>CM072523.1:35767362-35774862 GCA_036898135.1 Oncomelania hupensis | reverse complement strand
TTTTACCTCCAGTTAGCCTACAGTTTGGTGTGCCCCAAAATTCAGTCTTAGGTCCAATCCTCTTTGTTCTATACACTCAGTCACTGTCTGAAATCGTAAAAAAAACCATTGCATTCTGCATCACGGTTTCTCTGATGACAATCAGCTCTATGTTTCTGGATCTGTTTCTGATCTCCCTAATATGGTCACTTCAATTCAGGCCTGTATCACTGATGTTAGTCATTAGATGAAAGCAAATAAACTGCAGTTAAACTGTGGTAAAACTGACGTGATGCTCATTTCTTCCAAATCTCTCCTTCATTCACAATTTTCCCCAAAATCTATTGCACTCAATGGAGCCACTATCACATTCCCTATCTCTGTTCGTAACTTTGGTGTCACTCTGGACCAAACACTGTTGTTTTGATATACACGTTTCTACTGTCTGTCGGATTTGTTACCATTAAATACGCAGAATTTCGTCCATACGCCATCTTATTTCTGAAAAAGCAACAAAAACTCTTCTTTCTGCATTTGTACTCTCTAGAATTGATTACTGTAATTCCATCCTCTATGGCTCTCCTTCAGAAAATTCAAAAGGTCCAGGATCATGCTGCCCGGTTAATATTCCACTCAAGTAATGTTGACCATTTCACTGCTCTTCTTCTGTCCCTTCATTAGCTTCCTGTGGAACGGCGTATCCAGCGTAAAGTTTCGTTCCTTTTTGTTCAGTGTCCCCAAATCCACTGCCCCTCAATATATTGTTGACCTTTTTCACATTATATACCTTCTAAACAACTTCGCTCTTCCTATGACAATCTTCTGTTTGCAGTTCCATCTGTGCGTACGAAATGTTGTGGTGAACATGCTTTCTCTTATCAGAGCCCTGGTATTTGGAACAAACTGCCTGTTTCTCTCAGAAATTCATTTTCAATCCAGTCATTTAAATCCTCTCTTAAAACTCATTATTTTTCCTTCTACCGATTGAAATCGATAAAACAGATCTACAAATTCATAGCTTGCCTGTGAGTGAGTGTGTGTGTTTGTGTGTGAGTGTTAGAGTCATTAGGTTTTATATATAAGGTTACTGTTAATAGTTATTGAGTTTTCCTCATTTTGTTTTATAGTTAAAGTTGTTCTGTACTCATTTAAGCGCCTAGAGCTAAGTCTAGATTAGGCGCATAAATAATAATAATAATAATAATAATAATAATAATAATAATAATAATAATAATAATAATAATAATAATAATAATAATTATAATAATAATATTAATAATGTTGCCTCTCTGTGTTTTAGTATGTATGTGCGTGTGCATGCATATATGTGTATGTATGTGTGTGTATGTTTATGTAGGTGATGTGTGGGTATGTAAGTGTGTGTATGCGATGTATGTATGCATGTACATGTAACCAAGCTTTTGAGAAAACAGTTTATTCATAATTATCTTTTTTATATACACTATAAACATTGCGGATTCTAATATCCTGTGACTTTAAATAACTTTTTAAAATTACATTACATTACATGAGTATTGCTTTAGGTCCAGCGGACTCTTCCGAGCCAAATCAGGACCGGACAACCCCTGATCCGCATAAAAGATCTGCTGAAACAACCCTAGTGGTAAAACTGAAAGCTCTCCACCAGCCAGTCACTTTACAATAAAGACATCCCACGCAGGGGACGCTGAGGCTATACTCTAATTTATCGAACCCCCGTTTACAAAAACAAAATAGAATATAAACATCATTATAAATTATCAACAAAACACATACATAGAAAATGCCTACATTGCTAAAGAATAACATCATAGGAAGCCCTAGTGACCACCTCACACACAAATAAGGAGTCTTGTCCCAGAAGAGTTTTCAAGAAAAAAGGTAGGAGATTGGTCTAGTGAAGAAGAAGATAGTATAGCAGATTGATAGAACAGAGCAGGAATGAGAAAGAACAAATGAGAAAGACAGAGACAGTGGGAATTTAAAGCACTAAATTTCCAGAAAGTGGGGATACTATTTATACTGAAACCCCCGGCACCCCAACGGGGGTACTCTTCTTTATAACACTATGTAACAAATTTTCACTTTTGTTCTGTTCCTGGGTTGAAAGTGTGTTTTCCTATCCCTTTAGGTCTAGAACAGAAAGGAAATCGCTGTTATTCCAGAAAAACTTTGCTTCTGTGCCCGGGACAATGAAATTTGGAAAATCGCGTGTGTTCGAGAAAATTATCGATTTGCTTTCAATGCCGAGCTTCCTCCCTGAACTGCTAGAGTTGTCCACATGTTTCTACAATTCTCCTGAACACTCTAGAACGTTCAAGAAACTTCCAGAACTTTCGAGAAACTCTCAGAACTTTCTAGAACGTTCTTGAACGTTCCAAAAGTAGCTGTACAAGTATAAAAGCACACGACCACTGTGTCCTTGAGTGTCTGGCCCTGGAGCCTGACTTCTCCGCGGTTAGGATTGCCTGCCGCGACGTGCATCTGGACTCCATGGCCGATCTGGTAGCCTACTCCTTGTCGACTAACTTTGGACTGCTGTTCATGACCGCGGTGTGCACCTACCGCTCACGAGTGTCTGTACACCTTTAGACCCAACCGCCTGGCCGGTTCTCTCCCCGGAACTCGTCTTGGGTTCCTTTGTCTTACAACTACTAATGATGACTATCCCCACTCAGTTACCTGTTTGTAACCTATTACCCCACCTGGCCCATGGGCCTTGGGTTCGACTCTACCTTCTTGGGTCCTGGGTATGCTCTACTTAAGTGACATGTTCCCACTCAGCTACTACTACACGGATTGTACCCTCAGCTGACCCATTGGGTCCTGGGTATTACTACCACGTACTGACTTATATCGCTCAGCTACCTTGCTCTCATACCACATGGCTCATACCTCCAGTCGACCCCATGGGTTCTGGGTATCCGTTTCCATGACTGACCACTCCCCTCACATGACTCATACCTTCAGTTGATCCTTTTGTCCTGGGTATTAGATACCACTACTGACATTTCTCACCACATGACTTATACCTCAGTTGATCCCTTGGATCCTGGGTATTCGTTTTCATGATTGACATCCCATACCACATGGCTCATACCTTCAGTCGACCCCACGGGGCCTAGGTATCCGTTTCCATGACTGACCATCCCCTCCACATGACCCATACCTTCAGTCGACCCCACGGGGCCTGGGTATCCGTTTCCATGATTGACCATCCCCTCCACATGACTCATACCTTCAGTTGACCCCTGTGTCCTGGGTATCCGTTTTCATGAATCACTTTCCCTATCTCACTGTACCATTTTTTCCCCTCCTTGTTTTATGGGTCCATTCTTGATTGTTTATAGCTTTTACCCGGCCCTCCTCGACTTTTAATGTGGTCCTGAAGGATTTTTATCTACTTAGGTACGTTCCCCTCCCCCCGCCCTCCTGGTCACTGCTAGGCCCTCCACCCTTCCCCCTCTGGCTTGCCCTCCCTTGGCCTTGGCGGCCTCCCTGGCACCCCGGTCCTACCCCTGCCGCCGTTCGTTCGTACTCCTTCCCCTCATGCCTGCCATTGATCCATCTCCGTCTTTTTCCGGATGTCGTAGCAGCGTCCCGCACTCCCTCTTCATATGACCTCTTACTGCAGCACGACCTCTTATATCAATGGACATCATAATACCAAAGTCTCCTATACGCATACTGTGTTGGGGACTATAACTGTATAAACTGAACTGAGAGAGTGATTCACAGTACAATCGTAAATCTAGAAAATCTACACATTTCTGAACCTTGTTGAGTGGTTTCCGACTGTGTTTGTCTATTCCTTGTGCAATTTTTGTTTTTACCTGATCATTATGACGAAAAATAAAAAAAAATCGTTCTATTTTCACAAAAACTAGTTTTCTTCGTGCTGTTGTCGTGTAAGCAAAGTTTGTGCTTAATGAAGTCATTTTTTCACGTACTTTAGACATAAGCAATTGAAATATAACACTTAGAAGCCAGGAACAAAAATTGTGTTACATAGTGTAATCTGTGCATAACGGAACTGAGGTGAAGTGTTTTAATTTAAGATTACGCCCAAGAAGAACAGAGCAACAAGACTTTTTTATCAGTGACGGTGAAGGTTTTGTGAACTAGTTGTACAGTGCAGTGTATAACGGACTACCAGGGACCAAAGCGGGGAGTGGGGGAAAGGAGGGGGGGGGGACATGTGTGTGTTTTTAAAAAAATTACTTTTGTGTCTTATATGTGTGTGGTTAATTAGAGGGATTTTTTACATTTATGCCGATGTTTTGCCATTGAGATTCGTTCTTTTGTTTATGTGATGAACCATTTTATGTTTTCTTTTGTTTCATTCTGTTGTTTCTTGATTCAGGGGTGATTTATATATTTACTAAATAAATGCGCAATTGTATTTTTGACACTTCATTTTATTAGTTGAGTTTTTAGTTTAGTTTAGGGGGAGAAAGGACGCTCGCACACGCACTACAAGCCCTAAAACCACATCACTCCTTGTAGGAAGGAAAATTCACCTATTTAACAACACGAACAATAGGCTGACAAAGAAACATCACAATAACACTAACAATATTAATTGACATTGAGAATACAACTCGTTCGTTGTTGCAAATCCAACTTTATTCATCTTGTAAATAATTGTATTTTGATTCTTGTTGATTTTTTGTACTCGTGCTAATTTTGTTGATTCATGTTTATAGTTTAATAGAGGGTGTGATAATACAGTTTATTCTTATGAGTTAGAGAAATTGTGAGACGGGAGAACACGCAGATTATCCACGCACGCATGCACGCAATATTCTTGAAATACCCCTTTTCGTTGCAGTGGTGACCCTGACTTTTTCATATATATTACGCTTCATGTGAAGGCGTAATGAAGTATGTTTATATTTAATATAATTAATAAAAAAGGTAAAAGGTAAAGGTGGTCCCATAGCCTTGTGGCCGTAGGGGAGCGTGATTTGGAGATCACACTTATCTTGGGCCAGCGTAATGAGGGTGATGCCCATCTCTCTCCCTCGCTGCTTTACCTTCCCCATCCTTAAGAGAGTAGGTACTCAGTCACAGTTGAGTCAACTGGGGGCGTTGTTATTTGTCGCTTCACGTTTTGCGGTCACCCATCCAAGTGCTAACCGCACTGGACGGTGCTTAACTTGCGACACAGTAGCGAGTGCTCCAACCACTGCGCTATCCGACACCCCATATAATTAATAATGACCAATTTTTCGTTGATTTGTACAGTTTTAGGTGGATACAAACTCGTAGTATTTTTTTTCTTTCTGATAAAATTCAGAAAAGTCGGGGCGCTTTCTTTTTGCAGGAAGGGGGTATTGTCACGGACCGGGTTTATAGTATTTTGGTCCGATGACTTTATAATATTGTAGTCTCTTCCTGTGAGTAGATATTTGTAATATTGTTTTTAACTGATAGCTAAATTCTGATTGGTTGAGCTGGTCACATGGTTCACCAATGTACATTCAAAAATACATTCATTCTTTTCTTGACTATACTAAGGAGTGGTTGCTCTGGACTTCTCGCAGCTGTGTCTGCAGAAGTTTCCTGCTGGGGGCCTCAAGAAGAACAAGAAGAAGAAGAATCAAGAAGAAGAAGAACCAAGAAGAAGAAGGAGAATCAAGAAGAAGAAGAATCAAGAAGAAGAAGAAGAAGTATCAAGAAGAAGAACCAAGATGAAGAAGAACCAAGAAGAAGAAGAAGAATCAAGAAGAAGAGGAGGAAGAAGAAGAAGAAAAGGCAACAGCAGCAGCAACGAGAGAAGCAGCCGAAGAATAATAAAGACGACGAAGAAGAAAAGGCAGCAGCAGCAGCAAAGGAGAGACGCAGCCGAAGAAGAATAAAGAAGAAAGAAGGCAACTAAGAAGAAAGACTACGAAGAAGCAAAGAGAAGGAAGACGGAGGAAGCGCAAGGAGAAGAAGACACTATTATAGAAGGACAAGAAGACGAAGGGAGAAGGAGGAGGCGCTGTAGGTAGAGGACTTGCATAGACAATTGAACAAACTCCAGTGAGACTATTCGCACCTTTAGATTCCTCTTCTCTCTGTCGACGGTGACTGGAATGTTATGTGTAATTGTGAGTGGCGTGTAATCCACGGATTAACTCTACGTGGGTACGTGAGTAGAAAATAATTGTATTTTGATTCTTCTTGATTTTCTGTACTCGTGGTAATTTTGTTGATTCATGTTTATAGTTTAATAGAGGGTGTGATAACACAGTTCATTCTTATGAGTTAGAGAACTTATGAGACGGGAGAACACTCAGATTATCCATGCACGCAATATTCTTGAAATACCCCTTTTCGTTACACACTTCTCTCTCTCTCTCTCTCTCTCTCTCTCTCTCTCTCTCTCTCTCTCTCTCTCTCTCTCTCTCTCTCTCTCTCTCTCTCTCTCTCTTTGTCTCTCCCTGTCTCTGCCTGCCTGTCTTTCTTTCTTTCTCTCTCTCCTCACCCCCCCCCCCTCACCCCCCGCTCCCCTACTTCCAATGTTCTCTTTCAAACATACGCGTATACACACGCACACGCATTTATATAGAGCGCTTTTCTGGCTCGGAGTTGCTCAAGGCGCTGGTCGATACAGGATCTAACTCAAGCCGCCCGAGACGCTCCCACTTGCAACCTTTGGGGAGCCCAGTCTGACGTCCAGACAACTGAGCACCGTCCTGGGTAACCGGGAGAAGGGGCTTAGTGCGTTGGGTGTATTTGCGTGGCCGACACTCACACGTCTAGTACACGGGCGTCAGGATCTTTAAAGTCCGTGCGATTGAATGCGTGCGTGGACAGACTGCACCTCGGTTTATACTCTCATCAGAAGGACTATACGAAATAAGTTTTAATTGGAAAATCTGAAAACGCGTCGCAGCTGCAATTTTTTTCTACCCTTGGCGTTTTTCATGCACCAAGGATTGGGAATGAGAGTATAAACCGAGGTCTGGTCTGAACACGCCACATTCCACGCTCACCCCCAGACGGGTGAGTGCCGGCTACACAAATGAACCCAGCAAGTTCTAGGCTCCTTCCGTCCCTTCCTCACCCCCCCCCCCTTTCCAACCCCGTCGCACATGATTGTGCTCAGGTGTCTGTCAGACAAAGCGCCAAAGGGCTGCAAACGGGCGCCTCGAATTATAAATCCTGTTTCGGTCAGCGCCTTGATCTTAAAAGTGCTTGACAAGAGTGATAAAATGAATAAAACATGTTAGCCTATTTTATATTATTACAATACTGCAGTCCCGTTTCCAAAGGCGAGATTACATAATGTTTAACACAATTTTCTCTGTTCAAGTTGATTTTGATGAAAATGGTGATGAGTATGGTACCCGATGAAGACGTTTTCTGAAGCAGCGACGGCTTTTTGGAAAATATCTTCTGCGCAGCCCATAACACGTGACCGGAATATACTGGGAGACGCCTTTTGTCATCCCTCGTGGATCGCGTACGCCACTTCAATGAATCGAGGTCACTGTGGCTTCAAGAAGGGGCCGGGTAGCTCAGGTGATAGAT
>CM072523.1:35602036-35766862 GCA_036898135.1 Oncomelania hupensis | reverse complement strand
AAGCAAAGTTTGTGCTTAATGAAGTCATTTTTTTCACGTACTTTAGACATAAGCAATTGAAATATAACACTTAGAAGCCAGGAACAAAAATTGTGTTACATAGTGTAATCTGTGCATAACGGAACTGAGGTGAAGTGTTTTAATTTAAGATTACGCCCAAGAAGAACAGAGCAACAAGACTTTTTTATCAGTGACGGTGAAGGTTTTGTGAACTAGTTGTACAGTGCAGTGTATAACGGACTACCAGGGACCAAAGCGGGGAGTGGGGGAAAGGAGGGGGGGGGGACATGTGTGTGTTTTTAAAAAAATTACTTTTGTGTCTTATATGTGTGTGGTTAATTAGAGGGATTTTTTACATTTATGCCGATGTTTTGCCATTGAGATTCGTTCTTTTGTTTATGTGATGAACCATTTTATGTTTTCTTTTGTTTCATTCTGTTGTTTCTTGATTCAGGGGTGATTTATATATTTACTAAATAAATGCGCAATTGTATTTTTGACACTTCATTTTATTAGTTGAGTTTTTAGTTTAGTTTAGGGGGAGAAAGGACGCTCGCACACGCACTACAAGCCCTAAAACCACATCACTCCTTGTAGGAAGGAAAATTCACCTATTTAACAACACGAACAATAGGCTGACAAAGAAACATCACAATAACACTAACAATATTAATTGACATTGAGAATACAACTCGTTCGTTGTTGCAAATCCAACTTTATTCATCTTGTAAATAATTGTATTTTGATTCTTGTTGATTTTTTGTACTCGTGCTAATTTTGTTGATTCATGTTTATAGTTTAATAGAGGGTGTGATAATACAGTTTATTCTTATGAGTTAGAGAAATTGTGAGACGGGAGAACACGCAGATTATCCACGCACGCATGCACGCAATATTCTTGAAATACCCCTTTTCGTTGCAGTGGTGACCCTGACTTTTTCATATATATTACGCTTCATGTGAAGGCGTAATGAAGTATGTTTATATTTAATATAATTAATAAAAAAGGTAAAAGGTAAAGGTGGTCCCATAGCCTTGTGGCCGTAGGGGAGCGTGATGTTGGAGATCACACTTATCTTGGGCCAGCGTAATGAGGGTGATGCCCATCTCTCTCCCTCGCTGCTTTACCTTCCCCATCCTTAAGAGAGTAGGTACTCAGTCACAGTTGAGTCAACTGGGGGCGTTGTTATTTGTCGCTTCACGTTTTGCGGTCACCCATCCAAGTGCTAACCGCACTGGACGGTGCTTAACTTGCGACACAGTAGCGAGTGCTCCAACCACTGCGCTATCCGACACCCCATATAATTAATAATGACCAATTTTTCGTTGATTTGTACAGTTTTAGGTGGATACAAACTCGTAGTATTTTTTTTCTTTCTGATAAAATTCAGAAAAGTCGGGCGCTTTCTTTTTGCAGGAAGGGGGTATTGTCACGGACCGGGTTTATAGTATTTTGGTCCGATGACTTTATAATATTGTAGTCTCTTCCTGTGAGTAGATATTTGTAATATTGTTTTTAACTGATAGCTAAATTCTGATTGGTTGAGCTGGTCACATGACAGTTCACCAATGTACATTCAAAAATACATTCATTCTTTTCTTGACTATACTAAGGAGTGGTTGCTCTGGACTTCTCGCAGCTGTGTCTGCAGAAGTTTCCTGCTGGGGGCCTCAAGAAGAACAAGAAGAAGAAGAATCAAGAAGAAGAAGAACCAAGAAGAAGAAGGAGAATCAAGAAGAAGAAGAATCAAGAAGAAGAAGAAGAAGTATCAAGAAGAAGAACCAAGATGAAGAAGAACCAAGAAGAAGAAGAAGAATCAAGAAGAAGAGGAGGAAGAAGAAGAAGAAAAGGCAACAGCAGCAGCAACGAGAGAAGCAGCCGAAGAATAATAAAGACGACGAAGAAGAAAAGGCAGCAGCAGCAGCAAAGGAGAGACGCAGCCGAAGAAGAATAAAGAAGAAAGAAGGCAACTAAGAAGAAAGACTACGAAGAAGCAAAGAGAAGGAAGACGGAGGAAGCGCAAGGAGAAGAAGACACTATTATAGAAGGACAAGAAGACGGAGGAAGGGAGAAGGAGGAGGCGCTGTAGGTAGAGGACTTGCATAGACAATTGAACAAACTCCAGTGAGACTATTCGCACCTTTAGATTCCTCTTCTCTCTGTCGACGGTGACTGGAATGTTATGTGTAATTGTGAGTGGCGTGTAATCCACGGATTAACTCTACGTGGGTACGTGAGTAGAAAATAATTGTATTTTGATTCTTCTTGATTTTCTGTACTCGTGGTAATTTTGTTGATTCATGTTTATAGTTTAATAGAGGGTGTGATAACACAGTTCATTCTTATGAGTTAGAGAACTTATGAGACGGGAGAACACTCAGATTATCCATGCACGCAATATTCTTGAAATACCCCTTTTCGTTACACACTTCTCTCTCTCTCTCTCTCTCTCTCTCTCTCTCTCTCTCTCTCTCTCTCTCTCTCTCTCTCTCTCTCTCTCTCTCTCTCTCTCTTTGTCTCTCCCTGTCTCTGCCTGCCTGTCTTTCTTTCTTTCTCTCTCTCTCTCACCCCCCCCCCTCACCCCCCGCTCCCCTACTTCCAATGTTCTCTTTCAAACATACGCGTATACACACGCACACGCATTTATATAGAGCGCTTTTCTGGCTCGGAGTTGCTCAAGGCGCTGGTCGATACAGGATCTAACTCAAGCCGCCCGAGACGCTCCCACTTGCAACCTTTGGGGAGCCCAGTCTGACGTCCAGACAACTGAGCACCGTCCTGGGTAACCGGGAGAAGGGGCTTAGTGCGTTGGGTGTATTTGCGTGGCCGACACTCACACGTCTAGTACACGGGCGTCAGGATCTTTAAAGTCCGTGCGATTGAATGCGTGCGTGGACAGACTGCACCTCGGTTTATACTCTCATCAGAAGGACTATACGAAATAAGTTTTAATTGGAAAATCTGAAAACGCGTCGCAGCTGCAATTTTTTTCTACCCTTGGCGTTTTTCATGCACCAAGGATTGGGAATGAGAGTATAAACCGAGGTCTGGTCTGAACACGCACACATTCCACGCTCACCCCCAGACGGGTGAGTGCCGGCTACACAAATGAACCCAGCAAGTTCTAGGCTCCTTCCGTCCCTTCCTCACCCCCCCCCCCTTTCCAACCCCGTCGCACATGATTGTGCTCAGGTGTCTGTCAGACAAAGCGCCAAAGGGCTGCAAACGGGCGCCTCGAATTATAAATCCTGTTTCGGTCAGCGCCTTGATCTTAAAAGTGCTTGACAAGAGTGATAAAATGAATAAAACATGTTAGCCTATTTTATATTATTACAATACTGCAGTCCCGTTTCCAAAGGCGAGATTACATAATGTTTAACACAATTTTCTCTGTTCAAGTTGATTTTGATGAAAATGGTGATGAGTATGGTACCCGATGAAGACGTTTTCTGAAGCAGCGACGGCTTTTTGGAAAATATCTTCTGCGCAGCCATAACACGTGACCGGAATATACTGGGAGACGCCTTTTGTCATCCCTCGTGGATCGCGTACGCCACTTCAATGAATCGAGGTCACTGTGGCTTCAAGAAGGGGCCGGGTAGCTCAGTTGATAGATCGTCATGTCTTTGCGGCTGCGCAGAAGATATCTTCCAAGAAGCCGTCGCTGCTTCAGAAAACATCTACTTCGGGTGTTTAGCCTTGAAAACTGACATTACATTACATTACATGATTATTGTTTTAGGTCCAGCGGACTCTTCCGAGCCAAATCAGGACCGGACAACCCCTGATCCGCATAAAAGATCTGCTGAAACAACCCTAGTGGTAAAACTGAATACTCTCCACCAGCCAGTCACTTTACAATAAAGACATCCCAAGCAGGGGACGGCTGAGGCTTTACCCCAACTTATCGAACTCCCGTTTACAAAATCAAAATAGAATACAAACATCATTATAAACTATCAACAAAACACATACATATAAAATGCCTACATTGCTAAATAATAACATCATAGGAAGCCCTAGTGACCACCTGGCAGAAAGCGTCCAATATTCCCAAGCTGATCCAACAGACCTCATACACAAACAAGGAGTCTTGTCCCGGAAGAGTTTTCAAGAAAAAAGGTAGGAGACTGGGCTAGCGAAGAAGACGATAGTATAGCAGATTGATAGAACAGAGCAGGAATGAGAAAGAGCAAATGAGAAAGACAGCGACAGTGGGAATTTAAAGCACTAAATTTCCAGAAAGTGGGGATACTATTTATACTGAAACCCCCGGCACCCCAACGGGGGTTGAGAACTGACAGAAGGCGTCTCCCAGAATATACCAGTCAGCGTCACGTATGCGGGAGATATCTTCAAGATAGTCGCCGCTGCTTAAGAAAAAGTCGGCAAAGGGTTTGTAAGGATGATGATGATAATGATGAGGATGAGGAAGAGGATGAGCTTGGTCATGGTGACGAAAATATGGCGATGACGTCGACAACAAAGATGCGCCTGCTGCTGCTGCTGATGATGATGATGATGATGATTATGATGATGATGATGATAGCTGACATAGCGACTGTAGGAAAGTGTCGCTTAGACTGATCTCGTCCCCTTGCGTAGTAGGGAAATAGAACGTTTATCTATTTGCGAACAGCAACGGAAGAGATTTTTCATCGTTGCTGCTCACCCGATCAATAAATGATATATTTGGGCCATTAGTCACACAGTGGATCGAGCGCTCGTCGATACTGTATCGTGAGGTCAAACAGAAATTAAAACAAAGACTCGCTATTTTTATCCGCATGTGCAAGGTGTAAGACTATCATTTGGTTCACATTTTATATACTTTCAATTTTTGAGAGAATAAAATTGTACATTTAGAATTACATAACCGCGATGAGGTCTGAGAACATAATAAAGCAGAAAGATCAAACGTGGTGTTTGAAGAAACCTCCTTTAATGGGCAAAATCCTTTTCTTTTGGGTGTAGTTTTGTTTTCCCTCAGGTAAACTAGTGGACGGAACAAGGGATTATTTCTGGGCCTTGGTCATGGAGGGCACCATGTATCTGGTCTCTATTCTCTCGTCGTGGCCTTGTGGTTCAAACCTCGACCACGGGGCCCCGGCCTCGTCATCAATGTGGAGGAAGTGACGATCACGGACGATTTGCCCTACATGCTCACGAAACTGGAATTTGAACGCGTTATCTGCTGCGCGCGACTTTTACAATTACTACTACTTCTATTACTATTACTGCTGCTGCTGTTCCTGCTACTAAATACAGGATGCTACATAGTCTGCTCACGCTTGGCCATCGCCTTAAACTGCGACTTTCTTAAAAGCACGTATATTTAAAAGGCGTCAATTCAAAGGCTGTGTTTACTTTTGGCGAAAAAAGAGGTTTACCCGAACACTCGCATTGTTATAACACAAAACAATGATACAAGGGGCTTTCGTTGCTCAAACCAACCGCTAACATTTGAATTTTCCACTTCTGTTCTGACAGGGAGTGATTTCCCCTGTTTACCGGTGTCACATCCTTCAAGTTCCGGGTCTCCTAGTTTATCCGAGCGCATTTGCGCATGCGCCAGGTCATGTCGGGCCGGCTTTTTCACGAAGTTCTTAGGCGTCATAACCCTAACCCTAAACTCTTAACTCTAACCCAAACTTTAACCCTAAACCTTACGAAGACGATGATAGCACTGTGCGCATGCGTCGAATTTTGTAACGCGTCGACCAATCAGAATGCTCCCATTCGCTCCCATCTGTAACGAACGCGTTTTGCACGCAGTTATATATAAAGACGTTATGACGTCACTGTGTGTTCCGGTAGAAATTATAATTTAGTTTCTGAGCTGTTGTTAGATCAGAGACTATACATCAGCCTAAGCGAGAGGACGTTTTTTGTGGGTGCTCTGGAAAGACCTGTTTCTTTAGGACTTTAGCTGTATAAGAATACAGGTATTTGTTTATTATTATTATTAGTGGTATTCATAATGAACTGCTAAGCTATCCTTACGAAGAAGGAAGAATATTGCTTTTTGTGAAGTAGTACGTTTAGGGTACAGAAGAACCCATGTTTGAAAACAAAGTTCGATAACTCATGTCAATATTTATTTGATCATGTGTATACATGTATGTGTGACTCAGTTTGTAATTATGATGCCATTTTTATATTCAGTCATATGTGAAGATATGGGCTGAAATAGGAACGTATTTCAGTTGTGTAATTTGAATATCTATTGATGAATGAATGGGTATAAATATGTTATAAAATGAAGGTGAGCTGTGTTTGTAATATTTGTCTCATAGTCCATTGTGTGTAGCCTATGCAATGTGTGTAAAGTGGCTATACTAGGTATTGTCACAGGAGTGCTGATAATAGTGATTGTAGTGATTGTGGTGGCGTGTAGAGACATTCTACAAAAGGAAATGATCCTTGCTCAATGTGAGCTATAAAGACATACAGTCTCTTTAAGGATAAGAGCAAAAATTTACGATTGTGTACATGTTGTATACAGCGGGGCGGTTACGGAGCAAAGAACCCCTGATGTGCGGCGGATGGATCTGGTCCCCATGACATCACTGGCTTGACCGGATGTGGACACCATCTTTGCCTTGCCTCTCCTTCGGATACCATCACTGGTGCAGAATTGCAACAACGGTGCCGAAGTAAATCTCCGGATCTACGCCACGAAGACATCTGCAGCGTCTTCAGTGTGGGTGGCTGTGACTCCAGCGACGGCTAATAATTCCGCGCCTGGAGTGCTTGATCCGTGAAATAGGTTAGTAAACAGAAACTGTGAAGTATATGATCTCTGAGTCATCGAAGTGATGCTAATGCAAAAGAGTAGAGTCGAGTGACGTCCCCAGAAAGGGACAACGACTTCTGCTAGTGCTGGACTCTGAAAGCAACTGTGTGCACTTAACAGAAACTGCGTGAACTTACTGAGTAATCTGCGTGCACTCACCCAAGTGCCTGGGTGAGAGTATTACACTAACTGTGTGCACTTGACTATCGTATGTGTGAATTTATTTATATGCTGGAAAGAATTGTATGATTTAATGTATCTGTAACTTATTGTATACGTGGATGATTTATTGTGTATGTGAATAATTGAATGAGAAATAGTATAACAGAGGGCAAAGAGAAATAACTGTGTATTCTTTGTCCTTGTCTGTAAGCACGTGTGTGGCAGTGTATGAGTATAGTAAACAGAGATAGAACACACACCTTTATACTGAACGTCAGACAGCCACACTCACACACTCATTCATTACACCATAAGTAGTTATACATATATTTATTTAGATTATAATACACAAAAAAACCCTCCGTTACATTTGGTGACCCTAGACTTTCTCTGTGTTAATTAGCATTAAGTCATACATATTTATATTTATTAAGGGCACCACTAGTTATTATATTTATATACAGTTAGACTAGTGGGCTTATTTCCCTTGAAATTCTTGATTATATTGTGTATGACTGTGATGTTTTGTTTGTGTGACAATGCCGTCTCCGGCGTAACGGCTGTGCCTGTGTATAGTTTCTTGGCACTAAGGGTTTAATTCTTTTTCTGTCTGTGGGTTGCTATTTTCTTCTTCAGCTCTGTTCTTCTATTAGTGGGATTGTTTGTTTTTGTTAGTTCTTTGCTGTGTAGGGTTCTGTCCTTTCATGCGTGTGTTTGGGTGTATGTTCTCTTTGCCCTTATTTTAAGTAGGTTATAGTGTTAGAATTTCAGCCCCATTTAATTTATTTTATTTTATTTATTCATTGTGTTGTTGATTTGCATTGAGTTTGATATTATAATATTCTGTATTTATGTATGTAGTTATACTGGGTTATCCTTGTTAAATTGTTTCCCTTGATTTAGCTTGGTTGTTGCTAAATTGTTTCCCTTGATTTAGTTTAGTTGTTGATACATTGTTTCCTTTGGTTCATGTTGGATTGTTAGTGCTGATAGTTTGTGTTTTGTGATTTTTATTTTATTTTGGTTTAGTAATTCTGTTTGACTGTGAATTTAATTGGATATAGAATAATATAGTAGTTAGTGTGACACTCATTGATTTTTATTATTTATAAAATTAATCTTGATAACACTTTGTTATTTTGTTGAGTTTTTATAGAAGATATGTCCCTGCTTTCGCAACTATCACGGCTCCCATTACCGATCTCACAAAGGAGACGAAAGCGCGCACAATTGCGTGGACTCCTGCTTGTGAGGAAGCGTTGGTTAAGATCAGACACATTTTTTCTTCTGCGCCTGTTCTTCAGTTACCTAGGCTGGACCAACCTTTCATTTTGCGCACGGATGCTAGTTCTACTGGCCTGGGTGCTGTGCTGCTTCAGGAGTTGGAGGAAACTCTTCACCCCGTGTCATTTGCGAGCAGAAAGTTGCTCGACAGAGAAACCCGATATAGCACGATAGAAAGGGAATGTTTGGCTATTGTTTGGGCTATTTCGAAATTTTCAAAATTTCTCTGGGGGGTTGACTTCGTCCTTCAGACACTGATCACAGACCGCTGACGTACTTGCATACAAGTCGCTTTAAGAATTCTCGCATCATGCGTTGGTCTTTGTCCTTACAAGAGTTCAGATTCACTCTTGAACCACTTCCAGGTACACAGAATGTGTTCGCGGATCTGTTGTCACGCGCTGATCGTGATCAATCGGTTCCATAGATCAAGGTTTCGTGGTCGTTGCTGTGTTTTGACACTATCCTCAGAACTTGTAAAAAATAACCTCGGTCGGTTCTTTTTTTCTTTGGGAGGGGGGTAGTGTAACGAACGCGTTTTGCACGCAGTTATATAGAAAGACGTTATGACGTCACTGTGTGTTCCGGTAGAAATTATAATTTAGTTTCTGAGCTGTTGTTAGATCAGAGACTATACATCAGCCTAAGCGAGAGGACGTTTTTTGTGGGTGCTCTGGAAAGACCTGTTTCTTTAGGACTTTAGCTGTATAAGAATACAGGTATTTGTTTATTATTATTATTATTATTAGTGGTATTCATAATGAACTGCTAAGCTATCCTTACGAAGAAGGAAGAATATTGCTTTTTGTGAAGTAGTACGTTTAGGGTACAGAAGAACCCATGTTTGAAAACAAAGTTCGATAACTCATGTCAATATTTATTTGATCATGTGTATACATGTATGTGTGACTCAGTTTGTAATTATGATGCCATTTTTATATTCAGTCATATGTGAAGATATGGGCTGAAATAGGAACGTATTTCAGTTGTGTAATTTGAATATCTATTGATGAATGAATGGGTATAAATATGTTATAAAATGAAGGTGAGCTGTGTTTGTAATATTTGTCTCATAGTCCATTTTGTGTAGCCTATGCAATGTGTGTAAAGTGGCTATACTAGGTATTGTCACAGGAGTGCTGATAATAGTGATTGTAGTGATTGTGGTGGCGTGTAGAGACATTCTACAAAGGGAAATGATCCTTGCTCAATGTGAGCTATAAAGACATACAGTCTCTTTAAGGATAAGAGCAAAAATTTACGATTGTGTACATGTTGTATACAGCGGGGCGGTTACGGAGCAAAGAACCCCTGATGTGCGGCGGATGGATCTGGTCCCCATGACATCACTGGCTTGACCGGATGTGGACACCATCTTTGCCTTGCCTCTCCTTCGGATACCATCACTGGTGCAGAATTGCAACAACGGTGCCGAAGTAAATCTCCGGATCTACGCCACGAAGACATCTGCAGCGTCTTCAGTGTGGGTGGCTGTGACTCCAGCGACGGCTAATAATTCCGCGCCTGGAGTGCTTGATCCGTGAAATAGGTTAGTAAACAGAAACTGTGAAGTATATGATCTCTGAGTCATCGAAGTGATGCTAATGCAAAAGAGTAGAGTCGAGTGACGTCCCCAGAAAGGGACAACGACTTCTGCTAGTGCTGGACTCTGAAAGCAACTGTGTGCACTTAACAGAAACTGCGTGAACTTACTGAGTAATCTGCGTGCACTCACCCAAGTGCCTGGGTGAGAGTATTACACTAACTGTGTGCACTTGACTATCGTATGTGTGAATTTATTTATATGCTGGAAAGAATTGTATGATTTAATGTATCTGTAACTTATTGTATACGTGGATGATTTATTGTGTATGTGAATAATTGAATGAGAAATAGTATAACAGAGGGCAAAGAGAAATAACTGTGTATTCTTTGTCCTTGTCTGTAAGCACGTGTGTGGCAGTGTATGAGTATAGTAAACAGAGATAGAACACACACCTTTATACTGAACGTCAGACAGCCACACTCACACACTCATTCATTACACCATAAGTAGTTATACATATATTTATTTAGATTATAATACACACAAAAAACCTCCGTTACACCATCCCAGCTAAGATACTAGGAACTGTGAGGATGTCACACCGGTATTCCAGTTCCTTTGACCTATTTGAGTATTTCTGAATGTGTTACGTTGAAATTGCAAAGTATTCAATGATGGAGTTTATTTACCTTTGATTTGAGCTTGCATTGTTGTTAGGAGAGGCTTTGTATAACGTTGATGATTTGCGTTAGTCGATATTACTGTAGAATTTTCAGGATCTGCGTGTTTACTCTCGATAGAAATTTCCCGATACATGTCGAAGCAAGAGGACGTTCCGGAAGGAGAAGAAAATATGTATGACGTAAGACAGTAATGACGAAGTTAGAAGCGACTGGTTAAATTGCGTCAAACGAGATTGATCCAGGTTATTCGGGAGTATCAAGAGACTATTTAAGTGCCGCGCTGTTTCAAAAATAGAGAGTGTTGTTGTTGATAGTAAATTTGAGAGTGGAAAGACGATTGAGCGATTGTATGCAGTTGTTGATGTGTGCTGAATAAAAGTGGAAAACTTCATACGTCGACTTTGTGACTTGTATGCTGCTTGAGCAGGCTGCGTGGATAAACGAATCTGAGTTACACCCTATCAGGAATTCAGCATTGGGGCTGAATCAGATACTGATAGAAAACACCAACATCAAACCGAGTGTAACATTTTGGGAGTCAAGCCGCGATTCACGCCATAGCCAAGGGTTCAACTGCTACAACAAGCGAGTCAACGTTACGAGAGGCAGTCATCGAGGGTAGCCGCCAACGAGTTGCGTCGAGAGGGGCCAACATACTGGGACTACATCACCGATAGGTTCGGGTTGACTGCAAGGGGGTGTAGTCGCTGAAGAGTTGCTTCGTGAGCGAACAACAGATCGGGACTACGTGGCTGCCGTAAGACTACGTCGAGGGACAGTCTCGGAGCTACATCGCCAGTATTACAGAGAGCGGCGAGCGGACGTCGCGTCTACTTCAGCACAGGAGCGTATACATCAACACCAGCGTGGTGCAGCGTCGCATACGACGAGGACAGCGGGGCCTGCGTCAGCGAAGGCGACTAGTGGCAAGCATCAGCGCTACTGCAGAAAGCGTGCTGTTCTAGAACAGTCTAGAAAGGTACAGCACAGTCAAGAACTTTCCAGAAAAGAACTTTCCAGAAAAGAACTTTCTAGAAAAGAACTTTCCAGAAGCATCAAGATGGCTGACTTCTGGCAGAGAGGGATTGAATTGAATCTAAAAGGCAAGCAGCTGACGGAGTACGTCAAATCCCAGGAGAGAATACAAGAACGAGAATTAGAAGAGCAGCGTCGCCGCGAAGAAAGAGAATTGGAAGAGAAGCGTCTAGAAAAAGAACTAGAACTAGAACAGAAGCGTCTAGAAATTGAACAGCAGCGGCAAGAAAAGAAAGAGAGTTCGAGCTGAAGCGTCTTGAAGGTGAGCGTCAGTACCAGCTAGAGTTGGCGCGTATCCAAAACAATCAGCATGCGCCACAAGTTATCAGTGACAACAAAGCTCCAAAATTGCCAGCGTTTGTCGACGGGAAGGACCAGATCGACAGTTATTTGGCGAGATTTGAAAGGTTTGCCAAAAGCTCTAACTGGCAACCTCAAGACTGGGCGATTCGACTAAGTGCACTTCTGACGGGGCAAGCACTCGACGTCTACACCAGATTGTCGGACGATGACGCTAAAGACTACGACGTCTTGAAAGAGGCCCTATTGCAGTGCTACAACTTTACAGAGAAGGGCTACCGTAAACGCTTCCGTGAATGCCGGCCTAAGTCAGACGAGACGCCAAAGCAGTTTGTGGAGCGCCTGTCGTCATATCTACACAAGTGGGTGGAGTTATCAGGCGAAAGGAAGTCTTACGACAGTCTCCATGACCTGATCGTGAAGGAACAATTTCTCAATGCCTGTCACAAGGACCTAGCGACCCACTTAGAAGAACAAAAGCTGCAGACGCTTAAAGATGTGACTGAGGCTGCTGAAAGATATCTCATCGCTCATGGGAAGACCCTGGGGCCACCCAGCGCGACGAAACATTTTCAGAAGACTGGAAACCATGTGAACCAGATCCAGGGGAGCCAGACGAGCCAGAAACAGACGGACTCCACGCCACCTCCCAGGGAAGGGCATTCAAGAGGCTGTTTCACCTGCAACGCTACAGACCACAGAGCGGCTAACTGTCCTCAAAACAAAAGTAGCGGACAGCGGAGCAGTACGGACAACGCAGCGGCGGGCCACGGCAGAGGCGGTTCTCCAATCAACGGCAAACCAGTAGATCTGACCATCAGGTGTGCGGCGGGAGCGTCATTCTTCCGAGTAAAACCGAGCGCACAGCTACCCCTGCGGACGTGCAAGAGTGCATGACTGATGGCCAACTCCTCCTTGCCAACGGGAAAACCATCCCCGTCGTCGCCAGCGCAGCTGTGACCGTACAGAACATGCCTGTTTCCAAGGGACGCGTCGGAAATCATGAAGTGACTGTTTTAAGAGACTCTGGCTGCAGTGGGGTCATCGTCAGAGAAGATCTAATTGCTAAAGAACAGTTCACTGGCGATTCTAAATGGACACTTATGGCCGACAGCAAATGTTTGAAAGCGCCAGTTGCGAAGATTCATGTCAACACCCCTTTCTACATAGGCGAAGTCGAAGCGGTTTGCCTGAAGAAGCCGCTATACGATTTGATGATCGGGAACATCGACGGCGCGAGACGACCCGACGACCCCGATCCAGAGTGGAGTCCTGCCTCAACTCAACACGTCGAAGTTGCGGAGGAGGATCCGTTGCCGTTTCCCGATGGAGACCTTGCAGAGTTGCTATGGGACAATGTGGTTACTCCGGCTCAGCCCTGCCGACCAGAGATCGTCGGTGCTGTTACTACCAGGGCCCAGGCCAAGAGAGACAAGACGTCTACGCCACTGAAGGTCGCCGACAACTCTAAAGCTGCCATCGTGGACAGAGATAAGCTGATCCAGCTCCAGGAAGCTGATAGTACTTTAAACAAGTACAGGAACCGCCAAGACCACGTGACCAAAGGCAGTGGTACGGTCTATTTTGAGGTGAAGGCCAAGATCCTGTACCGAATCTTCCAGCACCCGAGGGTCAACGGAGGGAAACCACTACGTCAAGTCTTGGTACCGTTACCCCTAAGGCGCCAGGTGATGGAAGTAGCGCATGACTCAATCATGGGAGGTCACCTGGGTATCAAGAAGACGTCGGATAGAATCCAGGCGGTATTCTACTGGCCAGGACTTCATGCGGACGTCAGCCGTTTCTGCCGATCGTGTGACATTTGCCAGAAGACCATACCTCGAGGAAGGGTCCCGAAAGTGCCTATGCAGAGGATGCCTCTGATCGACCGACCTTTTAAGAGGGTGGCCTTAGACTTAATCGGCGAAATAAGACCTCCGAGTGAAGAAGGTCATCGGTGGGTACTGACTTTAGTGGACTATGCGACTCGGTACCCAGAAGCAGTGCCACTGAAGAAGATTGACACTGAAACTGTTGCAGAGGCACTGGTGGACATGTTCAGTAGACTTGGAGTGCCTGAAGAAATTCTGACAGACCTCGGGACACAGTTCGTCTCTGACTGTATGAAGGAGGTCAACAGACTGCTGAGCATCCGGCATTTGACTACGACACCCTACCATCCGATGTGCAACGGGCTTGTCGAAAAGTTCAATGCTACGCTGAAGTCCACTCTGAAGAAACTGTGCAGCGAGCAGCCCAGACAATGGCATCGCTACATCAACGCCCTACTTTTCGCCTACAGAGAAGTACCGCAGGAGTCCACCGGCTTTTCTCCGTTCGAGCTGCTGTACGGAAGAACCATCAGAGGGCCGATGCACATCCTGAAAGAACTGTGGACGAAAGAAGTAGAGACCCCAGAGGTGAAGAACAGCTACCAGTACGTGTTTGAGCTACGGGAGAAGCTGGAGCAGACTCTCGAGATAGCCAAAGAAAACCTGAAGAAGTCCCAGGACTGTGGAAAGCACTACTATGACCGTAGGGCTGTGAACAGGAAGGTTAAACCTGGCAACAAAGTGCTGGTGCTGCTACCTACTGATCATAATAAGTTGCTGATGCAGTGGAAAGGCCCGTACGAAGTGGAGACCGTGGTGGGAATCAACGACTACAAGGTGAAGGTCGGCCAGCATTCCAAGATATACCACGCCAACCTCCTTAAGCTGTACGTGGAAAGGCCGTCAGAGACTGTGCACGCAGCCACAGCAGCTGTGACCGACGACAGCTTTGACAGCGAAGAACTGTTGGAACTGGGAGACTTCCACAGCAAAGAAGGTATCGATGATGTTAAGCTAGGACCAAGCTTGACGGAAGGTCAAAAGATGGAGCTCAAGGACCTTATGGGCGAGTTTCCCCACAACTTCAATGATGTCCCAGGCTCTACGACTTTGGTCGAACATGAAGTCCACACCCAGACCTGGAAGGAGCATCTGCAGACTTTGAGGGAGCTGTTCCACCGTCTCGCAGAAGCCAACCTGACCGTGAGACCCAGCAAATGCATCCTGGGAGCTGACAACGTCGACTGCGTCGGACATCCGATGGAAGAAGGAGACAACGGAGGACGCACTGATTCCAGGGAAGCCCACGTGATCATCGTCTTTGACCCTGGGCCGATGACGACCGCCACTGACGAGGGCGTCGATTCCTTGCGAACGAAAGAACATTGACTGTGTGGACGAACTAAGAATATTGGTAATGACAGACTTGAAAATGAGAAACATTGACTCTGTGTGAATGAACTGTGAACATTGACAGTATCCAGAAAGACTTGCCGATGAGAAACTTTGTGTGAATGAGCTGAGAACATTGATAGTGTTCAGACAGGCTGAAATAAGTTTTAATTCTGAACTTTGTTTGTGCATTACGTTTCAACGTTATTGAAAGAAATTGGGTAAATTTCTTCTTGAGTGGGGGGTTATGTTACGTTGAAACGCGAATGGTAGTACGTCGGAAGCGCGCACGATAGATCTAATCGTTTCGTTTTGCAAAGTATTCAATGATGGAGTTTATTTACCTTTGATTTGAGTTTGCATTGTTGTTAGGAGAGGCTTTGTATAACGTTGATGATTTGCGTTAGTCGATATTACTGTAGAATTTTCTGGATCTGCGTGTTTACTCTCGATAGAAATTTCCCGATACATGTCGAAGCAAGAGGACGTTCCGGAAGGAGAAGAAAATATGTATGACGTAAGACAGTAATGACGAAGTTAGAAGCGACTGGTTAAATTGCGTCAAACGAGATTGATCCAGGTTATTCGGGAGTATCAAGAGACTATTTAAGTGCCGCGCTGTTTCAAAAATAAGAGAGTGTTGTTGTTGATAGTGATTTAGAAAGTAAATTTGAGAGTGGAAAGACGATTGAGCGATTGTATGCAGTTGTTGATGTGTGCTGAATAAAAGTGGAAAACTTCATACGTCGACTTTGTGACTTGTATGCTGCTTGAGCAGGCTGCGTGGATAAACGAATCTGAGTTACACCCTATCAGGAATTCAGCATTGGGGCTGAATCAGATACTGATAGAAAACACCAACATCAAACCGAGTGTAACAGAATGAATCATACGCTTTCAAGAGTGCGTCTTTTATGCCTTGTATATGATAGCGTCTGTTATAATCAAAACGAAAGCCCGTGCCGAAAAACTGTATTATTGGTTTCTGCACGTAGATGCTATTTTTAGCGGAAGAACGGTGGCTAGGCCACAAAACTACGGAACTGATTGATTAAAAACAAACTATACTTTCAAAAGAGTTATGGTTTGTTGTAACTTATTTTTGCAGTGGGGCGACAATCAATGCGAATGAGAAAAGGGTCTGGCGAGGGGGCGCGATCCAAATGGGTCCCTTTGATTGAGGACTTTCATATTCCTGTAAGAAAGACAAGTAGGCTAACAAAAGTATTTAAGGAGCGAAAACACAGCAGATTAAATAGAGAGTTTCTATACATGGAGAGAGAGAGAGAGAGAGAGAGAGAGAGAGAGAGAGAGAGAGAGAGAGAGAGAGAGAGAGAGAGAGAGAGAGAGAGAACGAACGAACGAACGAACGAACGAGTTTATTCCATATAAGGCCATAGCCCCTCTTGGAAGGGGTGTGTAAACAAATACAAACAAATCAACAAATTAATGAGCGGAAAGAAGGCATCAAAACATCAAGACCTGACAATTTCACGTAATTTAAAGGCTTTGTATATAAAAAAGCATAATTTTCGTACAACAACGTCATTAGTAGTAGTGAACAGTAAAGACAGATGAAAAGCGCTTGGTGCTCTATAGTATTTAGCTGGAATAAATTCTTTTCTTAAATCATCCAGATTTGGGCAACAAAATACAAAGTGTAATTCATTATCTTCCGCTGTTTTACACAAAGGACATAGAAGATTATTTGGTGTATGATGCCTGTACCTATAAAAGTGCACGAATAAATCAGATATACCAAACCTAAATTTTGTCATAATAAAATAATGTTAAATATTTATCTAAACCAAGTTGCAAATATCTAGGAACACAATATGTGGAAGTACAAAATCTAATGTACATACTAAAGCGATCACTTTCACTTACATGTTCATTCCAATTTTGCCATCTACAATCAATCAATCGTTCTCTCAACACACGTATAAAAACATTCACGTTGCCAACACCTTGATTATACCATACATCACCAAAACCGTTCTGTAGCAAAAATAAACGCACATTTGATACCCAATTTATTTTTCCTTTACTATCTAGATTATATAACATCAAATAGGCTTTATTTGGAAGTCTACTATTATCCATCTGCAACAACTTAAACCAATAACGGATGCAATTAACACATGAATTAATAGTTAGAGAGAGAGAGAGAGAGAGAGAGAGAGAGAGAGACAGAGAGAGAGAGACAGGCAGACAGACAGACAGAGACAGACAGACAGACAGAAAGACAGACAGAGGAGAGAGGGAGAGGGAGAGGGAGGGGGAATGTTTCTCTAAACATGTTACTTTATTTCGCTATAACGCATTTACGGGAGTTACAGGAGCAGAAATAGTAAGTAAGGTTTTGAATCCCCGGCACAGAGCATATAGGGGACTGTAAACATATAAAAATTTGAATTGTAGGCTAAATAATGTAAAATTAAGGTAGATGCCAAGAAGGATAAAAAGGAGTAAAAACCTATCCAGGGCCACGAGGATAAAATGTTCCATAAGGAAATTTAAAACGTGTCATTTGGGAATGACGAGGCCACACCGCAGGTAAACAGGAATACAATAAGGTTATATGAATTAAAAAAAAAGATTTTTTTTAATTGATTGATTGTTGCTTTAGGTCCAGCGGACTCTTCCGAGCCAAATCAGGACCGGACAACCCCCGATCCGCATAAAAGATCTGCTGAAACAACCCTAGTGGAAAAATTGAATGCCCTCCACCGGCCAGTCACTTTACAATAAAGACATCCCACGCAGGGGACGGCTGAGGCTTTACCCCAACTACTCGAACCCCCGGTTACAAAAACAAAATAGAATACAAACATCATTATAAATTATCAACAAAACATATACATATAAAATGCCTATATTGCTAAATAATAACATAGCGAAACTTGTAAACAGTTGTTTGACATTTGCAATCAGGTAAGGGGTAAGAGCAATGCAACATCACTCCCATCCACACATCCAGCATGTCAGCTCCCAGATGTATTTTGTAATTATTTCACACAGAAAGTGGCTGACATAAGGGCCGCTCTTGATAGCCATGAGATCCCACTCATTAACCCATTCTCACCTTCCCTCACCACCGCAAAGATGGAAGTTTTTCAACCAATAACAGAGCAAGAAGTCAAGAAAGTCATCTTAAGCTCAAAACCAACATCTTGCTCTCTCGACCCCATTCCTACCCCCATGTTGATAGAGAATCTTGACCCTCTACTCCCGACCATTACCCACATTATCAACGAGAGTCTGTCCTCTGGTGTTGTTCCGTCTGTGCTCAAAGCGGCTGTCATCAAACCCCTCCTTAAAAAGCCAAGTTTAGACAAAAATAATCTAAAGAACTATAGACCTGTTTCAAACCTCTCCTTCCTGTCCAAAGTCATAGAAAAAATTGTTCTCAAACAACTGTTTGCCTACCTATATGATAACGCTTTACTTTGCCCCAACCAGTCTGCCTACCGACCCTTCCACAGCATTGAGACAGCCCTCCTAAATGTAACCAATGATCTGTTGCTTGCCTTAGATAATGGTAACGTCTCCGTTCTCACCTTATTAGACCTCTCAGCCGCCTTTGACACAGTCGACCATCACATTCTCTTTAACACTCTTCAACACTACTTTGGAATATCTGGCTCGGTCCTGGCTTGGTTCCACTCATATCTTTCCGACAGATCACAAGCAGTCACTGTCGATGGCTGTTTCTCCAGCACAGCAGACTTGGTGTGCGGCGTGCCTCAGGGTTCCATTTTAGGGCATGTGTTTTTCACTCTGTACACCAAGCCACTGCTTCTCCTGCTTAGAAAGCATGCTGTTGAGAGTCAGTCATTTGCAGACGACACACAACTGTATAAATCCACCGCCCCCTCTCTCATTAATTCCACTGTTCAGACTTTGGAGAACTGCATCACAGACATCAAGTCATGGATGACACTCAACAAGCTTAAGCTTAATGACGATAAAACCGAAGCCCTCCTCATTCACAAGCACAACACCTCCTCCTCACTCTCGCCCCTCCCAACATCGCTTACAGTAGGGACAACAAACATTCAGTTCTCATCCTCAGCAAGAAATCTCGGCTACATTCTCTCCGATGACCTGTCCCTCAACAACCACATCTCCAACGTCTGTCGCTCTGCATACACGGCCATACGCCAAATCAGCTCCTTTCGCCACTATCTTACAGTCCCCGCCACCAAAACCCTAGTCTGCGCTCTCGTCCTTTCTCGTCTTGACTATTGCAACTCTCTCCTTGCTGGATCCCCGAAACACATCATTAACAAACTACAAAAGGTTCAGAACTCAGCAGCTAGACTAGTATTCCGAGCTAAGAAACGCGATCACATCACACCTCTACTATATTCCCTTCACTGGCTTCCTGTGCAAGCACGCATAGAGTACAAACTCTCTGTTCTCTGTCACAACCTCTTCACAGATTCTTGTCCTTCCTACTTTGCTGATCTACTGTCTGTCTACTCCCCTTCACGCACTTTAAGATCTTCTGCTGACACTCGCACACTCAAGGTTCCCGTCACCCGCACTAAGACATACGGCCAACATGCATTCGCTTACTCTGCACCTAAGCAGTGGAATTCCCTTCCCTCCCATATCCGCAACATACAATCAACACAAGCATTCAAAAAGGCCCTCAAAACCCACCTCTTCAAACTGCATTATTCAGATTGATTTGTATCCCGCTGCCATTCTCTCATCTTTTGTCTATGTCTGATCCGTAAGTGTATAAACGGCTGTAAATATTTATATTGTTTTTCTTCCTGGGCCTAACCGGGCATATAGATAGCTGTGAATAGGTTTTTGCTATTCTATTTTCTGTCTTTTTTGTCATTTGTGTACATAGCTGTAAATAGTATATTTTTGTCTTTTTTGTAATTTATGTACATAGTGTAAATAGTCTGTACCTTTACTGTCCCGTCTTTTGGTGTATTGTAGCAAAAGTGATGTTTCATCGAGTGCATGTATTTATATGTAATGACTATGTAAAGCGTGGTGAGTCTGGTCATAGGCTGGAGTATCCGCTATATAAAAATCCGTTATTATTATTATTATTATTATTAACATCATAGGAAGCCCTAGTGACCACCCGGCAGAAAGCGTCCAACACTCCCAAGCTGATCCAACAGACCTCATACACAAACAAGGAGTCTTGTCCAGGAAGAGTTTTTAAGAAAAAAGGTAGGTCATTGATCTAGCGAAGAAGAAGATAGTATAGCAGAGTGATAGGACAGATCAGGAATGGGAAAGAGCAAATGAGGAAGACAGCGACAGTGGGAATTTAAAGCACTAAATTTCCAGAAAGTGGGGATACTATTTATACTGAAACCCCCGGCACCCCAACGGGGGTACTATTGCCGCAGTGAATTGGTCATGACTACAAAGTCAAGACAGGTTGGGCTTTCACTTTTCCCTTTATAGGTTAGAACAATCCACAGTGGCAAGATTGCTCATGACCCCAAGGGGTTAAAAAAAAAACGGAAAGCAAACACAGACCTGGGCAATATATCAAGGCACGACGGTCTTATCTAACAAGTGCCGAGGGTAAAGGAGGATGACCCAGCACTTTAAAACTGGTTCTGCAACCCGGTGTGACATCGTCAATGTTCCTAGTATCTTATTTGGGCTAGGAGCGACTGGGAGCATTCTGTTTAGTCGACGCATTACAAAATTCGACGCATGCGCACAGTGCTATCGTAGTCTTAGTTAGGGTTAGGGTTAGAGTTAAGGTTTTAAGGTTAGGGTTACGACGCCTAAGAACATCGTGAAAAAGCCGGCCCGACTTGACCTGCGCATGCGCAAAATGCCCAGCTAAAGTAAGACACCAGGAACTTTAACGATGTTACACCGGAAAACCGGGTGAAGAAGGGCTAGTATAAAAAAGAAATGGAAGGAGGAGTGAGGAGGTGGGTAATTGAGGGCGGGAGGGGGTGGGAGTGAGGACGGAAAGGGCGGGCCGACCGACGCCGAGGGAAGCGGGCCAAGTGTACCAGGCGCAGAGGCCAATGGGGAACGATTTGTGTAAATTATATTTTATAAATAGGCCGCAACTGCCGAATTGTATGCACTTTTGGCGGCAAGCAAAAGAGAATCCGTATCCAGAAAGAGAGAGAGAGAGAGAGAGAGAGAGAGAGAGAGAGAGAGAGAGAGAGAGAGAGAGAGAGAGAGAGAGAGAGAGAGAGAGAGAGTAGGCCCCCAAGTCATGGATAGTGGTCATAAGATGTCTGGCAAGGCACGCACCCCTCAACTCTAGAAAAGTGGGGTTGGGTTGAAAAAAAGCGGGATTGGGATGGGCAGGGGCTGGCCACAAGCAAGGTTCACTGGGTCTGTTGTGATTAACCACATTGGACATTGACCAGGAGGAACAGATCTTCGATAGCGAAAAGAAAGTACATCCTCTATAGCATAGCGGTAACGGCAGTATGAATCTGTGTGTGTGAGTGTATATATTAAGGCGAGTCCGGGACGAATTACCCTGAAATGTTGATTCGGACCCGCTCTTTTCATTTCTAGCGTGCCCGATTTACCCGCAAAAAAAAGTCAACTACGTTATAAAGTTGAGTAATCAATTCATTTTTACTGAAAAAAATCTTCGATGCAAAAATTATTTTTGAGTGAAAAGTAGAAGGCAATAATAAATATTCGAAAATCGATGTCGAGTACCCTTCGCGCTATATGTTGCTATGGATGCGAGGTATTTGTCACTCGATTTATTACCCTTGAATAATATTAAGTACGTCTTTTTTTATTTGGCTCGGAGTCACGCTTTTTGGCCAATCAATGGGCTGTTCGTATTTTCACTGTCGAGCGTCTGCTTTCACTATGAATCCCGAAAATGGCTAGTGAGAAGAGCAAATACTTTTCCATTTTTGGAAAAAGACCTGCCTCGACAGAAAACGACGATGAAAGGAAGAAAAAACAAAAGCAGTACGAGCAAGCAAAACGTAGCATAAACATTTTTATACAAAAAGAGTAAAAAGAATCAGAGAGAGAGAGAGAGAGAGAGAGAGAGAGAGAGAGAGAGAGAGAGAGAGAGAGAGAGAGAGAGAGAGAGAGAGAGAGAGAGAGAGAGAGAGCTGCTGTTGTCATAAAATTTAGAACCTTAAACCATAAGCTACCAATGCAAAGGGGACGGTTTCTTGGAATCCAGAGATGTGACAGAATATGTAATAAATGTACTTTTAATGAGTTAGGAGATGAATTTCATTTTATTTTTATATGTCCACATTACGACGATGATAGAAATGAGCTGCTTAAAAGGTTTTTCTATGTGCGACCCAAGCTATTAAATTTTCTAATTTATTTTCAACGAAAAATAAGACTATTTTGCTGAAACTGGCTAGGTTTATGAAAATAATAATGGATAGCTTTAGAACGTAATATAATGATTTGTAATATTAATGATAGTAATAATAGAGATTTTTTTTCAATAATGACAATATGAATACTAAATACCAGTGTGTACCCCCTCCCTTCTTCCCTTCTTTATCACCCAATCTTGCGAGAGAGTGCGTGCGATTTGTGATCAGTCTGTGTGGACATAAGTTTTATGTAGTATGCTTGTGTTGTGTGATAATAATGAATGTGTATTTTGTAAATGTTTATTATGTCTCTTAGAACGCGAGTGTGAAAGATTAACTTTTATTTTTGTAATATATGTACATATGCATTTTATATTGTATTTTATGATTTTTATGGTTATTTTACATGTATGTTTATTTTTATTTATTTTCGTTGTATCCACGTGCCCCAAGGGGTTTTATGGAATAAAGCGCTTTTGACTTGACTTGACTTGACTTGAGAGAGAGAGAGAGAGAGAGAGAGAGAGAGATTTTTATTTTTCGAATTAAAAATTTTGGACTCAGATAGAGTACCAGTACTTATTTAAACATATCCGTTGTTAATGAATAAAAAGAGGGAATTAAAGTTCTGTTTTATTAAAATGTGTTTGAATTTTTTTTTTATGTGCGATTTTTTATTATGTATTAGGACCCTCACATTTCAGACAGGACCCTCACTTTTTAAAAGTTAAGGGTCCTGTTTACCCTCAAAGAAAAAAGTTAATTTCGCGCCCTGCGGAGTAAGCTTACCTCGAAAGGTGTCCATTGTAAGCTGCAATCCTGCCCCACAGGACCAGCCGAAACAAGTTCTAAGATCGTCCCCTATATGCTGTGTCCGGGGGACAGTCAATTAAAAAACAAAAGGTTATAAGATCTTGACACGCGTTTGCCGATCACGCTCATCCATCAAGGCCGCCGGATCCGAAAAACAGCCCCACTCCCCCTCCTCTCCTCCCCAACACCGCCGGTTTCGATAAAAAAAATTTTAGCTTGCAGATTGTTCAGTTAGTGGCCTATCATTCCACCTTTTTCTTTTGCTTCATTTGAATAAAGCTGAGTTTACCACACCGACACGAAAATTAACACTTTTGAAATTGTTTTTTTTATTTTTCTTCCGGCTATGTGTGCAAGTGTCTGGAAGTACGTTTTAATGGCTTGCCATCTTGGTGAACTATTTAAAAGACATTTGTCCGGAGACGTTAATCTACCCACTGAACTGAACTACGTCCAAAAATACAACGCTCTTATTAATGATTTGGAATGTGTGCACCGACGACATTTGAAGATAAAAACTTTCTTGGAAATAGCCTCTTATCCAAATATCCCGGTTTCACTTCCATTTGCGCAAGATTGGGGAAGAGAGCGTGTACCCCCTTCTTATATTTGAAGTGGCATTGAATGCGGTACATACCACGGATGACAGAGGCTTTTTTTTTGAGTAAATTTACGTCCCCGGACACATTAAGCGTATAGGGGACGGGTGAAACACCACTATTTGAGAGGCATTGCTCTAGTTGAGGGCTTATATAGCGCATCCTCGATAGCGCAGCAGTAAATAACACACAACCATTTTATTATTCACACTTTTCTGCTATCCTATGCACCAACGGGAATCCCCTCAATGAAACATACTTCCGGTTTCTTTCTCCGCGTGTTTTAGTGAGTTATTTCCAAATATTCAAGAATAATAACATGTGTCACTGGCCACCAGTATCGTACCCTCACATATTGTTTTTTTTTTTTGCTGCAGTTTATTATACCTTTCTATCGCCAGTGGCGCGCCTAAACCTCACCTACCTAACATTATTTGTGAATTTTTGAAAAATATTCGGAAAAACATAACCCCCAGATGCTGGCTCGAACCCACACCTGTCAGGCGACATTGGTGGCTTGTGGACAAGGCAAGTTAGTCCCGCCTTAGCCCACTTGGCCACAACGCTAGCCTAACACAGTCAGCTACTTCGTGTTTTGTGAAGGTTGCGACGGCGAAGCTATGGAAAACTACAAGAGTCTTCAGGTCCTGTTTCACTTTCTGTTGATGATCGACGCACCTCCGAAGTCGCCACAAATACAGGCCTCTACGATTGTTTTTTTGCATCCTTTCACTGAGCATGTACTTCCTCCACCGTTTTTATACTTATCCCACTCGTTTTCTGGCTCTAACAATCGTCGTTTTCGGCAATTTGCCATATTTAAAAGTCACGCATCAAGCTTTGATAAAAGCAAAACAAGCCATACCGGAACTTGGTTTCATGCGAACCTCGTTTTAATTTATAATGGTGATACCCACGAGTTTTTATGAGAGGTGCCGGAAAGTTGTGAATAAATAGAAGGGGACAAATTGAGTGCGTAAGGCTGCAGGTAATCTAGACTGAAACACGGGTACGCGCAGGAGATGTTCGATTTTGACCTCACCTTGCGCAAGGCCAGATAAGAGACGGGAGTTCCCCTTCATTTCTGTGGCGCGGCATTGAATGCACTCCGCATTACGCTACCACTGGTGCAGATTCAGGTATTACACAGAAGATTAGTTTGTTTTTTTTTTATAAGTCCGTCCCAGTTCCATGAAAGCCATGCCTTGTCTTGCCTTGAAAGGGCTCACACTTGCGTCCGAGAACTAGCCACTTCTACCCATGCACCAACCTGAGACAGGCGAGTTAAAAGAAAGAGCTCCGGATTACCACACAAGAGTGTTTTGTGGGGAAGGAAGGAGGGGGATTGAACTAAAGACATAATTTAATTATAGAACTTACGAGGGCAGAGAAAAAAAGGTACTTAAGCTAAATATTCGTTCGCTGCACTGTTTCTCCGTGAAGTAATAAAGCTCGCACGTTGTCAAAGAGGACAATCACAATAAGACTGGAACAGTGATGGACAATATTTCTACAGCAAGAATGTTTACAACAGTAAGGGCGCTGACTTTCCTGCTCCTGTTTCTTAATAAGGTCTCTCCTCTATTAACTGCAGGTAAGGACACTTATTTATTTATTTATTTTATTTATTTATTTATTTATTTATTTATTTATTTATTTATTTATTTGTTCTATTTATCATCATCCTCTTCTCCAGTTATTTCCCATTTTATTTATTCGTTATTTTATTTATTCGTTATTTTATTTTATTGTCTAAAATCACTTTGCTCCCCGATAATTGACGGAACATGTCTGCTGCTATAGGCATCGGTTCAGGGTCGAAGACGGTGATCTTGTTAACCTTCTTGTAGTCGATGCATACTCCGTTGCTCCCGTCCTTCTCCTTCACGACCACGACAGGGGACGCGTAGGGGGAACTGGACTCCCCGATGATGTCGATCTTCAGCATCTCATCGATGTCGTTCTTCAAGGATTCGCGGGCCTTGAAATGGATCGGGAAGGGTTTGGATCGAACGGGAATATCTTAAATAATGTGTTCGACCAATGTCGTAGAACCTGGGATATCACAGAAACTATGTGGAAACTGGCCCATAAGGTCTTTGAGCTCCATCTTTTGACCCTCCGTCAGGCTTGACATCATCGATGCATTTTTTGCTGTGGAAGTCTCCAAGTTCTTCGCTGTCAAAGTTGTCGTCAATCTCAGCTGCTGTTGCTGCGTGTACAGTCACTGGTGGTCTTTCCACGTATAGCTTAAGGGGATTGGCGTTGTATATCTTTGAATGTTGTCCGACCTTCACCTTGTAGTCGTTGATCCCTAACACGACCTCCACTTCGCATGAATTTTTTTTATCTATTGCAGAGAGGCTACATAAGTATGCTTGAAAAGTGATTTTCGTAGTGATTTTCGGAAAGCGATCTTGTATGCAGTTGTTGATGTTTGCTGAATAAAGTTGGAAAACTTTATACGACGACTCCTGCCTTATTGCTGCGTGGATAAACGAATTCAAGATACACATATCAAGATTCAGGCATAGAGGCTGAATCGACTATTGATAAATAACGTGTAACATACTGTTTTTGCCATTCTCATTTGTTATTTCTCGTTCCTAATCGGTTTTATCATTCTACTATCTTGTTTGCTAGACCACTCGCCTACTTTTATTTTCTTGAAAACTCTACCGAAATTCCCCATTTGTGTATGGGATCTGTTGAGTCAGGTTGGGTATATTGGACGCTTTCTGCCAAATAGTCACTAGGGCTTTCTATGGTATTATTTTTTTAGCAATGTAGGCATTTTAAATGTATGTGTTTTATTAATATTTTGTAAATGGAATTTTGCTAAATTAGAGCAGAGCCTCTGAGTCCCTTGCATGGCATTCCTTTATTGTAAAGTGACCCGCTGATCGCCTTCAGTGTTACCATTAGGGTTGATTCAGCAGATCTTTTAAACGAATCAGGGGTGAGTCCTCTTTAAACCAAGATGTGGTCCTGATTCAACTCTTCGCAGTCTACTGAACCCTATAAACAGTTACTATCTAAATGTGTCATATGGGCTTTACCCTTGCAGTTAATACTACTACTACTGCTACTACTACTACTACTACTACTACTACTACTACTACTACTACTACTACTACTACTACTACTACTACTACTACTGTATTTAAAGCGCAATTCCAAACTAAAAAGTCTGATCAAAGTGCTCACACGCATACTCTCACACAGGCACTCGCAGAATAAGAGACTGTACAATACAATAAAACACGGATTCGGATTTTTTTTCAAACCTTTTCCACCTTGTGTTCGATTTTTTTTGGCTTTTAAAAATTTTTCACTCGCTTGTCATCACTCTTCCCAAAAAGGTTAACCTTCAGGAGTGTAAAAATTACCGCACCATCAGCCTCATCAGCCACCCAGCAAGGTCCTCCTGAAAATAATACTCAACAGGCTGAAACCCAAAGCTGAACAAATCATAGCTGAAGAACAAGCAGGATTCAGGGCAGGGCGAAGATTTAGAGCAGGGCGAAGTACCACTGAGGAGATTTTCAACCTCAGAATAATCTGTGAGAAATATCTACAGCACCAACAACATCTATATCATGTGTATGTAGATTTCAAGAAAGCGTTTGACTGAGTCTGGCATGCAGCTCTGTGGGCAACCATCAGAGTGTTCAACATCAGCTTTAAAATTATTGAAGTCATCAAAAGCCTGTATGACAAGGCTACCAGTGCAGTCCTCCACAACGGCACCATCTAGAACTAGTTCAGATCAACAATGAGTGTGCGTCAAGGATGCCAACTCTCTCCAATACTCTTCAACATATTCCTTGACCGCATCATGTCAGATGCCCTTGAAGACTACGAAGGCACAGTCAGCATAGGGGGAAGAGCAATCTACAACCTCCGTTTTGCGGATGACATTGATGGATTAGCTGGAGAGGAACAAGAACTTGGACTGCTGGTACAGAGGTTTGACACCACCTCCATAGCCTATGGTGTGGAAATAAGTGCAGAGAAGACCAACATGATGGCCAACAAACCAATGGCATCAACATCAAAGTCCAAGGCCAATCCCTCAACACAGTGGGTAGCTTCAAATATTTAGGAGCCATTGTGTCAGACAGGAAGTCTTCTCCAGGATCACACAAACAACTACGGCCCTGACAAGGTTGAAGCTCATTTGGAAAGACAGGACCAACAGTCTAAATTCCAAGGTAAGGCTGCTGCGCTCCCTTGTCATCTCCCTCTTTCTATACGATTGCGAAACATGGACCCTCACAGCACATCTGCAACGAAGAATACAAAGCACAGAGATGAGGTGCTAAAGAAAACTTCTGGGCATTTATTATACCCAGCACATCACCAACATCGAAGTCCGACAGCCCATCACACAAGCATTGGACAACACGATGACCTGCTCACAGAGGTGAAGAAACGGAAACTCCGATGGCATGTCCACGTCACCAGATTATCAGACCTTGCAAAGACCATCCTGCAAGGCACGGTGCAAGGAGGCAGAAGAAGAGGGATACACAAAAAGATATGGGAGAACAACATTCTAGAATGGATTGGCTTGACACTATGCGAAGCCACAGAGTAAGCAGAAGCATTTGTAGATATGTTTTCTAAAGCAAGCACACTCAATGGTTTGCCTCCAGATAAAAGAATTCAGAAAGCAAGAAGAAAAATTAAATTCTTTTAAAGATCCATCTAACGATATTTTTTTTTCTAAATGCGCCAATTACACTTCTAGAAGTTAAGGATGTGATTAAAAAAACATCTTCCAGATAACCGGATACAACTTTACATAGTTTAATACAAATAACATGGGACTCCAGTAATATTCCTAAGATATGGAAATAATCTATAGTATTTCCGATACATAATCAAGGCAAACACAAAGCTGAAACAAGCAGCAACGGTCTTAAAAAGTTATTCCGTCACACGTTTGTAAGGGGTAAGGGTGCGAGGTTTTCTGTATAAATAGTATCCCCACTTTGTGAAAATTTAGTGCTTTAAATTACAACTGTTTCTGCCATTCTCATTTGTTCTTTCTCGTTCCTAATCTGTTTGATCAATCTACTATCTTCTTCGCTAGACCAATCCACTACTTTTTTTCTTAAAAACTCTCCCAAAACTTTTCATTTGAGTATGGGGCCTGTTGGTTCACCTTGGCAACATTGGATGTTTATATTCTATTTTATTTTTGTAAACAGGGGTTTGATAAATTAAGAGTACAGCCTCAGCGTCCCCTGCATGGGATGCCTTTATTGTAAAGTGACCGGCTAGTGGAGTGCTTTCAGTGTTACAATTAGTTTTTTTTTAGGAGATCTTTTATATGGATCAGGGATGAGTCCTCTTTAAACCTAGTTGTGGTCCTGATTCGGCTCTTTGCAGTACGATGGACCTATAAACACTGACTAAGTAACGTTTGTAAACTATTGGAAAAAATAATTCTGATTAGATTAGGATATTACTATGAGAAAAGTAACATAATCCCTATTAACCAGGCAGGTGTCCGAAAAACATAGATCAACTATAGATCACCTTGTTAAAGTATCGACGCAAATAAAAAGTTTGTTAGAAGGAAGTGCTTATTTTTTATATATTGCCAAGGCTTATGATCAGGTTTGGCATTCTAAACTACTGAACAAACTTTAAGGTATTGGATGATCAGGTCAAATTATAACTTTATTAAGCATTTCGTGGGAAAAAAACTATACAAACTAAAAAAGGAAATATTTATTCGTCCAAAAGAACTTGGTATTCCTCAAGGTTCGGCGTTAGCCCCTTTATTATTCAATATATCATTACACGGTTTGCAAGATAGACTTACTAAAAATGTCGTGTTGGTACAATATGCCGAGGACATGTGGATGAAACTTTAAAAAAAAACCGAAAAGGTATGTTAATTACATTCGGAAGTTATATCAGCAAAATTTAAATAATATCGTACAATATATGAATATCAACAGTTTAACTTTGTCAAGTAAAATATCTCACATGATGTTGTTGGACTACCGCTCTAAACCTTTCATGCTACTTACATTTTATATAAGTAATAGCATAATAGAATATAAAGAAAAACTAAACTTTCTAGGAATGCATTTAACCAAACAAATTATCTTGGAATTCAATCGTCATATAGAGTATACACTAACAAAGGTAAGATAGAGTTTACATTTTATAAAACTTATTAATAGGCAATACTGAAGTCAAGATTTATAAACTTTGGTCTATCTCTCAACATTCTCATTCGGTCAAAATTGAAATATGTACATGAAATGTATTTTTAATGCTCCAAAATATTTATTAAGAAAGTTACAGGGCATTGTCTGCAAAGCTTTTAAAATTGCATTGGGTTTACCTGTTCACGCATCATGTGAAAAAACATACAAATCAGCAGGTGTACTCTCACTAAATTAAACTAGAAAAAGGGCATGCGCAAAATATGTGTTAAGGTCATCAGTAAATGGAAATAAATTAATCAAATAAAAATTCGATCTGACGTAGACTTTCCAAAGAGGGCAAGACGAATAGCATCTATTGTTACTTAGGCACTTTTACAAGTAAAGTAATAGAAAATACTAGGTTGTTTTTAAACCAACCGATAGTCGAGAAAATAACAATATTGCCTACACCATCTTGGGAACTGAAGAGAGCAGATTTGATATAGAATATAAAGACTACAGAAAGTCAACTGAAATACATTTTTTTAATGTCTTCAGTCCGAGAGCATCTCCGATAACTTTGAAAGTGTTCATCTGTTTTAGATAATACTGCAAGTGGATCAGAATTCATTATACCTGATTTAAAGATTTAAAAATCGTTTATATTTAAACATTACATCTATATTTACAGCCGAACTTATTGTCACACTTCTGGCGCTTTATTTTTTATTTGATTTTCCACATACAATAATTCAAGAATTGTTTTGAATGGATTCTAAATCAATGCTGGAAGTTCTTTAAAACTGAAAGTCAGATCAGAACTCATTGCAGAAATTAGTCACTTGATTCATTTGTTGATTATTAGAGGGTGCAATTTCACTTATCCAGAGCCTTTGGAATGGAAATAAGCGCAGAAGAGATAGTAATAATGGGCTCTGACCGCCCTTGTTTTTCTGACACCCTTTTACTGCAATTTATGGCTGTTTTATGAGCTTTTTAAAAGGCGTGCCAAAGCACTCTGGGAATCCGGCATTTGCTAAATATAATACATATTCGTATATCTTGCGTCTTTGGTCTCCCCATCAACTCCAAAACTTAGCCAGTTAATTAGTTATTTGTCAAAACTTATTTCAAAACTTAGAAATAAAACTTAGAAAAAATACCTCATTTAGAAAGTAGAAAACTTACAGAAAACTTACTTAGAAAACTTAAAAAATACTTTACTACTGGAATTGGAAATTTTTACAAAAACCGGTGGTCGCGCAACTATGAAAGGGTCCGGGTGGGCCGAAGGAACTCTAGAATCATTAGAACTGAACATTGCAAAGTATAATCCAATCAAAGGAAAATCTTATATCCCTCTTCCCAAAGAAATTCTTGACAAGAAGGCTGTATTGAATATTAAGAACACTGACGACAAATGTTTTATGTGGTGTGTTCTGGCTAAATTATATCCTATTCAGTCGAAAGAACATCCCGAAAGGGTGGCGCTATACAAAGATAAAATAACGAACTTAAATCTTAAAGACATTAATTTCCCTGTTAGCCTTGACGCCATTGACAAATTTGAATCACAAAACTCTCCTATAACAGTCAATGTATATGTTTGGGACCCTGAATCAAAACTTATGCCTTTACGAATGCCGACTTCGAATCATTGATTTTAAAATACCAAGGCCCACAAGGATTTTGTACGCCTAATTCATTCCTTACACACCTTCACGAAGTCTGCAGTTTCGGGTATGTAGTTGTTAGAGCCGACGGACAACATACAGAGCCGGTAATTTACAGAGGGCCAGACGCAGCTAGGAAGTTCTTAGATGAGATGAACAAAATATACAAATTGTGTTTATTGCAGCTAGATAATCCGGTGCCCATGATATTTACTGAATCTGACTCCCATAATTTTAAAGCAGCTACACATTGCCACATTTGTAATAAAGAGTTTAACCCGAAGGACACAAAGGACGCAAAGACCCAAAGGGTGAGAGATCATTGTCACATAACAGGGGCATTTAGAGGTGCAGCTCATCAGAAATGCAACTTAGACTATGGAATCAAACATTTCTCTCTCCCTATTTTCATTCACAATCTTCGAAATTACGACTCCCATTTAATCATGCAGGCAGTGACAAAAGCATACAAAGTGTCATGTATTGCCGAGACAGAAGAAAAATATAAAACTTTCACTCTGAATAAATTAAAGTTTTACGACAGCTTTCAACATTTGTCTTCCAGTTTAGAAACACTAGCTAAGAACTTACCCAGCTATCCTATCACTAGCAAATATTTTCCAGACGTTACACTTATTCGGAAAGGCGTGTATCCTTATGAATACATGGATTCTTGGGAAGTGTTTGAAGAATTGGAATTGCCACCTAAAGAGAACTTCTATTCTTCACTCAATAAAAGTTTCATAAGTGATACCGATTACGAACATGCTCACAACGTCTGGAATGCACTCGGATGTAAAAACCTTGGTGACTACCACGACATATATTTGAAAGCTGACGTCTGTTTGTTGGCTGATGTGTTTGAAAAATACAGAGAAACGAGTTTACATCATTACTCCCTCGACCCTTCTCATTATATTTCTTTGCCAGGAATGAGTTGGGATGCTTTCTTAAAACTTAGCGGTTCTAAAATCGATCTCATAACTGACCAGGTAATGATGACAATGATTGAGTCGGGCATTCGTGGAGGAATAAGCGTGGCAGCTCATAATTATTGCAAAGCCAACAATAAATACCTGAAGCACTATGACCCCTCGCAGAAATCTAATTATATAATGTACTTTGACGCCAACAATTTATATGGTTGGGCAATGAGTGAGCTTTTGCCGGTTTCAGATTTCAAATTACTTGTTAATCCAAACCCCGCAAACTTTACTTGGTTAAACAGTATTTTAAATCACCCTAAAGATCATACTATAGGGTTTATTGTCGAAGTTGACCTAGAGTATCCCAATGCTTTACACGACCTACATAATGATTACCCATTAGCACCAGAAAGATTGCATGGTACAGACAAGCAACTCAAACTTATTCCCAACCTCTATAATAAATCTAATTACGTCTGCCACTACAGAAACCTGCAGTTCTACATTAGACACGGCATGAAGTGCACAGCGATTCACAAGCTTTTATTCTTTAAACAAACAAACGTCTTGGCTGGGTACATCAATAAAAACACACAGCTCAGAAAACAAGCGCAATCTACGTTTGAAAAAGATTTCTTTAAGCTGCTGAATAACAGCTGTTTTGGTAAAACTATGGAGAACCCATACAAGCGAAAAGACGTCAGGCTAATTACATCACCCAATCAAGCGATTAAATTAACATCTAAACCTCAATACCTTGGTTACAAAGAGTTTCATGACTCCCTGTATGCAGTTACCATGAAAACCACACAAGTTAATCTAGACAAACCAGTGTTTATGGGGATGACTATTCTCGACCTTTCTAAATTATTAATGTTCGAATTTTACTACGATTACTTTAAACCTAAATACCCGGAGGCCAGAGTTTTATACACAGACACAGACTCCCTTATACTAGACATCCCTACTGAAGACATTTATAAAGACTTAGAATCGGAACTGCAACATTACGATACTAGTGACTACCCTGAAACTCACCCTTTGTACAGCAAAGCAAACCAAAAGAAAATAGGTTTGATGAAAGATGAAATGAACGGGAAACTTATTGAAGAATACGCAGGACTGCGATCTAAGCAGTACAGTATTAAACACGAATCGGGAGAATCTTCAAAAGCAAAAGGCACCCAAAAAGCTGCAATAAAAAACAGAGATATCAGACACGAAAACTACCTGGAAGCCTTAGATGGGAAAGAAGTTAAACCATACCCTAACACAACTATAAAGTCTAAAAACCATATAGTGTCCACTGCTGTGACGACCAAAAAAACATTATGCGCTAATGACACAAAGAGAATAAGAGTAACTAAGGAGTTCGCATACGCTCTAGGCCACTATAAATTACAGGTAGAAACTGCGACTACGACTACGACTGCGACTATGAATAAGGTGGAAGTCCTGGAAGGCTTGAGTAAATGTTAACTGTATTTATTCTGAAGCGCCAAGCTTTTTCTTCAAAGCATCTAGCTGCTCTTTCCGTCCCAGTAGTCTCCCTTCCTCTATTAATTTTTTTTTAATTTCTTCAACATTAACAGGTGCAGACCTAGATTTAGATTGTATGTCGTGCTTCAACTTTTTATATTCTTCAAAATCTCGCTGGATAATTACAAACTCTTGGTCTGTAATCTGAGTGTCTTCTAGAGATTTTGAAATTATTAAGTTCATGCTAGTAAGTTTAGCTATCGCAAGGCTAGAAATGAGGTCGTGTTTTTCTAGTTTCTTAGATACTTTAGTATTAATTACACCAAGTAAAACTGACATAACTGAAGATAATCCGGCAGCAACCCCTAATCCAATACTAATTGGTATACCAATTCCAGTCACCAATAATCCCACGCTGACCGCAGCTTCCGCTGCATTAATAACATTTAGACCAGTAGACACGTAATTTATTGTGCTATAAGCGCCGGAATACCGTCGTCTGCATCTAGAGTACTTTTGGATATCTGATTCAATTTGAGTCCTAACTTTTCTTATTTCTTCCAACCTGAACGTTTGAACATTACTTAAGTCTAACGTTGGAGCACTGGGCTGTACAATTGGTTGTTCATCCACTACTGCTTCCACTATAGCAGGATACAATTTTGTCGTCATATTTTTAGTGTGAAAAAAAAGGGTTAACAATAATTAACTTGATTTTAGTTTATTAGCAAAATATTCTATTTGACTATCAGAAAATATCTGATCGCTGAAATAAAATGCTAACAGATCTACGTTGTCTAGGCTAATTTGCGCTATTCTGTCAATAGGATTTGGAACAGGGACAAAAGTTATCTTGGGCGAGGAAGTAAATACGGAAAACTGATTTTCATTTTCTCTTTTCTTCATAAATACTGTAACTCGTCTGGGATCCTCATCTAAATCAACCCAACTTAGAGACACTTGCGGAATTACATTAAAATTTCTCTGCGTAGGCCTGTGAGCAATTATGTCCAGTACTATCATAGCTGCACTACCTAGCTGTAAAGGAGGCTGCAGAACAAGTCTGACATTTTTCCCTGCGGTTTCACGCTTATGTAAAACATAGTTGCTTTTTTTGTAGGCTTTGACTTCTATGGTTTCCCGATTGTTTTCATCCGGCACTAGACTAACTAACATAGGCCCGGCGTTAATAATTTTCTTAAATTTATTGTCTGGTCCCATAAAAGTGTAAGGGCTTTCGCACTTGAATTTAATAAGCCAATCTAATTCTGTGTCTATAGGTGTTAAAGACCAGGTATTTTCTCGTTTAGTAATAGCATACTTAAAATCGGGATCTACTTTACCGGCATTAAAGTCCTTTAGCTGATCGATAGACGGTTTTTCTGGCGGTACTGACGGCGGCACTTGCGCAACTTCAGGCACTGCCGGCACTAGCGCTCGTTTATAATATCCATTTTGTGTAAATTCGAAACCGTAAATAGACCCAACAATAGCATTCGCATCAAAGTCAATTGTGTCTGCTAAGTCTTTCAATTCAATGGTAGGACAGGTTACTGGAATTTGAGGGCCGATTGACATTGTATTTTAAAATTAAACTTTATTTTATCTCAAGAATAATTGTAAGATCTTCAAAGTCTACAATTTCGTTGTTTTGGTTAGTTATTTTGAAGCAGAAACTAGTATGATAGTCCTGACTTAAGTGGCGTTTTTGAGGCAGAAATTTCAATGAAACTGGATCGCAGTAAGATTCTCTCTGAGTTGAGATTATCCTTAGCAATGTACTAGGAGTTCCGTTTACTAAGTTTTCCGATGTCTTCAGTTGATGAAGGTACACAAACAATCTATTATTAATTAACAAATTCATAGGGTTTGATCCAATAAATCTTATAGAACTGCCGACGGTGCTGGAGCTGTCAGATAAAGATAATTCATTGCCACGGAAACCTAATATTTCTGCCAGCTTTGGCGCAAGTGTAACGCTGGTAATGTCTTTATGCTGGTTTTTATGGAAAGTTAAAGTTACTATCAAGTTTGCAGGGTTCATTTTTGCTTCAATCGCATGAGGTTTAAACAATTCTTCAGTAAGTCTGCAGAAGTCATAATAGCCGGCATGAATAAAGTGCCTTTTTTTATTAATCATTATCCAGTTGTTGTTTAGATCATGACTAATATTTAACCATTTAACCGTGTAGAATATTTCGTGAAGGATTACGTTAAGGTCGCTGTTTTTGTTGTCAATAGGATGCTGAAGTTCAATGGGCACACCTGATTTTACAGATTCGAAAGTTACAAACATATTTTTTTAAATATAATAAAAATGTACGCGCCTTATAAATATAACAAAGCTGCAAAGTATACTACAGGGCCTTATTATTACGAAGAAGCAGTCGACCTAACCAAGCTGACAATAGCTGTGGCAGCCAACGTCCATTTCGAAACTATCCCCCATAATATTTTTGATCATTACCTCAACCCAGACATTACGAGCGACTTTTTAGCTAACCAATGGCTAAACAACGGGGGTATGCAGTTCTTTCAGAATCAAATTAATTTTGCCGTGTCATGCGCTACAACTGGTTGCGGAGTTTCTTACGTTCATCACCTTAATCACCCAGATCCTATGTTGAAGTCTATTTATCTGTTCCATTTGTATTATCAAGTGAGGCGGGTGTTGTCTGAACTTCAGGCTCCGTTACCTACCGACAAAAACTTTAATCCCTTTAACAATGGCTTTGACAAGAAAGCGTATCAAAGGTTGTGCAATGAATTCGGAATTGATACTAAAACAGACTTCAGACAAAAACTAGACCTCAATCACGGAATGGGAACTTTATTTAGATACGCTGTAGGTAATTTATACACGGGGCCTTACGTACCTGGATTTACATCATTTAACCACAACAGCCAGGTTCCTTTACTGTATATCAGACAAAAACAAAGTACAGCATACAGCACTTTTATATTGGACACATCAAACGGATTTACTCAAAGTGGGGTGGAAAGGCTGAATGAATCTATTCGTACGTATGCGTGGTGCATTCTGGGGTCTCAAGCACAAACACGAAGTAATATCATTGGGGAAGGAACTAGCTTCGATGCACAAAAGCAGTTTCTAGCCAACATTGAAGATTCTATTAATTCGGCAGTAGATTTGCCCGCGAGTATTAAAAGATATCAGGACACTTTAAAGTATGCTAGATCGAAAGTAGATTACGTAATAGGTTTAGGACTGTATATGTTGCCTTCAGACCTTCAGCTTAGGATAGGAACTATATCAAACTACAACAACAATATAGTGATTGCCGACCCTCAGTTTCATATAGGCTACAATCCTACAATAAATACAGTGAATACCGCGAATACAGTGAATACAGCAAATACGGTATTTACTGCTAGGCCTAATAATGAACCTTTAAGTTCGCCACCGCTTCCGAGTTTGCCAAGCTTGCCGGACCTGCAAATGCCGGTAACTGATCATGGGGTTTCGCGTCTAGCGCTTACAGGGGGTTTATTGTTTGCTGGGTTAATTGGGATTTACTATTTTAAGTAACCAGAGTAATATTACTATAAACAAAGACCACAGATGCTCAGACGCCCAAACCACAACTTTAGAAGCAGTATTAAATATCCATGAAAATACAGAACCTAATATTCCTGGAAGTGCGTCTACAAGTTTGTCACCTAAGCGTTTCAATAAGTTAGCTATGCTTTGTAACGTCTTTTTAATCCAGTCTTTAACCGGACTACCGCCAGGTACGCCAGGTCCGCCAGGTCCGCCACCAATGCCTACGGTTCTAGTCAGTGCTAAGACTAGTGTGCTTATTGTCATCCCAACAGCTGTAAGAATGCTAAATATTGTAACACCTTGCTCTCTGAACAGTGTTTGAATTCTTTCTGCAAGTGTAGTGTCTTCGTGTAAAATTTTATGCACCGTTTCTTTTATTCTGGCGAAATTAGTTATTAATTTTTCTCTGTTTATGGATAAGGCTTCTAGCCTTGCCGCGCGTTCTGTGTAAAGGTCTGCGAGCCTTTTTTGAATCAACTGTTTTACCTCAATGCTTAAGTTCGCGTCATCAGCTTCTGCTAGTTTATTTTTTTGTTTTTCTATATGTTTGTCGAGCTCACCGAGCTTGGCCAAATTCATCATTGTCTCCCCTCTCACAGATTGTAAAGCTTTATCTAAGCCCTGAAGTTCACGCAGTGGCAATAATGGCGTGTCATTGATAGTTTCCATAACCTGATCAATATTGGTGTCCTCATTTGTTTGTAAGGTTGTTAACTCTTTATTTACTTCTAATGCAGAACTAGTTAAGTTAGTTAAGTCTTGTAGTTCTATTTCTGAACTTAACGATGCATCTATTCGTTGAAGTGAAGCTACTGCTTGGCGATGCAACGCTGGCACTCTATTATCGGAAAGCCCCAATGATCGTATTACAGTCACTGGGAGTTTAGTTTTCAAAGTAGACCACGCATAAAATTTATCAGGATTCTTTAACATAGTTAACTGTACTCTCACTTTTTTACCGGATACACTAGTGTTTATAAACAAGTGATTATTTTTGTCTAGTTCGAAGTCGCTGGGACTAACATAATCAGGTAACTCGCGCCCGATGTAATTGTAAAATTTATTGATTTTTCTGGCTTTTTGGGTTTCAGTTACTTGACGTAATTCTTCTCCTATACTTAGCCTTGTTTGGCTCATGTCATCTCCTACCATTGAAAGCAGTGTGACGTCGTGGTCTTCATTAGGTTCATCAGGTTTAAACACTTCATCAAGAGCTTCACCACCTGTTGCCATTTTTAAATATAATTTTTTTTTATCGCATTAAAAATGCAAAGCTACGGAAACTTGTTAGACCCTACACGCCGATTGAGGACGCCTTTAGGCATCAAAGGTGAGAAAAGCACAATAATTATTACAAACAATCCAAGCAGCATAGAGCCTAATCAGCTACTAACCATAAGATTTCCAAATTTAGGTCCTGATGATGTAATAGTTCCGGGCAGTCCTAAATTGGGATTTAAAATTAGTCTGAATTCTGACGACGATCCTAACAGAACCATAGTCAACAATCTAGGCAGAGCTATAATTAAAAGAATGGTTATTAAACTTGATGGGCGAGAAATCCAAAGTATCGATGACGCCGGTGTTTTGTTTTGTTACACAGATCTGTGGCTGAGTAAATATGAAAGGGAAGATTTAGTTGGTCAGGGGATTCAAGCCGCCAATGTGGCAAAACTTCGAATCAAAGCTGGCGATGCTGTCGTTTCTAACAAAGGTGAAAATGCATTAGCTGCTGTATACAAAAACAGGTTTTATTTTCCACTCGATTTTGAACTGCTACACAGTCATCTGCCATTTCATCAAGGTTCATTTAACGATAGGCTTTCTTACGAAATTATTTTCAATGATTATTCTCAAGTAGTAATTAGCTCTGACAATGATGCTAGGTATACAATTACAGACATCACGCTTGAATACGAAGTGGTCACTCACGCTGAACTCAGTAGGATGATCAGGGGACAATATGACAAACTAGCAATTTATTATGATAGGATCGTTCGCTACAGACAGTTTAATAAAGATTTATTAGACGCACTATGGACCATCAACATAAATTCACCTGCTCGAAGTTTTAAAGGTGTACTGTTGTTGTTTGTGAAAGAATCTAATTATAATCGTGACAGCGAAAATTTTATCAATCCTAATATTTCAAAAGCGTCTGTCGTGATTGAAGGTAAGCCTAATCAATTATTCGCTAATGGAATGATGGGGTTTCAACAGTTTGATGAGATTAGGAAAATCTTGGGTGGAGGTAGATTGCGGACTGACACTGTGGATTTGATTTCTAAGGATCTTCATTTGCATGACACGCGACTGCAAGATTATCTGGTGAATAAATTTGCGTTGTGGTTAGACTTTCGAACCATACCCACCAACGAACTTCATGGATCTGGAAGAAGAATTGAAAACGGAACAGATGGTATAACAATTGAATTGCATAGGGAAGCAAGTGCTAGGTCAGAATCAGTTACAGTATACATGTATATTATTATGGATGCTCAGCTAAACATTGAAAATGGAAGATTAAAAGATTTAGTATATTAAAAATGACCTCTTTGTTTCCTCGTGATCCTCATTGTGGAATGATCGTTGGCATGACGTCATGCGGAAAGACTGTCTTTGTTCTGGATTTGTTAGAAAAATATTACGCAGGACACTTTGATTATATAGTAATTTTTTGCCCCACTATTCAACATAATAAAACCTACTTAGATCGTAAGTATGTCTGGACAGATGAAAATATCTTTGTTGTAAATACCAATGGCAAGCTCAATGAGTATTTAACGTATTTTTATAACCTGTTTGAGAATGAGGGTAATACGTTATTCTTAATCGATGATTGCAGTGCAGAAAAAGATATTGTATTAAAACGGAACATATTGAGCAAGCTGGCTTTCAGTGGACGCCATGTGAAAATTAGTGTCTGGTTAATCACGCAGAAATTTAATTCCATATTAAAGGATTTTAGAGAACAAGTTAAATTTGTTTGCCTGTTTTATTGCAAAGATCGAGACAGCTTTGATAACTGTTTAAAAGAAAATGACGTAATTGAATCAAAAGAGGAAAGAACTAAATTAAAAGAACAGCTAAAAAAAGGCAAGCACTTAAAATTATTATTAAAAACTGACCAACCAACTGGCTATACAATACTTATGTAAGTAAGTAAGTTCTTTTATAATTTAATTATTGTAAGTTATAAGTTTTTTTAAAAGTCGACTTAATTAAGTTAGATGTAAGTAAGTAAGTTCTTTTATAATTTAATTATTGTAAGTTATAAGTTTTTTTAAAAGTCGACTTAATTAAGTTAGATGTAAGTCACTAAGTCAAAAAAAAAGGTTGAAGGTAAGTAATAGTGGTGATGATTATAGTTCATTTATCTTAATGGCTCTGTGTCTGGTGGAACAATCTGAAGTTCTTCTTTTACAAAGTTTCTTTGTGGTGTTCTACGATCGCTTCTCGGTCTTAAATAATATACGGGCGGATCAGTAGATAATGCTCTGTCAACTTCATAAACGCTTAATGACCAAATTGGGTCTGTAGCTCGTCTTCTTGTGTCATTAGCAACTTCTCCAGGCTGATAAAGGTATCTAACAGTTTTGTTCATCAAAGTTAGATCCGGCTGACCAGGCTTTGAAACGGTAACAACAATCTGTTTCTTTTTAATAGCCTCAACTGGTTTTAATCCTGTAACTTTGGTTGGTTCTGAATTCATTTCCCTTAAAACTCGAGGCAGCCTAATAACCCATTCTGTATTAGGGGTTTCAGTAAAGAGTTCCTTTGAATACTGATAAGTGAATAATCTTTCTGCCAGTTGCCGATTAAAGTTTTCTACAATACCCTGTGATCTGTGCAATCCAACAACTCCTCTTCTAACAGTTACATTATGTTTTAACAAAAGCTGGTTAACAGCTCCTTTGAATTCAGACCCTTCATCGCATTGAATAAGTCTAGGGAACCTTAGAGGCCCTCTTGAATAAATCGCATTTAAGGCTTGAGCGACCTCAGCAGAATTTTTAGTCCTAAGAGCATGAGCGTCCTTAAACCGGGTAGCTATATCAATAACAGTAAGGGCATACCTGTATTTCTTTCTATATATTTTGTCATGGGGAAGATATAACAAATCTATTTGATGCGTGTCATTTGGTCTGGAGTTTTCAAATTTTGGTCTTATTATTTTCTTCGGGGGTGGAAGATAGATTTGCCATACAGCTTGCTTCGATAACCATTGTTTAACTGTGTTTGCTGACAAGCCAGTCTTTTCTACTAGTTTATTAACTGCCATCATCCCTTTCCAATATCCGGATTGAGAATAATATAATCTAGACAAACGTGAAGTCATATTTTATTTAGATTTATATTTTTGTTTAACGAGGTAATAAACTACTGTTATTCCAAACACAATTAAAATTAATTCTCCGGTCTCTGACATTGAAGGTGCAATGTTAGGTGTGTAGTAATCGGATAACACTGGTTGCTTTAATGAAGGTAGTGTTGTGCCAGTGAATAAATAATATTGGTGCAAAGCTTCATCAACGTCTTCGAATGTTTTATCAGCATGACCTTCTTCTTTCAATCTTGTATTAACAAAATCAAGCTGCATTAGTCTGTTTTTCTCGTATTCGGCCTGATCTTGTTGTAATTTTTCCATTGCTAAGTTATGCCGTTTTGATTCTTCTTTACTGTCCAGTTTTGAAAACAAATAATTTGATCCTGAAAAGGCTAAGGCATTTACAGCAGCAGAACCAAGCACCATTGCAGCACCAGCCATTTTTTAATTTAGTTTTTTATTTTATTTGTATTTAAAATGAATTGTGATGACTTGTTAATGCAAGAAGCTATTAATGTTACAGTTACAGGTGTTGACAATGAGAAAAGAGACAGGCTGGTTGCATTAGTAGCTTCCGGAAAGTCAAAGTATTATCTCGGTGTTGACTTAACTACTGAACAAGTACAAAGACTGAGGCCTGAAGAGATAATTATATTACATAATAAATATGATAAAGTTCTCGGCGCTTTAATGGTTAAAAGTCTTGGGAGTTCGATTGTAAAGTTATATACGAAAGCTGTGTCGGCCTTTGTTACTTTAGATTGTGAGAATGATTTATTTGATGATTTGATTAAAGATCCAGTTATTGTCAATGGGATTAGTGAGGCATCAAGAAATTTGTATTATAAGTTTGGAAGCTTGTTGAGTCATTTTCAGCCGGGCTAATTACTTTTCAACACATAAATTTCTCTGCTATTAAAAATGGACTCTTCCAATCCAGAGATGGAGAAGGAGATGGAGGTGAAGAATTCAGAGAATCAACAGAACCCAGTGACAGTCACTAAACAAAAGAGTCTGGGAAGAATTGCAGCTGGAAAGAAGTTAGCAGAATTTAACAGGTTACATAGATGGAACAGACAAACAAAAGCAAACATATTAGGAAAAAAGGAATCACCAAAAGAAGAAACAATAATGCAACAAACATTAACAACAAATAAAGAAGAACCAATACAACCAATACAACCAGTACAATCTTCAAATAACATATATTATTTATGTATAGCCGGTGTAGTGGGTGCAAGTGGGTACATAATATATAAATACCGCCAAGGAAAAAAGAAACAGAAACCCTCAAAACCACTTGTAGAAAAAGAAATTGAATTATCTCCATCATTGAAGCCATCATTAGATGTGTTTTCAATGCAGTAATAATTTATTATTATTTTTTTTATTATATATAAAAAATGAGTGTACCATATGAACAAACAATTGTAAATCTTGGATACCATAGTGTTGTCTTAGTGGGCTTAAATACAGCTTATGCCATGATTGCAAAATCTCTTTTAAAAATGAAACCTATTGAATTAGGAAAAATGGATCTTTCAGATGCTGGTAAACTGGTTGGTATCTTTTCATTATCGTTATTTACTCGGGACTATCTTGTTAAACAAAAGATCATTCCAGCAGATATTAATGTGTAATGTTATACAACCATAATGTAGAAGGGTTGTAATTTTTTTTTGTTTTAACCAAAGACGCAAGATATACGAATATGTATTATATTTAGCAAATTGCGGATTCCCAGAGTGCTTTGGAGCGCTTTTTAAAAGCTCATAAAACAGCCATAAATTGCAATAAAAGGCCTCCTTTAGTAACTCTATGAGCTTTGGGGCTCAGAGCCCACAATTGCTATCTCTGCAGAGGAGATCAAAATGATGACTAACAACACCAATGACAGACATCAAGGTTCAAAGCCAATCCCTCAACACGGTGCACAGCTTCAAATATTTAGGAGCAATTGTATCAGACAATGGGTCCCGACAGGATAGCACAAACAACTGCTACCCTGACAAGATTGAAGCCCATTTAAAAAGACAGGACCATCAGCCTACACTCCAAGGTAAGGTTGCTGCGCGCCCTTGTCATCTCCATCTTCCTATACTCTTGCGAAACATGGACCCTCAAAACAGACCTAAAACGACGAATACGAAGCATGGAGATGCGGTGCTCCAGAAGACTTCTGGGCATTTCCTATACCCAGCACCCGATCAGTGACGAAGTCGGACCATCACACAAGCCATTGGATAACGCGATGACATGCTCACAGTGGTGAAGAAACGGAAACTCCGATGATATGGCCACATCACCAGAGCATCAGGATTTGCAAAGACCATCCTGCAAGGTAGGATGCAAGGAAGTAGAAGGAGAGGGAGACAGAAAAAGAGGTGAGAGGACAACATTCGAGATTGGACTGGTTTGACACTGAGCGAAGCCACGAGGAGTGCCGAGGACAAATAAAGTTGGAGTACGCTGGTTAAACGATCATCTGTGGTGTCCCAACGACTTTCGAGTTACAGGATAGGAATATCACTTAACTTGGATACCCACATGCCGGCTTATAATATAATGAAAGAGTTGATGCTGCTGCCAAGTAAGGAGCTAAACAATGCAATATGTTCATCTTGATATTCCTCTTTCACTTCATGAATACATATCAACCTTCATGACAATAGAATATAAAAAATATAATATTAACATGTAGATAAATTACACAATGTCATACATGCATTTCGAGATTAAGAAAGTTCTAGATTTTGTGTGCGCAAGTGTGTTTGTATGTTTTATGTATTGTGTGGGTGTATATATACTTGTATATATATAAGCGAGAGTATGAGTGAGTGAAAGGTCGTCTAAAATCAAATGAAATAAATATAAAGAGAGAGAGAGAGAGAGAGAGAGAGAGAGAGAGAGAGAGAGAGAGAGAGAGAGAGAGAGAGAGAGAGAGAGAGGTGTATTCATCCGCAGGTGTGTGTACTCAAAGAAGGGCCTACGTGACCCGCGGCAGGTTACATGTTAAAATAGTCCTACTATGCAATTACATGAAGCTTATAATGCAATCCTCAACGATAAGTTGGGGAAAGGGTGACTAAGAAAGGGCGTATTCTGCTGGTGGAATTGAAGAGCAGTAGACCTAGAGTGCCGATATATTTATTTATTATCTCTGTCTATTCCATTACCCCTTGTCCCACAAGATGTTCGTATTGTATTGTATTGTATTGTATTGTATTGTATTGTATTGTATTGTATTGTATTGTATTTGTATTGTATTGTATTCGGCTGGACATTTTCAAAAAAATGTAATCAATGTTGAATTTATATTCAGTCCTCTGAACTCGGAGGCTCCCTGCCGGAGTTGGAAATCATTCGCGTAGGCAAGAGTGTAAGCAAAACGCGCGTAGGCAAAGCAAGCTTATTGCGAAACGTGGCGCACCGTAATCCTAGTCCTAGCTTTCCCCTCCAGACTCTTCTTTGACGATGTGGGGCTGATTTTGAAGTTTTCAGTTTAAACTAATGACAGAGCGAAATATTCTGCCACTTGTTGGATTTGAACCTGAATCCGTCGTGTTTGCAGAGTCTCGTATAGTGGGTGGAACTCCAGCCCAGGTAGGCCAGTTTCCATGGATGGCCATGCTGCTACAAAACGGTACGTTCATCTGCGGAGGCAGCATCATAGACAACCTGCACGTGTTGACAGCAGCCCACTGCGTGCAAAGGTAATTGAAACTTTTGCCTTAGCTCTCTCTCTCTCTCTCTCTCTCTCTCTCTCTCTCTCTCTCTCTCTCTCTCTCTCTCTCTCTCTCTCTCTCATTCTCTCTCAAGCTCTCTCACTGTACGGCGCTGCAGCATGCACGATTAGGTCATCCACAAAGAAACCGAAGCGTAACGACTGGTTTGACCAGGAATGTGCACTTAAAAAGAAATCTGGGTTGAGGTGTAAATGAGAGAAAAGAATATAAACATCTAATTAAATGCAAGAAAGAGCAATTTGATTTGGCAAGGCTTGAAATGGTAAATAACTGTGTAAACGATACTAAGAAATTTTGGAAGTAATTTGCTCAGTGAACAGAAATTTGGCCATTTATACTAACATATCTACACAGCAGTGGTATGATAACTTTTATCATGTTTTAACGATTTTGAGGGGAACACGGATGAGGAGAGGGTCTCTGCCACGGAATTTGATTGCTCAGAGGCGTTGTTTAACGAACCCATTTCGATTCTAGAGGTTATTGCTAGTATAGGTAACATGGGAAGAGTACAGGGCCTGACAAAATTCTGGGAGGAATGTTGAAACAGTGGGGTGTATTTTTTTTCTAGTATAACTGTTCAACAACATTTTTTATTCAGGCGTTTTTCTCTTGAATGGTCAGAGAGTCCCAAACCACAGGAAATGCGATACAGACAAACCAGAAAAATATAGGGGAGTTGCGTTATCCAGTGTCGTCTGTAAGGTTTATACTCACATTTTGAATAAGCGTCTGACCCGAGTGGGTTAAAAAAGAAGAAAAAAATGTTAGAAGAACAAGCAGGATTTAGGTCTGGATACAGCACAGTCGATAACATTTTTACGCTTTTTGCCATTGTCAAGAATTATTAATTGTCAAAGTGTAAACTGTATGTAGCATTTGTTGACTTTAAAAAGGCGTTTGACAGCTTTAACAGAAGTGCACTATGGATGGTCTTGCGGCACAGCGGTGTAAACGGTAAAATGTATACCTCCTTATATGCTCTGTACAACTCAGTTTTGATGTGTGTACGCGACAAATGCCAATGTACAGATTTTTTTTCAATGTCCAAGACCAAGGATGTTTCTTGAGTCCTATGCTATTTTCATTCGTTTTAATTAATCAACAGGCCTGTGAGGTATGTAAAATTCAGTTCAATTCAATTCAACAAATCTTATTACCTCTCACAAGGAATTATGACAGGCATTTGATCACTAAAATAAAACAAAATAAAAATTCAAGTAAAAAATTAAACAAGCCACGAGGGTTGATGAGGACTGAGAAAGATGAAGTAAGCTGGTTAAACGATCATCTGTGGTACCCCAACGACTTTCGAGTGACGGGATTGGATACGATAGGATACAAGACATAACGGATTGGTACATCCATAATATCCCGTATGATTCTTTATTCACAAAGATGTAACAGCATGGTCATCACATCATGGCAAAAGCGACAACATGCACTTTAAAATTAAATCTGAATTTTAATTGTTCACAAATTGAACAGAGCACAAAGTGTTAGGTATAATTATTGATCACGATTTTACTTGGAATTTCCATATCAACAATATACGTTAGAAGTTATCTAAAAAGCTATTTCTGTATACTACACTAAAACCTTACATTGAATCTTATGCCAGAAAAAATTTTCTTCCAATTCCTCTATCACATAATTATCAACTATGCCTCTGTTGTATGGTCTAATGCTTTGGCAAATCAACTAAAAAGACTAAATCAGCTGCATAGACGTGGGGTAAATTTAATCTCAGGTAATCGAGAATTAAAACAGTTGAAAAATTTAAAGGTCTTACAATATCGCCTCTATAAAAACAGTTCAAATTTAATTTAGCCATACGAATGCTTAAAGTAAAAAGTAATATAGCGCCTCCCTACTTAAGTGATCAGGTAATGACTTTTCCTGCACAGTATCATTCTGAAAACTACAGACTCCCAAAATCTCGAATTAACTTTTCCACATCTAGCTTCTCTTTTCAAGGTTCCTTTTTATAGAACACTGGAACTATATTAAAAAAATCCACATCAACAAACAGCTTCGAGTACAAGATTTACAACCTATTTCTTAATAATATCGATAATCATACATTATATCATGCACCAATTGATTTTCTCTTTCACGCCCCACCCATTCCAACCAAGTCCCTCAAGCCTTTGTCTCTTTTTATTTTTAAATGGTTCCAGTTAAAGACTAAATATTAAGTATTATTAGTTTCCTTGTTACAACGAAGTATACAAAGCGTGGAGATGAGATGCTACAGAAGACTTCTGGGCATTTCCTATACCCCGCACATCACTAACAACGAAGTCCGACAGACCATCACACAAGCCATTGGACAATACGATGACATGCTCACAGTGGTGAAGAAACGGAAACTCCGATGGTATGGCCACGTCACCAGAGCATCAGGCTTGCAAAAACCATCCTGCAAGGCACGGTGCAAGGAGGTAGAAGAAGAGGGAGACAGAAAAAGAGGTGGGATGACAACATTCGAGAATGGACTGGTTTGACACTGTTCGAATCCATGAGGGCTTCTGAGAACAGAAAAAGATGGAGTAAGTGGTTAACCGATCATCTGTGGTGCCCCAACGACCTTTGAGTTACGGGATTGGATAGGATAGGATAGGATGATACGAAAATAGTTATTTAATTTTTTTAAAATTTTAAATCTATGTTTGTCTATGCATGAATGCAAATGTATGGTTAAACTAAATGTGATTGTAAAATTAGCAAATTAACGCAAAATTCACGTTCTTTCGTAATATAATACAAGGGCGGACGAGGGGGGGGGGTTTCCGGGGTTTCCGGAAACCCCCCCCCCCCCAGCCCAAAAAAAAAAAAAAGGAAAAGAAAGAAGAAGAAGAAGGAGAGAAAGAGAGAGAGAGAGAGAGAATACAATTATAAAAATAAAAATAAACATAAACATAAAATAAATACTATATATATATATATATATATATATATATATATATATATATATATATATATATATATATATATATATATATATATATATATATATATATATATATATATATATATATATATATATATATATATATATATATATATATATATATATATATATATATATATATATATATATTTTATTTATTTTATTTATTTATTTATTTTTTTATACGAATTTTGGAAACCCCCCCCAAAAACTAACTGATCCGCCCCTGTAATATGGAATCTGAATATATTTTCAGTGCTGAGAGGAGAAACGCCTATAGCAATGGAAGCGTCAGTGTCCTGTATCTGGACACGTCCGAGTTCACAATTATCGTTGGAAAGCACTTCACGGACACATCAACGTCAAACTTAGGAGAACAGAGATTTGCTGTTGAGTCTGGCATCTATCACGAAATTTATAAACTGGATTATGGCTTAAATGGTAAGTCGAGTCACATAGATGAATGAATGCATGGATGATTAAATACATTTATTTATTATTTTGTGTGTGAGTGTGTGTGTGTGTGTGTGTTTGTTTGTTTGTTTGTTTGTTTGTTTGTTTGTTTATGAAAATACCGATATTGATAAGTCGATTATTTGACTACCTTTTAAGACATAAGACATACGATTTTTTATTCGCTTTATTTGCTTTGCGCGTCTGGGAATGGTACAACAATGAAAAAACAACAGCAAAAAAACCACAATAACAATTAAAAACACAATTGTTTCCAACACCTATAAATAGCTCGGGAGCTAAACACTTGGTAATCAGTTACTCACATACTACAAAACATACAACACACCGCGCACAAAGGCACGAAACAACAACAAAAAAAGCAGACTAATAAAACACACACACACACACACACCCACACACACACCCCCCCCCCCCCCACACACACACACCCACACACATACAGAGGTTTCCAACCAGCAACACAACCTCTCACGCATGTCACGTTGGTAACTAGATAACATAGGCCTATTGTATGGTGTAGCTGTTACGTTAAATAAGAGGGAGACAGACCTATTTGTTTATTAATATTAAATTAGGGAATTTATTTTATTTAATTGTCAAGTTTTAACTTTGAATGGTTTCATTTTTGTCAATGATTAGATTTTTAAGTTTTTGTGGATGTGTGTGTGTGAGGGGGTTGGAGGGGAATAGGCAGGAAGGTGGGGAGAGGGGAATGGGGGGAGGGCCGTGTTCACTTGGATGTCACCGCATTATTAACACCACACTATCCTATCCTATCATATCCTATTCAGTAACGCCAAAGTCCTTGGGGCACCATTGATGATCGTTTAACCAGCGTACTCAATCTTTCTCTGTCTTCCGCAGTCCTCATGGCTTTACTCAATATCAAGCCAGTCAGTCCATTCTCGAATTTTGTCCTCTCACCTCTTTTTCTCCCTCTTCTACTGCCTCCTTGCACCGTGCCTTGCAGGATGGTCTTGCAAGGCGTGATCCTCTGGTTATGAGGCCATGGGCTTGTGTGAAGGTTTGTCGGACTTCATCATTGGTGATGTCCTTGGTATAGGAAATGCCCAGAAGTCTTCTGTAGCACCTCGTCCCAATGCTTTGTATTCTTCGTTGTAGGTCTGCTGTTAGAGTCCATGTTTCGCAAGAGTATAGAAAGATGGAGATGACACGGGAGCGCAGCAACCTTAGTTTGGAATGTAGATTGATGGTTCTGTCTTTCCAAATGGGCTTTAATTTTGTTAGTGCAGCAGTTGTTTGTGCTATCCTGGAGATGAATTCCTTTCGGGAACCACTGGTATAATTGCTCCTAAATATTTAAAGCCGTGCATCGTGTTGAGGGATTGGACTTGCACTTTGATGTCCATGTTGATGCCATTGGTGTTGTTGGTCATCATTTTGGTCTTCTCTGCGATTATTTCCATTTTAAAGGCTTTGGAGGTCAAGCCTCTGTACCAGTTGTTTAAGTTCTTGTTCCTCTCCAGCCAATCCATTAATGTCATCCGCAAAACAGAGGTTGGAGATTGCTCTACTCCCTATGCTGACTGCCTTCATGATCTGCAATGGCATTGGACATGATGAGCTCTAGAAAGATGTTGAAGAGTGATTGTTCTGAACCAGTTTCTGATGGCGCTGTTGTGGTTGACTGCACTGGCAACCTTGTCATAAATCCTTTTGATTCCTTTTATTAATAATGTAATATTGGGGCTGATGTACACTCTCATGGTTGCCCAAAGACCTGCATGTCAGACTCGGTCACCGCACTGCCCATATAATAACCGGACTACAGATTTTTAAATGTATTGACATTGAAATGATTATCTAGCTTTGTTCTTTGCAGCCAATGATATTGCAGTTTTGCGACTGGAGCGCCCTCTGACCTTTACCAGCAGAGTGAGAGCACTTTCACTGCCATCCTCATCATCACAGCTGCCCTCACAGTGCATAGTGGCTGGGTGGGGCTATACAAACGGTGAGTTCTGTGAGGTAGGAACTGGAAGATCCATTCCTTCATTGTAAGCTCCAGAATCGTCTCCTTTCTTTATTAGCATAAGCAGTTAGATAAAGATGCTGTCTGGAAATAGTATGGGGTGTTTTCGGCTAAAACGTATGAAGGCCTTGTATATACTTTACTGATTACCAAAACGTGAATTACGCAGCCCGAATTGAAAGCACGAAATATGTTTATAATCGATCGAAAATGTGAAAATATAAATCGTTTTACAACTGTGAAGTGTGGGCTCACAAAAAAATGGAAATATGTAATAGATTGCAGCTGAAATTTTTAAAAAATTATCTTTAACGTAAAAACTAGCACGCCGACTTAGGTGAGGTTGGCTGTATTCCTGTCTCTTGGGATGCCAAATGTAGGTTACTTTGCTTTTGGTATAAATTGTGTATCAATTGTGGTAACGATTCCACAAAAATGTCAATGCTTATGTTTCGTCTATGCTCTTATTTATTTTTAAATAGTGAGTATAAATTATCTTGGTTAAAAATGGACTTGCTTGACATTGAGCGAAGCCATGAGGATTGCTGAGGACATAAAGATGGAGTACGTTGGTTAAACGATCATCTGTGGTGTCCCAAAGACTTTCGAGTTACGGGATAGGATAGAATAAAATAGATATGAGATAAAAACACGTTGAACATCAAGAGAAATATAAAAAGAGTATGTATAAAATCCGCATCCACACACACACACACACACACACACACACACACACCCACACACGGAACAAAAACATCAACGGTAATAATATATAATAAAGCAACGATAAAAACATTTAAAAGTTAAAAAAGGCACTACACAGTGATACGAAATAGTATAAATATATGTCAGTAGTAAAAAAAAAAAAAAAAAAAAAAACATACACCATACAAAACCATACATAAAATATTAACCAATATTCAAAATCATACACACAAAATTTATATATCTATATATACGGTCACTAACACACACTCGAAAGTCTTTGGGACACCACAGATGATCGTTTAACCAACTCTTTAACTCCATCTTTATGTCCTCAGCAATCCTCATGGCTTCGCTCAATCTCAAGCAAGTCCATTCTCGAATGTTGTCCTCTCTCGTCTTTTTCTGTCTCCCTCTTCTTCTGCCTCCTTGCACCATGCCTTGCAGATGGTCTTTGCAAGGCCTGATACTATGGTGAAGTGGCCATACCATCATTTCTTCACCCCTATGAGCATGTCATCGTGTTGTCCAATGGCTTGTGTGATAGTCTGTCGGACTTCGTTGTTTTTGATGTGATGTGTATAGGAAATGCCCAGAAGTCTTCTGTACTACCTCATCTCCATGCTTTGTATTTTTCGTTGCAGGCCTGCTGTGAGAGTTCATGTTTCGCAAGCGTATAGGAAGTTGGAGACGACAACTGCAGGGGTGGGAATTGTCCGCCATTTGGCGGATTTCCGCCATAAAAAAATCCCATCCGCCAAAAACAGTAATGCTTCCGCCAAAAAATAAAATAAAATTTTTGTTACACTATTGCGGTGTTTAGACACAGCGCAACAGAAGTCTCACCGGAAGTGAGAGGTCGAGGTCGTTGTACTTAATCACCGCCATCATGTCTTTAAAGGCTATGATTGTACAGCGTGGTGAAACTTTTCAAGAAGGTTTTGGCGTCAAAAACAAATGGAGGTGGGATTGGTTGGAGTACGAAGTCAATGATGACAGCTGATATTCAGATGTTGAATATACAGCTGTGTACATGTTCAGCTACTATGTACAAATTTTGTGTGTGTGTACATCTCTCTCTCTCTCTCTCTCTCTCTCTCTCTCACATAATCACTGTACATGTATACAGTTATATACAAAAATCCTTTTTGAATTTATGTTATTTTCTTTATGCAACGTGTCTGTTAGTTGTACATTGTTTATCAGCACTACATCACAGCATTATATTCTTTGGTCATTCAAACAAAAAGCACAAGAAAAAAAGACAAAAAAGAATGTTTTTCATACTTCAAAACTACTTACATTTTGCAATCAGAATACGCCAGATTGCACAGATTTTGTTCTTGATTTTGATAATTTTCCGAGGGGGCATGCCCCCGGACCCCCCTAGTTTCCTTTATTTTTCACTTCAGCAATTCCCACCCCTGGACAAGGAATCGCAGTAGCCTAACCTTGTAACGAGGACTGATGGTTCTGCCTTTCCAAATGGATTTCAACCTTGTCAGGGCAGCAGTTGTTTGTGCGATCCTGGAGAGGATTTTCAGTCGAGACCCATTGACTGATACAACGGCTCCTAAATATTTAAAAATACGCACCGTGTTGATGGATTGTCCTGATTGATGCCATTTATGTCTTTTGGTCACCATTTTGGTCTTCTCTGCACTTATTTCCATTCCGTAGGCTCTGGAGGTGGTGTCAAGCCTCTGTACCAGCTGTTCAAGGTCTTGTTCCTCTCCAGCCAATCCATCAATGTCATCCGCAAAACGGAGGTTGGAGATTGCTCTATCCCTTTTGCTGACTGTGCCTTCGTGATCTGCAAGAGCATCTGACAAGATGCGCTCTAAGGAGATGATGTAGAGTGTTGGAGAGAGTAGGCATCCATGACGCACGCCGATTGTTGTTCTGAGCCAGTTCCCGATGGCGCTGTTGTGGATTACTGCACTGGTAGCCTTGCCATACAGGCTTTTGATGACTTCAATAATGTTATGGCTGATGTTGTACACTCTCATTGTTGCCCACAGAGCTGCATGCCAAACTCGGTCAAACGCCTTCTTGAATTCTACGTGCACATGATATGGATGTTGTTGGTGCTGTAGGTACTTATCGCAGATTATTCTGAGGTTTAAAATCCGCTCAGTGGTACTTCGCCCTGCCCTGAATCCTGCTTGTTCTTCAGCTATGATTTGTTCAGCTTTGGGTTTCAATCTGTTGAGCATTATTTTCAGAAAGACTTTGCTTAGATGGCTGATGAGGCTGATGGTGCGGTAATTTTCATACTCCTGACGGTTACCTTTTTTGGGAAGAGTGATGACAAGCAACTGGGTCCAAGTTGTAGGCCACTCCCCACTCTGCCAGATCTTGTTACAGATAATGGTGAGGGCCTCAGTCATCGCTTCTTCTCCTGCTTGAAGCAATTTTTCGGGTATGTTGTCCACTCCCGCTGATTTCCCCTTCTTTAACGATTGCACCGCTGCCTCAACTTCTTCTCGGAGAATTAAGAGGATTTCTTCTTCTTCTCTGTTCTGGGGAAATGCTAGAACTGATGGATCTCCGTTTGTGTGTGGTTGTAAAGGTAAGGGCAGTACTCTGTCCAACTATCCAAGACTTCTTGTTTTTCTGTAAGGCATATGCCAGACTTACTTTGGATCGAGGAGACCTTGATCTGTTTAACACTTGTCAGCCGCTTCACAAATCTGGTAGGCTTCATCTCATAATGATTAATACAAATAATTTTATCTTATAATGTTTTAATATTGTTGAAATATTTATTCTTGTATGTGTGTTCCTGTGAACGCTTAGAGCAGGCTTTAGTTTGGTATTGCATTTTAAAAATTTTATTATTATTATTGGGACGGTCATGTCCTAGACGGGTGAGTGCCGGTAACAAGAACACACCCAGCATGCACTTGGTCCTTCTCCCTCATCCCTGGCTGCCCAGGATTGTGCTCAGTTGTCCGGGCGTCAGACCATGCGCCCAAAGGCTGCGGGTGGGCGTCTCGGGCGGTTTGAGTTAGAGCCTGTATCGGCCAGCGCCTTAGTCCTTATGTTAAGGCGCCTTACAAATGACGAACATTATTTATATTATGATTATTTTTATTATTATTATTATTATTATTATTATTATTATTATTATTATTATTATTATTATTATTATTATTGTTTTATTATTATTATTATTATTATTATTATTATTATTATTATTATTATTATTATTATTATTATTATTAAATAGAAATTATAAACTACATATCTACACAAACCACTAGTAATCATTGAACATAAATTAGGCTTATTATCGATCATCGTCCCTTAGGCCTACAGCGCAGCCGAGTTACAAACGTGCTGACACATGAGTTCACGTTGGTTGATCTTTTTATTCGATGTGATAATGGCAATAGGACGTTAAGCTTCATTTTCCTCATTCACATGCATAGACTGGGTTTTGCCCTGCCATTAAACAAATTACAATAATTAATAATAGTAATACAATTTTATGAATTAGTACATAAATACTAACGCTCGGATATATATATATATATATATATATATATATATATATATATATATATATATATATATATATATATATATATCCGAGCGTTAGTATTTATGTACTAATTCATAAAATTGTATTATATATATATACATACAGGGGTCCTCGAGTTACGACGATGATCCGTTCGTTGGACGCGTCGTAACCCGATTTTAGTCGGAACATAAAGAAAAATACCTGTACTGTACGTACAGTGCTATATGCTGTACTGTAACTGTTGGTGTTTCTCCATTTTTCAGATCTCTTTATAAAGTCCATTTTAACTTCCATGGTGATGGCCTTTCTTTTCTTTGATGCACTACCATCTGAAGAGTCTGACTTACGTTTGGGAGCCATAACCAGGGCAAAAAACGATAAAACGCGTGAGAGAGATAGACGGCGTAAACAACCAAAATGGCGCATGTACAGTGACTGAGCGTGGAAAGCGACGCCAGCGCAGGAAGCAACGCCATCTTCCCCGCCGTGTCACCACAACAAAGCGTATTCTTCCGCCGCTCGCCAGAAACTAGCTCCCGTTTGTTTACGTCGCTTACGACGCTAAACCGCGGAAGACGGAACGACGCCTAATATTATTTATTATATTTTTATGGGGAGGAGCGTCGTAGCCACGAAACAACCTAAGTCGAGACCGGCCTAACCCGAGGACTTACTTTATATATATATATATATATATATATATATATATATATATATATATATATATATATATATATATATATATATATATATATATAGATAGATATATAGATATATATATATATATATATATATATATATATATATATATATATATATATATATATATATATATATATTTCCAAAAAGTGAGCAATTTTGGGCTATGCATGCTATCGGAGAGTAACAGATCTATAATTGTTCTGTAATAGCGTTTGCTACAGCCCATTTATTCGCAAGGGAGGTAAGCCATAAAAGTCGATGTTAAGAGTCCGGATATATACATGTATATTGTCTGTGATTGAATTTGACAGTTCAGACTATATAGCAGGTCCAAGTGTTAACTGTTACGCATGACTGGGTGTTCACGTGCTTTTCTTAGTGGCTCTGGCCCAGGTTTCTATGAAAGTGGGTTAAGGGGTAAGATTCGTTTCCTGGAGAAATACAGGGAAACCCCTTTCTTGGAAATTTAAGTAGTATCAGGTTCTTACGCATTCTTATTGTTATTATGTGTGGACTATACGTGCTGTGTACCCTTTGGTGATACTCGGCACATGTCACAATCAAGGTGTCAAGATTTAGATAGGAGGCTCTCAACCCAAGGGGGCATTTTAGCAGACAAAGAGAAGAGGGGTTGAAAGGGGGATGGAGGGGTAAGGGAATGGGAAGACATAACATACACTAAGCATTACATGATGAAAGTGGATCATCGATAGCAATTTGGTAGATCGCTCACCGCCCTGCGCAGCATAGACCAGACTAACAACTCTTAGAGTCTAGGGATATAATTTTAGAATCAAAGCCCCCTAAGTTGCATCTGAATATTCCTTTTACTTCACAACCAAAGTCTATATTTATTTATTTATTTGTTTGTTTACATATTCATTTATCCTCCGTTTGGGGTGCCGGGAGTATTCTGTATTATAGTATCCCGACTTTATGGAAATTTAGTGCTTTAAATACCACTGTTTCTGTCATTCTCATTTGTTCTTTCTCGTTCATAATCTGTTCTATCAATCTACTATCTTCTTCGCTAGACCAGCCACCTACCTTTTTTGAAAACTCTCCCAAAACTCCTCATTTGTGTATGGGGTCTGTTGGGTTAGTTTGGGGATATTGGACGCTTTCTGCCAAATGGTCACTAGGGCTTTCTGTGGTATTATTATTTAGCAATGTAGGCATTTTACATGTATGTGTTTTGTGAATGTTGTATAATGATATTTATATTATATTTGTAAACTGGAGTTCGATAAATAGAGTACAGCCTCAGCGTCCCAGATAAGCTGGAAGCGTAACAAAATTATGTTCAAGTACAAAATTGCAAATATATCCTGATACATTGTGTAAAACTATGGATTGCTTCGTAGGTGGCAAGTTGAGATTTAATAATTGATCCATCCCTACATTTTACATGTTGATGGCATTCATAGCTAAAAACAAAAAACAAAAATAACAATAACCACTTCCTCTCTGCCTCGAAACTGAAAGCATTCTTAAGAGCTAATAAGATGAATATCAGACAACATTCCCAGACATTTTTAAAAAGTACTCTGCCATTGTGATCAAGGGTTCACACACACGTTAAATGATTTAGGGAGGCTGGGGACATTACCTAACCAGTTGATGTGGGCGGAGTTGGCGGCGTACAACCGGGCATCATGCGTCAATCTACGGACAGTGCTCGACAGCGATTTAAACTGGTCAGAAGACCTTCCTCAGAACTCCATGTGCCTGACCAATAACACCCACGATGGAGTAGAAGACTGTAATGTACGTTTATGTGGAATATATCGTCATATTTTAAAAAAAAACACGATGTGTTGTATTATCATCATCGTCATCATCATCAACACCACCATCTCTCATTTGTTTGATAAGATTTACTTTCCTTGTGCACGAGGACAAGCTTTTGATTAAAAAAACAACTTGACAGACTATCCTTTTAATATTTAATAGCGTGCGAAAGTCTAAGAAACGTATTGTTTGGGGTTTGGTTGTTTTTTTCTGACAATGCTATTGTTTTACAGATAAAGCTCGTATTTTATTGCAGGGCGATTCCGGCGGTCCGTCGTTTTGTCAGTCGTTGTCAAGCGGCCAGTACGAGCAATATGGATTGGTCAGTTGGGGAACACCCGGATGTCCAGCAAAACGGTCCGTACCTTCAGTACACACCTACGTCCCATCTTTCGTCACTTGGATCCAAGACACCATTAAACACCTTTGTGAGGGCCGATACAATACAATACAATACAATACAATACAATACAATACAATACAATACAATACAATACAGTATATCGCAATACAATAAAACACAATACAATGCAATACAATTCAGTACAACACAATACAATGCAATACATCGCATTACAATGCAGTGCAATCAAATCTTTTACTTCGAAGAATAAGACGAATAGTGTGAAGGTGAAGGTTTAGAGAAGAAAAAGATGATGATGATAGAAGGAAGAAGGAGATGTTCTACGTCGTACGGTAATTAACACCACGTCACCAACACCAACACCACCACCAACCACCACCATCACTCATTATTAAATGATGATAATCAAAATATCTGTTTGAGCAGCATCACCATGCGCCAGTAATCCGTGTCCAACCCGTCACCGTTGCCGAGAGATGGGGAGCTCCTATCAGTGTGAATGCTGTGCTTGTCCGGAAGGCATGAGGGGGGCATTCTGTGACCGTAAGGTTCCCTATAGTACCTCTTCGTTGAATTGGGATATTCCGTTGTGTGTGTGTCTGTCTTTCTCTTGCATTCTTAGTTTGTTGGCTAGTCTGTTTGTTTGTTCGATTTTTTTTAAATTTCTTGTTTTTTAATTCAAACTGAGGGCTGATTAATAAGCCAAAATCTTGTAACTTTTGTGATTGCTTTATAAATTAATGTTCGCATGCTTTAACCTTTGTAATAATAATAGTAATAATAATAATAATAATAATAATAATAATAATAATAATAATAATAATAATAATAATAATTCATTCTTACGCGATTTTCTCGCAGAGTGCGGACAAACGCTAACGGCTTCTACAGGGAACCTGCAAACCCCGGGATTCCCGAGCTATTACAAGAGCAACCTGGATTGTACATGGACCATTGTTGTCCCCTTTGGTCAGAAAGTTGAACTCACCTTCCACCAGATGGAGATTGGAGACTTCCTCCCTCTCTACGGTACAACTGTAAGCTGCTACGACTATGTGAATGTAAGTTTTTAATACTGGAAGTGTATAAAAAATTATTTTGTAGCATACATGTAAGTGTTCCATATCTTTTGTAGTAGGCTTACTGCGTGTTATGAATATTTGTCAAATCCAAGGTCATAATATTACTCAAGCAAAGACGCTGTGCGTGAGATCTCTTTGAAATATGACAAATCTTTATATTACACTAAATGTCCTAACTTCAACGTGCAAATTATGACATAGACTATTCTGAATTAAGAAAACAGGAAAATTGCAATTTATTAGCAGCAGAAGCAAAGGAACGTATCTATGAAAAATATTATTCTTACTTACAAATTTATACTGATGTTTCTGTTTTAGAATCAGGCGAAACAGGAGCAGGTTATGTTATACCTGCTTTAAAAGTTAACGAGGCTTATTATTTAGGGTTGAAATCCCAAGCTGAACAAATCTTAGCTGAAGAACAAACAGGATTCAGGGCATGGCGGAGTACCACTAAACAGATTTTCAACCTCAGAATAATCTGCGAGAAAAACCTACAGCACCAACATCATTTATATCATGTGTTTGTAGACTTCAAGAAAGCGTTTGACCGAGTCTGGCATGCAGCTCTGTGGGCAACCGTGAGAGTCTACAACATCAGCCCAAAAAAAAATATTGAAGTCATCAAAAACCTATATGACAAGGCTACCAGTACAATCCTCCACAACAGTGCCATCGGGAACTGGTTCAGAACAACACACTGTGCGTCAAGGATGCCTCCTCTCTCCAGCACTCTTTAACATCTTCCTAGAGCGCATCACGTCCGATGCCCTTGCACATCACGAAGGCACAGTCAGCATAGGAGGTAGAGCAATCTCTAACCTCAGTTTTGCGGATGACATTGATGGATTGGCTGGAGAGGAACAAGAACTTGAACAGCTGGTACAGAGGCTTGACACCACCTCCAGAGCCTATGAAATGGAAATAAGTGCAGAGAAGACCAAACGGATGACAAACAACACCAATTGCATCAACACGTCCTTCTTCTTCACGACCACGACACAGTGGACGCGTAGGGGGAACTGGACTCCCTGATGATGCCCATCTTCAGCATCTCATCGATGTCTTTCTTCAAGGATTCACGGGCCTTGAAAGGGATCGGGAAGGGTTTGGATCGAACGGGGATATTTGAAGTAAGGTGGACTTCATGACCAAAGTTGTAGAGCCTGGGACATCACTGAAGTTACGGGGAAACTCGCCCATAAGGTCCTTTAGCTCAATCTTTTGACGTTCCGTCAAGCTTGGTCTTAGCTTAACATCATCGATGCCTTCTTTGCTGTGGAAGTCTCCCAGTTCCAACAGTTCCTCGCTGTCAAAGCTGTAGTCGATCTCAGCTGCCGTTGCTGCGTGTACAGTCTTTGAAGGCCTTTCCACGTACAGCTTAAGGAGGTTGGCGTGGTATATCTTGGAATGCTGGCCGACCTTCACCTTGTAGTCGTTGATCCCCACCACGGTCTCCACTTCGTACGTGCCTTTCCACTGCATTAGCAACTTATTATGATCAGTAGGTTGCAGCACCAGCACTTTGTTGCCAGGTTTGAACTTCCTGTTTACAGCCCTCCGATCGTAGTAGTGCTTTCCATAGTCTTGGGACTTCTTCAGGTTTTCTCTGGCTATCTCGAGAGTCTGCTCCAGCTTTTCCCATAGCTCAAACACGTAGTGGTAGCTGTTCTTCACCTCTGGGGTCTCTACTTCTTTCGTCCACAGTTCTTTCAGGATGTGCATCGGCCCTCTGATGGTTCTTCCGTATAGCAGCTCGAACGGAGAAAAGCCGGTGGACTCCTGCGGCACTTCTCTGTAGGCGAACAGTAAGGCGTTGATGTAGCGATGCCATTGTCTGGGCTGCTCGCTGCATAGTTTCTTCAGGATGGACTTCAGCGTAGCATTGAACTTTTCGACAAGCCCGTTGCACATTGGATGGTAGGGTGTCGTAGTTAAGTGCCGGATGCTCAGCAGTGTGTTGACCTCCTTCATGCAGTCAGAGACGAACAGCGTCCCGAGGTCTGTCAGAATCTCTTCAGGCACTCCAAGTCTACTGAACATGTCCACCAGTGCCTCTGCCACAGTCTCAGTGTCAATCTTCTTCAGAGGGCCTAGGGACTGCTTCTGGGTACCGAGTCGCATAGTTCACTAAAGTTAGTACCCACCGATGACCTTCTTCACTCGGAGGTTTTATTTCGCCGATTAAGTCCAAGGCCACCCTCTTGAAAGGTCGGTCGATCAAAGACATCCTCTGCATAGGCACTTTCGGGACCCTTTCTCGAGGTATGGTCTTCTGGCAAATGTCACATGATCGGCAGAAACGGCTGACGTCCGCATGAAGCCCTGGACACTAGAACACCGCCTGGATTCTGTCTGACGTCTTCATGATGCCTAGGTGACCTCCCAAGATTGAGTCATGTGCTACTTCCATCACTTGGCGCCTTATGGGTAACGGTACCAAGACTTGACGTAGTGGTTTACCTCCGTTGACCCTCGGGTGCTGGAAGATTCTGTACAGGATCTTGGCCTTCACCTCGATAGAGACCGTGCCATTGCCCTTGGTCACGTGGTCTTGGCGGTTCCTGTACTTGTTTAAAGTGCTATCAGCTTCCTGGAGCTGGATCAGCTTATCTCTGTCCACGATGGCGGCTTTGGAGCTGTCGGCGACCTTCCGTGGCGTAGACGTCTTGTCTCTCTTGGCCTGGGCCCTAGTAGTGACAGCACCGACAATCTCGGGTCGGCAGGGCTGAGCCGGAGTAGCCACACTGTCCCGTAGCAGCTCTGTAAGGTCTCCATCGGGAAATGGCAATGGATCCTCCTCCGCAACTTCGACGCGTTGGGTCGAGGCAGGACTCCACTCTGGATCGGGGTCGTCGGGTCGTCTCGCGCCGTCGATATTCCCGATCATCAAATCATACAGCGGCTTCTTCAGGCAAACAGCTTCCACTTCGCCTTGGTAGAAAGGGGTGCTGATTTGAATCTTCGCAATTGGCGCTTTCACACACTTGCAGTTGGCCATGAGTGTCCATTTTGAATTGCAAGTGACCTGTTCTTTAGCGATTAGATCTTCTCTGACGATGACCCCACTGCAGCCCGAGCCTCTAAGGACAGTCACTTCATGACTTCCGACGCGTCCCTTGGAAACAGGCATGTTCTGAACGGTTACAGCTGCGCTAGCGACGACGGGGATGGATTTCCCGTTGGCAAGGAGAAGTTGGCCATCAGTCATGCACTCTTGCACGTCCGCAGGAGTAGCTGTGCGCTCGGTCTCACTCGGAAGACAGACGCTCCCGCCGCACACTTGATGGTCAGATCTACTGGTTTGCCGTTGATTGGAGAAACGTCTCTGTCGGTTGCCCGCCGCTGCATTGTCCTCTGTCCGCTACTTTTGTTTTGAGGACAGTTGGCAGCTCTGTGGTCTGCAGCGTTGCAGATGAAACAGCCTCTTGAGTACCCTTCCCTGGGAGGTGGCGTGGAGTCCGTGTGTCTCTGTAACAGCAGAAATAGTGACGACAAACTGTAGGAAATTAGCTTAGCGCAAAATAGATACCATCGAACGAAACTGGACGTTAATACAACAGTTATCTAAAAAGCAGCACACACATGGCAAATTAACTTCCTTGAGACAGGCACACCGCCAACAGCTAAAGATCCCATCTAACAGACTTAGCGATCCAAGACTAAATAGCATACTTTAAACAAAACTGACCATAACTTCGTCTTTGTTAGCTAGTCTACTTCACTGTGACCAGAGTCACTGAGACATTAAGTAGCCTAGGCTCCGCGTAATCGTTATTGCATCTATTCTCCACTCTACCCCGGACACTCCACTTCAAGGATAATTATGCGCGTCCAGTGACTAGAGCACGGGGGAGAAAATATTCATAATAAAACGATTAATCCCGTATATGCGAGATTAAAGAAAACGAGAGCTAAACGATTGGTCCGAAGACTACTGGGAACTCTTGCATACCCTTGGGGACCAAATCTCAGCTGGTCAGTCGCAAACGAACTGCCCAGCTGTGAGGGTCGACCAAAGGAACAACCTGCAGTGTCCGTCTATCTCCATCTCATCTAGAGAGTGCTAGAGACGTAAAAGACGATTTTACGAGTCCCAGAGTCTACAAGTAAGATAACACTAGTAGTTTTGATATGTGTATGTTTATTGTATATTGATTGCCATGTATTAATAATATGTTCTTGATATATATAGTTACAGAAACAGATTATTGTTTCTGAGACAGTATGCATGTGGTTTGATGTATCTTAGCCTTAAGATTCGAATCGAATTGTGCATATGGGAACCCTGCAGGTGTCTGATGCTATAGACACTTGGCAGAGGAGACCGCACACTTATAGCTAACGAGAATATTGTAGCCAGAGCTCCGACTTTTACAGGTCGGCTCTGGGATCATAAGGTTTGTGGAGACGAACGCCTGACATTCGCTCCCGTGGCACCAAAGGAGAACTACTAAGAGTCTACCTAGCCAACGTCCGAACCCCACAGCTACAAGAGCGACCCGACTCACCCGCTCAAACCGGAGAAGCAAGACTGCTCCGAAGGACTCCATCACTCGCAGACGCGCAGTAGATAAGTCACCCACAAATGCCATCTGAGTTCTACCCTCGAGAAACCTAGAAGACCTCTAGAAGATTTAGTAAACTACGAACAGTGAAAATCGTAACCGCAGTTAGCACAGGATGAAGAAAACCTGCTAAAGAACTTTCCCAGCACTTTGAACTATATTAATTATTAATTTACCGGTTAATGCAGAAATGTTAAAGTTTGTGTCGAATATATAAAAAGTGAAATTACATACATACGACTGGGGTCATTCTATTTGTATTGTTGTGTAGCTATTAGTTTTCTTCTCTCGAGACATAATAATCTAGTCTTTTGATTAGTCATCCCGGTTCTCAAGTTGAGCCAAATGATACTAAGATTCCCGAGAACAAATATAAATTTTATGTGACCAAAGTGCCGTGATCTGTCTCTCACACAACTTCGGAATTCTGGTAAAAGAACGATCGATAGTGGTATGTGATGATATTCTGGGGAAGATACGTTTATCTTACTAGGGGGTAAGACTTATTGATAGATGGGCGATGTGCTACCACTATCGATCGTTCTTTTACCAGAATTCCGAAAGTTGTGTGAGAGACAGATCACGGCACTTTGGTCACATAAAATTTATATTTGTTCTCGGGAATTTTAGTATCATTTGGCTCAACTTGAGAACTGTTAATTACTAATCAAAAGACTAGATTATTATGTCTCGAGAGAAGAAAACTAATAGCTACACAACAATACAAATAGAATGACCCCAGTCGTATGTATGTAATTTCACTTTTTATATATTCAACACAAACTTTAACATTTCTGCATTAACCGGTAAATTAATAAGTAATATAGTTCAACGTGCTGGGAGAGTTCTTTAGCAGGGTTTATTCATCCTGTGCTAACTGTAGTTATGATTTCCACTGTTCGTAGTTTCCTAAATGTTCGAGTGGTTCTCTACTTTCTCGAGGGTAAGACTCAGTTCATTTGCGGATGACTTATCTACGGTGAGTCGGGTCGCCCTTGTAGCTGTGGGGTTCGGATGTGGCCAGGTAGACTCTGGATTGTTCTCCTTTGGTGCCACGGGAGCGACGGTCAGGCGTTCGTCTCCACAAACCTTTATGATCCCAGGTCCGACTTGTAGACTCTGGGACTCGTGAAATCGTCTTTTACGTCTCTAGCACTCTCTTGATGAGATGGAGATAGACTGACACTGCAGTTTGTTCCTTTGGTCGACCCTCACAGCTGACAGTTCTTTTGCGACTGACCAGTTGAGATTTGGTCCCCAAAGGTATGCAAGAGTTCCTAGGGGTCTTCTGACCAATCGTTTTATTTTGAATATTTTCTCCCCCTCCCTCTTGTCACTGGCCACGCGTAATTATCTTTAAAGTGGAGTGTCAGGGTTCGAGGGTAGGATAGATGTAATAACGATAAGCTGTGCCTGCCCAAGTACTAATGACATCATCTTGGTAACTTTTGGCTGGAGTGCTCCTTAACAGGGACAACGTTCTAGTCCGTTTTGACTAAAGTATGCTATTTAACATTCTTGGTCGCTCCGGCTGTTAGATGGTATCTTGATCGGTTGTCGGGGTGACTGTCTCAAGAAAGTTAATTTGCCATGTGTGGGCTGCTTTTTAGATAACTGTGGTATTAACGTCCAGTTTCATTCGATGGTATCTATGGTGCGCTAAGCTAATTTCCTACATTGTTGTCGTCACTATTTCTGCTGTTACATGGTAGCACATCGCCCATCTATCATTAAGTCTTACCCCTAGTAAGATAAACGTATCTTCCCCAGAATATCATCACAGTCTCCCATGGTTTCCAGTCTTCTGAAAATGTTTCGTTGCTTTGGGTGGCCCCAGCGTCTTCCCGTGAGCGATAAGGTATCTTTCAGCAACCTCAGTCACATCTTTAAGTGTCTGCAGCTTTTGTAATTCTAAATGGGGTGGCCAGGTCCTTGTGACAGGCATTGAGAAATTGCTCCTTCACGATCAGGTCATGGAGGCTATCGTAAGACTTCCCTGGGGCTGATAATTCCACCCACTTGTGTAAGTTTGATGACAGGCGCTCCACAAATTGCTTTGGTGTCTCGTCTGACAAAGACCGGCATTCACGAAAGCGTTTACGGTAGCCCTTCTCTGTGAAGCTGTAGCAATGCAGTAGGGCCTCTTTCAAGACGTCGTAGTTTTTGGCTACATCGTTCGACAGTCTGGTATAAACGTGGAGTGCTTGCCCCGTCAGAAGTGCACTTAATCGAATTGCCCAGTCTTGAGGTTGCCAGTTAGAGCTTTCAGCGAACCTTTCAAATCTTGCCAGATAACTGTCGATCTGGTCCTTCCCGTCGACGAACGCTGGCGATTTTGGAGCCTTGTTGTCGCTGACAACATGTGGCGCGTTCTGCTGTTGCTGGATGCGCGCCAACCCTAACTGGTACTGACGATCAGCTTCTAGTCGTCTCTCTTCCATCTCGTCACGCCGACGCTGTTCCTCTCTTTCTTCTTGTCGACGCTGCGCTTCGAACTCTCTTTCTTCATGGCGGCGTTGCTCTTCAAATTCTCTTTCTTCTCGGCGACGCTGCTCTTCTAATTCTCTTTTTTGTATTCTGTCCTGAGACTTGACGTACTCCGTCAGCTGCTTGCCTTTCAGATTCAGTTCAATCCCTTTCTGCCAGAAGTCAGCCATCGTGATGCTTTTCTGGAAAGTTCTTGACAATGCTGTACCTTTCTAGAATGTTCTAGAACAGCACGCTTTCTGCAGTAGCGCTGATGCTTGTCACTTGTCGCCTTCGCTGACGCAGGCCCCTCTGTCCTCGTCGTATGCGACGCTGCACCACGCTGGTGTTGATGTTTACGCTCCTGTGCTGAAGTAGACGCGACGTCCGCTCGTCGCTCTCTGTAATACTGGCGATGTAGCTCCGAGACTGTCACTCGACGTAGTCTTGCGGCAGCCACGTAGTCCCGGTCTGTTGTTCGCTCACGAAGTAACTCTTCGGCGACTACACGCCCTTGCAGTCAACCCGAATCTTTCGGGGATGTAGTCCCAGTATGTCAACCTCTCCCGACGCAACTTGTTGGCGGCTACCCTCGATGACTGCCTCTCGTAACGTTGACTCGCTTGTTGTAGCAGTTGAACCCTTGGCTATGGCGTGAATCCCGGCTTGGCCCCTCCCCCCCTCCCTAATGTTACACTCGATGTTGTTTTTTTATCAGTTGATTCAGCCCCGATGCTTGAAACCTAATAAAGTGTAACTCAGATTCGTTTATCCACGCAGCCTGCTTACTCAGCAACAAGGCAAAGTCTTCGTATGTAGTTTTCCAACTTTATTCAGCATACATCAACGCTGCATACAATCGCTTTTTCCACTCTTAACTTTTTACTTTCAACACACTTTTGAAACAGTGCGGCAATATATTTATATAGTCTCTCTACACTCCAGAACAATTTAGGACACTCCAGCGTAGCGCACCACAACAATCAAAATTAACTTCGTCATCACTGTCTCACGTCATACAACCTTATTTGGGATGGAAGCGTCTCGTGGTTACCACTAGATTTATCCACACGCTTCGATCGATCGTAAACAACCAAATCTAGAACACTCTCAAATAATATCGACCAACTAAAATTATCAAGGTTATTCAAAGCTTCTTCTAATAACAACGCAAAATCAAATCAAAGATGAATACTCTCTATTGCATGCTTAGCAAAACAAGACGATCTGATCTATCGCGCGCGTCACACACGCAAGCCATTTCACACATAAACCTACCATCGCACGCGTCTCCAACGTAACAGAGGACAACATTCGATAATGGACTTGCTTGACACTGAGCGAAGCCATGAGGGTTGCTGAGGACAGAGAAAGATGGAGTACGCTGGTTAAACGATCATCTGTGGTGCCCCAACGACCTTCCTTACGAGATAGGATAGGATAGGATTTTAGGGAAAGTGCATTCAATATTTACTGCAAGACTTATTGCTATACTTATGGCATTGAATAAAATCATTAGATATTATAGATGAAATAAAATATCTTACTCATAGTTTAATAATAAATGGAACATGTTCAATTTTGCTGGATACCATCTCATAGCGGATTAAATCTTTATGACTGGGCTGAAAGGATTGCAAAAAATGGGCAAAAAATGGAAGTACTGTTATTCAGCTCGGTATACCGTTCTCAATAAATGAAGTATATAGTGTAATTGAGAAGAAAAAGAATTCTTTCATTAAATTATATAATGGAATGTTACACTCCTCGCGGACTGTTATCAGTTTAGCATATCGTGTTGCTCGTGGAAGACAAAATACTGTAAGGAAGTTGCTTGCATTTGCAAACAAGCAATTTCTATTAATCAACTCATTTATGACTGAAGTGCAATCGTGCAATATATTCCACAACATATTCGAAATATTCAGGATAAAAATATTAATTCTTGGATAGCAATTGCTGAATCATTAATATACAATCCTGTTGGATGTTTTTTGTAAAACAGCAGTCAGTACAAATTATTTAATAGGTCTAGTGGATTTTTTTTCTGTGAAGTGTAAATTTAGAACATTGAATATTATCCTATCCCTATCCTTGAATATTATATATGTATAAATTTAGAACATTGAATATTATATATATATGAGATATAATGGTCCTGATTCGGCTTTTTGCAGCCCGCTGGAACCTAAAAACCATGACGAACTAACAACATATGATATATAATTAGGATTATTTTACAAGGATTGTTTTGTAGTTATATGGGACGTCATTTGTATCAGTTGCAATTATTTAACAATTTCGATTGTTTAATTGTTCAGTTTTGTTTATTTTGTTTAATTAATTTCTCCCTTCATTATGACCATTCGTTATTTGTTTAATATTTTTCCCTGCTCCCATCAAGTCTAAAATCACATAGGTGAAAAGATGTTACATTAAAGAAACAAACAAAACAACAATCTTCTTTCTTCATTATACATGCATTGCTTTGGAGACGATCCTAGTAAATATAATGTAATGTAAAACAACAACAACAACAATAATAAGAAACAAATATAATAATAATAATAATAATAATTACTGTATTTATAATGCGCTTATCTTATAATAATTATAACTCTAAGCGCGCACTCACAACTCACGCACGCATGTGCACGCTTTAGACAATGACACATGTAACAATTACGCAAAAAATACATTCACTCAAATATACTCATACCACAAACAGACCAGACACTATATGCAAGAGACAGCTGGCGATGTGGTGCGTAGTGAGGTCATAGTGTTAGAACTGCTTGAAAAGGTAAGTTTTGAGGGCAGACTGGAAGGAGGTGGGAGAGGGTTTCTGACGGAGAGAGAGTGGAAGAGTATTCCAGATGGATGGGCCGTAGACAGAGAAGGAGCGGGACCCGAACGTGCTGAGTTTGGAGCGAGGAATGCGGAGGCGGAGAGGGTCGGAGGCAGAGCGAAGAGAGCGAGAGGGAATGTATGGGTGAAGTAAGTCAGAGAGATAGAGAGGAGCGGAGTTGTTGAGGGACTTGTAGCAGAGAGACAAGGTCTTGTATTGAATGCGTTGGGAGATGGGAAGCCAGTGTAGGGCTTTGAGCAAGGGAGTGACGTGGTCAGATTTCTTCTTTCTGAGGACGATATAAACATAAGCCAAAAGAATGGTAATGTGGACAACAACAAGACACAATAACAAAGTGCACATTTTCGAGCTAAGCTTTTTGTCAGGCGGACAAAACACAAAATAACAAATTTTATTTCGCAGAAGAAATGCAAGAAAGACGAAAGAAGGATGGTTGTTTTAAGCTTGTGCTGGGAAGTATTGTTTTCTGGTTTTGTGTTTTGTCCGTCTGACGAAGAGCTTAGCTTTTGCGTTGTGTGGTTTTGTCTTGTTTTTGTTCACATTAGCATTCCTTTAGCCTATGTACACATTTGTTTCTCATTGTACTTTTTTAATGGTAGCATGCCTCTGTGTTGTTCCATTTTCCATCCATAAGAAAAACGACACCCGGAGCAGGCAGCAAAATTTGTCAAGCGCGTTCCAGAAAGGGTTAAAATAAACCTAGACACATACGTTCACTTCCACGAAATTAACAACCTGCTAAATGCTTATTTTAAAGATTTGCATGTATGGGTGTTTGTGTTTTAAAATGCGTTTGAATGTTTTTTCCTTTTGTTTACCTTCTTTTAAAGGTGCGCGAGAACAGTATACTAGGAGAAAGGCTTACCCTGTGTGGAAACTATGTCCGCCCTTTCAGTAAGACCTACAAGACAACTTTGTACGTCACCTTTCATTCAGACCTCTCCGAGCAGGATGTGGGCTTCAGGGCTTCCTACAAAATCATCGGTAATCCGAGTCTTTAGAAGCATTTGTATCAGATACGATGCATGCGTTTTTGTATGCCATTCGCTGAACAACAGTATTGTTTGGGAGAACATACTGAAGTAAATTAATCTACAGCATTATTCTGTTTCTAACTACTCTATACGACCCTTCGGAGTGACCGTTATACTAGACTGGCAGACTTTTAAACCTCAGGTTAACTTGATTAATATTTTTTTAAAGTCTCACCTGACTGTTAGTGAGTTGTTTAAAACTCAACGATTTAAGTTAGTTAAGACTAAATAAGGACACGAAATGCGTCGGCATCACAATATTCTTTTCCCACATGTGAACCAGTTAACACTACTCAAGCGCCGGTGTCCTTATTATTTAGCTTTGTTTAAACATCAACAAATCAGAATATTGTATTAAATATTTCACATTTTTCTTGTCATTGATATTGAACTTATGATTCTTTGATGCATGACAGATATTAATGAAAATTTGGTCAACCTCGCTTCAAGGTCATCACTTGAGCTGTCCAAAGTCGGTTCATACGAGTATTTAGTGACCTTTACCCTATCAAACTATGAGAGATAAAAAGTCCAAACTTGTATTTAGAGATACTCGATTGATCTTTCATATTTTTGATGTTTTTGCGTTGACCTTGCAAGTCAAGGCTATTATAGGTCTTACAAAAACATACACATTTGTCATCGTAATGTGGAATGGCTCTGTTTTTAACCCACAGTATGCATCAGCATTGGGTTATTTGATCATACATGAGCATCAGAGGTCAGGGTTGTCCCAATACAACGTCAAGGTAATTGAAGGTAAAGGTCATCATAAGGTCCCTGTGTTTTTGTTCGTATTTGGGGGGAGGTGAGGTGTGAGTGTGTGTGTAAGGTGGGGGTGGGTGGGAGTGGAGAGAATACAACTTTTGTTGTAGTCTATTTGATCGTACATTAGTGTCCAATTGGAGCCAGAGGTCAAGGTTAAGATCAAAGTCAATTTTACTTTGCGCGTTAATGCAAATGTTTCGTTTCAGTTTTTCGGGGCATTCATTTTCATGTAGACTGTTGCGTGTTCTATAAGGAACATATAAATCATGTAGATTTTGTTCTTCAAGTTAAAAAAAAAAAGGTTTTGTTTTAATCTCTTTTATATTTCTTTCTTTCCGTTTTCAAAAGGCTCTAATTATACGACTACTACAGCTCCTAGGAGGACGACTGCAATTTCTACAAGGACTACTGCAGGTCTTGGCGGCCATGGCGGTAATCAACATTATTTATTTATTTATTTATTTATTTACTTACCAGGAATGATGATGATGATTGATGATGATTTACGATTGATGATGATTGATGATGATGATGATGATGATGATGATGATGATGATGATGATGATGATGATTGCAGCTTTGCAGGATAACCACTAAGGAAAAGACAGCCTCTAAATGTATGCTGGCTGAGCTCTAGGGATGCCTAATTTGGAATTTACCGATGGCTGTTCGATAAATGAGTGTCGAGTATGCTATCCTTGGATATTGGAAATGTGGAGCGAAGGCTTATCTAATTTTAGGCAAAGAATGTGTATGTGTATTTGTAAGTATACTTGCATTTGTTTGTAGATATGTTTGAATTAATACATCTTATTGTTGGTGTATTTATTTGTTTTTTGTTTTTTTAAATTTCAGCGGTCGGGTCTGCAGCCGTGTTTGCCAATTCCATCCTGGCGATGGCCGTCGCTTTGCTCACAGCTACAATGGACTGCATTAACTGAGAAAGAACATTAGATATGGCATGCAATGAGCCAACCGACAAACAGACAGACCGACAGACAGAAAGATCGATATTTGGCTAGTTGAGGTTTGCAAATATTTCAAAGTCTAAAAAAAAAAAATCTGGAAATACAAAAAGCAGACAAGGCATGTTTTCTGCACCTGGACACTAAATGTTATTGTATCATACCTGTCTACAGCTGGCATGTTTTCCAGCTAATCCTTTTAATTTAATTCCTCACAGAAACAAATGTCTGTTACTTTATTAAAAGTTTTGCCATACTCTACAAAGTACGTGCCAAATATAGTTTTGTTTTGATTCGCTGCAAATACAGCTCAATTAAAAAATGAAGTGCAGTAATATGATGCGAGGTTGAATAATTCTCTTTTTCGCTAGTTTATACCTTTCCTGAAAATTGTGAATGACCTCTTTACTGCTCTCGATCACAATCCATGTTTCTATTCTCTCTCTCTTTTAGATTTGTCAGCGGCATTTGACACGAAGATTGGAGATTGCTCTGCAGAGCAATCTCCAATCTTCGTTTTGCGGATGATATTGATGGATTGGCTGGAGAGGAACAAGAACTTGAACAGCTTGTACAGAGGCTTGACACCACCTCCAGAGCTTATGGAATGGAAATAAGTGCAGAGAAGACCAAAATGATGACCAACAACACCAATGGCATCAACACGGACATCAAAGTACAAGGCCAATCCCTCAACACAGTGCACAGCTTCAAATATTTAGGAGCCATTGTGTCAGACAATGGGTCTCGACAGGAAGTCCTCTCCAGGATCGCACAAACAACTGCTGCCCTGACAAGGTTGAAGCCCATTTGGAAAGACAGAACCATCAGTCTACATTCCAAAGTAAGACTGCTGCGCTCTCTGGTCATCTCCATCTTCCTATATGCTTGCGAAGCATGGACCCTCACAGCAGATCTCCAACGAAGAATACAAAGCATGGAGATGAGGTGCTACAGAAGACTTCTGTGCATTTCCTATACCCAACACATCACCAACGTTGAAGTCCGACAGACCATCACACAAGCCATTGGACAACACGATGACCTGCTCACAGTGGTGAAGAAACGGAAACTCCGATGGTATGGCCACGTCACCAGATCATCAGGCCTTGCAAAGACCATTCAGCAAGGCACAGTGCAAGGAGGTAGAAGAAGGGGGAGACCGAAAAAGAGGTGGGAGGACAACATTCGAGAATGGACTGGTTTGACACTGAGCGAAGCCATGAGGGCTGCTGAGGACAGAGAAAGATGGAGTATGCTGGTTAAGCGATCATCTGTGGTGCCCCTACGACCTTCGGGTTATGGGACAGGATAGGATAGGATAGGATTTGACACGATTGATCATTACCAGGACAAGGCAGAATTAGAAATACCGAAAGTATTATGCAGACGATGAATGAGAGTACCATTGTACTATCATTCATCGTCTGCATAACACTTTCGGTGATTCTAATTCTGCCTTGTCCTGGTTCTCAACTGTTGCCAAATTGTCTCAGTCATTGGCCATATACCTCCAGCTAGCCTACAGCTTGGAGTACCCCAAGGTTCAGTCTTAGGTCCAATCCTCTTTGTTCTATATACTCAGTCACTGTCTGAAATCGTAAAAAAACATTGCATTCTGCATCACGGTTTCTCTGATGACAATCAGCTGTATGTTTCTGGATCTGTTTCTGATCTCCCTAATATGGTCACTTCAATTCAGGCCTGTATCACGGATGTTAGTCATTGGATGGCAGCAAATAAACTGCAGTTAAACTGTGTTAAAACTGAAATGATGCTCGTTTCTTCCAAATATCTCCTTCATTCACCATTTTCCCTAAAACCTATTGCACTGCAATGGAGCCACTATCAAATTCTCTACCTCTGTTCGTAACTTTGGTGTCACTCTGGACCAAACACTGTTGTTTTGATAAACATGTTTCTACTGTCTGTCGGATTTGTTACCATTAAATACGCAGAATTTCGTTCAGGATCCAGGATCATGCTACCCGGTTAATATTCCACTCAAGTAATTTTGTCCCTTCACTGGCTTCCTGTGGAACGGCGTATCCAGCATAAAGTTTCGTCCCTTTTTGTTCAGTGTCCTCAAATCCACTGCCCCTTAATATATTGTTGACCTTCTTCACATTTATATACCTTCTAAACAACTTCGCTCTTCCTATGACAATCTTCTGTTTGCAGTTCCATCTGTGCGTACGAAATCATGTGGTGAACATGCTTTCTCTTATCAGGGCCTTAGTATTTGGAACAAACTACCTGTTTCTCTCAGAAATTCATTTTCAATCCAGTCATTCAAGATTCAAGATTTAATCCCATTACTCGCCCCTTTTGGGGTGTGGAGGATACAAAAACATAAGCATAACAATCATAAAGCGGTTGTTAAAATAAATAAATAAATAAATAAATAAATAAAATAAAAATAACAGCAACATTACTAACATTCCACTTTAACATTTACAACAATAACATTTTGCTAATATTGTTAATATTATTATTATACGCCCTTTCCTAATTTTATAAATTTACTCAATTTTAGTAACACATGTTTTCTTTCCCGAAACAAATGACACAAGTTAAACATTGACTTGCACGATAAATATTTACTACATATAAACATTTGTCGAATATGCTTGTGTTTTGGACACTCAAAAATAAAGTGAAATTCATCCCCAATTGAACCCATATTGCAGTCCTTACAAAATCTTTCTTTCCTTTTTACACCTTCCCGCCTTCCTAATTCTATTTGTAACTTATGATCTGAACAACGAAATTTTATCAAAGTATGAATATAAATATCAGGTAATTGAGATATATACTTTTCACGACCAAACTGTAATTTAACACTTTTGTAGAAAAAACATTTGCTGCTTTCGTCAAGAGACTGTTTCCATGTCAGTATAAAGTTATTCTTTAAAGAGATGGCTACATTTTTGCATAACGAATCTGAACTCTGGAAATGTTGCGTCTTCCACACACAGTCATAACCAGTCTCCTCCAGAATAATCTTAATATAATTTAACCATTGTGAGGAAAACTTAGACGCTGAACACAACTGATGTATATTTTTATACATTCGGCATGAAAATTTAGCAGTAGAAGTTGGTTGAATAATATTAAATCCTCTCTTAAAACTCATTATTTTTCCTTCTACCGATTGAAATCGATAAAACAGATCTACAAAGTCAAAGTTTGCCTGTGAGTGAGTGTGTGTTTTTGTGTGTGAGTATTAGAGTCATTAGTTTTTATATATAAGGTTACTGTTAATAGTTAATGAGTTTTCCTCATTTTGTTTTATAGTTAAAGTTGTTTTGTACTCATTTAAGCGCCTAGAGCTAAGTCTAGATTAGGCGCATAAATAATAATAATAATAATAATAATAATAATAATAATAATAATAATAATAATAATAATAATAATAATAATAATAATAATAATAATAATGTTGGCTCTCTGTGTTTGAGTATGTATGTGTATGTGCGTGTGCATACATATATGTGTATGTATGTGTGTGTATGTTTATGTATGTGATGTGTGGATATGTAAGTGTGTGTGTGCGTATTTAATAATATTAATAATAATAATGTTGTATCTTCATGCATGACTGCGCTTAGCGTAAACCAACCCCTTGTTTCATCGCCAGTGATTTTAATATACACGCCACATTGTACTATCATAACAGCGTCAGAAATGTGTATAACTGGATCTCCAGTTGATCCTGCTGGGTTGTTTTCATGTGGTACCTTGTTTTGCGTCATGTAATATGATTGGCTGAGGAATTCTCGCCCATCTAAAGAGGGTGTTGGAAACCGAATACAACAGCCAAGGGACATAATAAACTTAGAAAATACAGCCGGGGGGAAATGAGGGTGGGGGAGGGGGGAGGGGACTAATGAAATTAGAAAATACAGACAAGGGGTTTACTTAACTTAGAAAATACAGCGTGTTCTTTAACTTTTTTTTGGGGGGGGGGAGGGGGGGGAGGATTGATCGAAGGCTTTCTTGTATTTTTCACTTGGTAACTTATTGTTTGTGTTTCTATTCATGTTGCTGGATGATTTGTTTCTGTATTAATTAGGTGAATGACGACTACAAAGAGGAGCAGAACAAGAGGAACGAGAAGAAGATTTTAAGAAGAAGAAGAAATACAGAAAGAGAAGGAAAATGTAGCGAAGAGGAAGAAGAAGGAGGAGGAAAGAAAGAAAGACACACAGAGACTACGATGACGATGACGATGATGACACAGAAAGAAGAACAGATCCCAAAACCAAATTTTCTTTCTTTATTTTTCGTTTTAGTCTTTAATCTTTGACCTCCACCACCACACCACAAATAAAAAACAAAAACGAATGAATAACACAAGCATACAAATATGTCCAGGCAGACGTCAACTTTACACATTATTTCCATGACCTACCTACCCACATATATACAAACATATACACACATATATACATACATATACAAACATACATAGACATAGATACATACATATTCATGCAAATTAAATGCATGCACACATCCACCCATACATCCATCTGCATACATACATCTATACTCATGTATACATAGACCAACATCTACATAAATACATACATAGATATAAATGCATACACACATACATGAGATATTCACATAGTTACACGTACATTACATACTTAAATATAAATTAAATACGTACAAACATCCAAATCATCCTTCATCGAGCATACGTTCACAATACCTGCATATGCCTACATAATAACGCTTACACCCATGCACTCGCATTTACATACGCACGAACCCACATGCATAAAGATACATCAATATACTTCAACATACATAAATACACATATATAAAAGGCGTTACCGCTAATGCTAATACCATTACACGGCTGTCTTAAGTCGAAAATGCACGTGTCCAATGACGTGCGAGAAGCGACGGTGAGCACGGAAGACGCCTGATTAGGCAGGGGACTCTAGACTCGCTGCACAATTCAATATTGTCTACACAGGTTTGTGCTAATGTGAGAGGCCCTCGTGTCTGGCTTGCATCAAACTAAATCCAGTTCAACGAAATCTTAGCGGATTTCTGAATGAGACTATAAATGAAGTTTTTGTTTTTGGAATTCGTTCAACGTCATTAAGATCTGCTGAAACAATTTCGTGCCCAGACAGTCAAAACACTATACAAACGGCAAGGCTAACCTATAGCGAAAACACTGAATGCAATTTTAAACACACACAAAAAGTTTCTCACAGCAGGAATTGGCAAAACCAAATACACGATTTTTTACTTAGGAAAATACTCGTACAAAATCACTCATGCGACGACTATAAATTCGAAAGAATTGCAACCCAATTCCAGCGCCACCCAGGTCTCATAGAAAATATGGAACCTACCAATCTTATTTTATTGAATTTGGTCGTTCCATACGTTTAACGTCCTCTAAAAGAAAAAAAAAACAACTGATTGAATCATTAAGATGACCAGTGCTCAAAGAAAGTGTAATGAAAGTCATAGGCAAAATAGAATGTTCTGGTCAAAATGAATCAATCTCGCCACCTCTACAACACAGTCCCGGCGGTCTGCCGGCTGAGGTTTTCTGTCCTCCTAAATTTCAGGACAACGTCACACTGAGCCAGACGAAGATTTTAACGTCTGGTATCATAATCATGAATCCTGCTAACATTGTACAAACAAGTAGTAATGGAATGCAGACGTAAACAGCAATATAGAGGAATTGAAAATGCAGTCAAAGGACCCTTTTGGTCGCTATCGGGCTGCATTCTGAAGATTATAGAGGCCGTTAGTTGACACGAAAGCGACGTGGTCTCCAATCTGAGCGTCGGAGGCTGTCGGGAGAGTACGCCTGCGCACGATCTATGCTTGATTAGACCTCTGACACACAGCTAGCTTCACGGTCGCCTACGTTGTGAAAACTGGCCTATTTGTCCTTCCCAGCCTCCATGGGACAGGACGCAAGAAACAGATTAATTTTATACAGAGTTAATTTTAACAACAGTACATTTGAAAACAACTACATACCTGTAGCTAGGCCAACAGTACATTTGAAAACAGCTACATACCTGTAGCTAGGCCATAATTGGCTTGTTCATCTGCCTGTCTGTCTCCGTCAGTCGGTCTCTATATGTCTCTATATGTCTGTCTCTGTCTGTCTATCTGCCTTTCTCTCTCTCTCCTCTCTCTCTCTCTCTCTCTCTCTCTCTCTCTCTCTTTCTCTCGCTCGTGTCAGAAGGAATAGCTGGACTTTCTGAAATCACGACATCTCTGTCTCCATCTCTATCAAACACAAACACCTACCCAAATACACACACTTTCGCAACGCATGCCAACCACACAGCACACAACCACGCACGCACACACTACTAGCAATGAGCCTAAACACGCAAATTTTCATCATTGTGTTGCGCCCCACGGTTTCGACCAATCAAACGCACCGGTCAAGGTCAAAGGTCGACTCCGGTCGAACACATCCGGGTTATCCGCGTCGTAGGAAAACATCATGAAATCGGGCTGGAAGTGTCTTTTGAAGAATTCCAAAATTCTGAGATCGATCGTCCTGTAGGCTTCAATAAAGGCTTGCTTCTTCTGTCGCTTCAACTCCTGTTTGTCCGTAGATTGCTCATGAGCTGCCATGGCGGTGGCCACTAGCTGGTCCCCGGTAACGAAGCTGAAGCTTTCCTTGGTGTAAGGGAACTGTATCCGCCGGTCGATAATTCCACGGATCTGCAACTTGCGCCATAAGCGGAGTCCGACCTCCATCTTGTTCATGCAGCGCGTCACGTCTTTCATCCATCCGAAGGGGCTGTAGACGGTGTCCTCTATAGCGTCAAGGGCGTAGTCGCGCGCGAACTCTTTGCTGGTCAGATAGGAGCCGATGGTCAGGTTCAGCGTGTCCGAGAGCAGCTTGAGGTCCTGACCAAACGTCTCCATCTTGCCCAGGAAGTCGTAGTGGATCTGGCACGGATGGCACAGCTGCTCTATGGTCAGGAAGTGGAGGTCCACTTTGTACAAGCGGGTGAGGGCGTACGACATCACCTCCTTGAACTGCAGGTCGTGGGCGCAGCGATTGTAACTGCGATTCGATTTGTGCGAGGCGATGCCGATGGGCTTTCGCCTCGCCTTGCCCCACTCTCTCCAGTAGTAAGGGTTCGGCGCGAACACTTTGTCTACGTAGGCCGAGAAGATGCGAGAGTACGGCTCCCGCACGAACAAGCTTTTCGTGTATTCGTTCAGGATCTTCTTCTTTTCATCTGAGGAGTTGATCTTGCCGAACAGTGGCCGCGGCAAGGGCGTACCGGAAAAGAGGCTGAAGCGGAACGGAGAGTTGAAGGACGCGTGGTGCAGTAGGCGAGCGGTGTAGTTCCTGTCCGCCACCGTGCCGTGGCTGCTGCGATCATCATCCGACTGCCCGAACGATTCGTCAGTAGTGTTGTCCCCTGCTACGTCATTACTGGGGCTACTTTTGTTATCGTCATGGCTATGGTCATCCGGAGCTTCGAGGGTGGTCAGAAGGAGGCGATGAAAGAAGGTGGATGCTGCCTTGGTGATAGGACAGTGCATGTACTTTCTTTTGCTAGAGATCATCAAGTACTGCAACAGACAGGGAAAGAAAAACTAAATTATCATCGTCTTCGTAGTCGTCATCACCATCAGCACCATGTCATCATCATCATCATCATCATCATCATCATCATCATCATCATCATCATCATCGTCGTCGTTGTCGTCGTCGTCATCATCATCATCATCATCATCATTGTCACAGGGCAGTCTGTGGTGGAAGAGCAGCAGTGGTTGGGGGTGTGTAATTGCGAGTTGCGATGTGTTTGATTGCGATAGCCGAAAGCGTGCGGAACGTGACATAGCATTGCGCAGTGGTTAGGGCATTAGGAAAAGTACTCACTTCTTGGCAGAACGGTTTTGAGGGAGCTACAGGAGAGACGTATTGTCTAGTGCTCTGTGTTTTCTGTGGTGTAGGTAGATGGTTATCGACGGATTATGGTAACCAGTCTGGAAAAATACTAGTTGAAAAGGTTGCTGGTTTCTATGGTGGTAGTACTCAGAGTGGAGTATTGGTATAGAAAAGCAAAGTTTGTGGTAGTGTGGTAGTTAGTGTGAGGTAGTGTCCGCTGGAGAAACTACGCACTACAGATTTACCCTACACGGAGTTACTCGTAGGAGTGTGGTGGAAAGGGCTACGGGTAGCAACTACATTCGAACCGGTTGGGTGAGTGCAGGAGGTTTATTTTCCTTACTGTGTCCGAGAGCCTAGTGCTGGCTATGGGGTGTGGTTACGAGAGGTGTGTGTGAGGAAGGAAGAGAGGGTGAGAATGGTTGCACTGTGGAAAGGCAGAGGGAAGGAAGTGTGCAGGTACAGGAGAATGAAGGTGAGGATGAGAGTGGTTGCTGTTGTTGTTGTGGTTGCCTGATGTGGATAATGTGATGATGTTTATACGTATTCATTTGCAGCTATGCTCATCATTTCATTGCATTCATAATTTCATTGTGTTATTATGGTATGTTACATTTGGAGAGAGACAATAATAGCAAAGGGAAGTAAGCGAAGAAAGAGTCAAGGGGGGAAGCGGACAGCAGTTGTGTCCCCTCGAGCATCGAAAGGAAGTTGCGAGAGAGAGAGAGGGGGGGGGGAGTGTGTGCAGAGGGGGGGAGGACAGAGTTGAGCAAGCAGGATATTGACAATGCAACAAGCATGTTACAGGTTCGACATCGATTGAGTGGGTTCGACGTCGTTCAACGTCGTGCGACACCGTCGTCAGCATTCGATCAACTGGATCGACCGTCATCCTCATCGCCATCTTTGTTGTCTACGTTATCATCATTTTGTCCTCACCACCCCACCGTCATTTACATCGTCATCTACCCTCAACCCCACCACTTCCGTTGGTGATTGGTGTCGTGGAGGATCGGAGCTTGGCCTCGACGTCGCGTGGAAGCTGTCTGGAGGAGTACCGCTGAGCGACGTCGACGGCGGCAGGACTGCCGTGACTGCTGTGTCACCGTCATCATCATCATCATCACCGTCAGAGGCGAGTGGAAGCGGCGACGCCACCACATACCGTCGTTGTCAGCACGGGCGACGACTACAGCCACAAGCAGGGGAGGATTACTATCAACGGGACTTCGTGGACCGTCACGCTGCAAGGAGGCATCGAGGACTACATCCAGTCAGGTGGGCTCTTTCCATGTTGTCCTCCTCCTATGCACTTGACCCCCCTCTTGTATTAGTACGTGAGAACGGACGTTGGCTACGCACGAGTCGTTACGCGGACTGGGTTGGCTAGCAACTTTCGATCATCACTGACGAGTCATTTCATTGTACCATCGATTGTTCATCATCTTTATTTTTCTTTTTATGTGTAAATGTTGTATGTGTATGAGTGTGTGGTTTGAATGAATAAATAGTTTGGAAGTTGTATATATACTCGTTGTGTTATTCATCACTTCGCGTCTGCGGGTAATCGTCATCCTTTCTGGGCTGTCTGCGTGTGCAAGTTGTTTGTTTGTGTCGTCTGCTTGGACGGGGTCGTGGCGGTGACAATCATCATCCAGGACAACCATTTCTAGGCTACTTATTACTGATGCTGGTGCAACAACCACTCCGACCAGCCACAACCACACTATCAAGGCTGCCACCAACAGCACTTGCTACCGCCTCCACCGCGACCGCCCTCACTGCCATCACCACCATGTGTTGGCTCTGTATTGTACTTTGCATCACCCTTCAGCAGTACTCTGAGCTGGCAAATATAGTATTAAGTTGCATGTACAACAGCGGACACATACTGAGGTCACCGAGGGTTTTCTCCGGGCACTCCGGTTTCCTCCCTCCCTTCAATAATGGTACAGGACGCAGTCAATATAAAAAATTTCAAAAATAAAAATTCGATTTTCTTTCCGTCTTCTAATAGCGATCTCCCTGCCTTTACACCACCTGTTTGAGTGATGGATGTGTGTTTGGTATGTGTGAGGGTGGATGAGACAGGTGAGCGTGTATGTTGGTATAGGTCGCCGCGCTTTGAGCCTGAATGATTTGGGGTAAGGCGCGTATAGCATCCTGTATTATTATTATTATTATTATTATTATTACATGGGATGTATTATTATTTTTCTTTCTGAGAAATAAAGAATGCATTGACTTGACCTGACTTGACTTGATATAACCTATACCATCACCAGATTTTATCAGGAGGGAAGGAGGAGGGGGGGGGAGGGAATGGCTGAAATTCACAGAGATGAACTTTGTCAGTATAAAAACAAGGGGAAACAAGTACAGTGCAGCAGCTGCAAGACAATGTTCGATACCCAGACGGAGACGGCAATTAGGGTTGAAAAACGCACTGCACAAGCAATACTACTATAATCATCGGCAGCATCGCAAGATTTCCATCACTTTGCCACCCAATTCCATTAAAACCCTTGTATTGGTGAATAAATAACTAAGTTTACTTTCAGTTAGTCGTATGTCTTGCGCATCAAACAGCAAGCGAACGCCTTGAGTTAGATCTTGTTTCCGGCCAGCACGTTGAGCAGCTCTTAAGCTGGAAAGGCGCCGCATAAGACCTTGGCTTAACGTGATCCGCAAATCAAATTGTTCTGTTCGTCGTTCTACAAACTTTCAACCATTACATTACATTACATTACATAATTGTTGCTTTAGCTCCAGCGGACTCTTCCGAGCCAAATCAGGACCGGACAACCCCTGATCCGCATAAAAGATCTGCTGAAACAACCCTAGTGGGAAAACTGAATGCCCTCCACCAGCCAGTCACTTTACAATAAAGACATCCCACGCAGGGGACGCTGAGGCTGCACTCTAATTTATCGAACCCCGGTTTACAAAAACAAAATAGAATACAAACATCATTATAAATTATCAACAAAACACATACATATAAAATGCCTACATTGCTAAATAATAACATCATAGGAAGCCCTAGTGACCACCTGGCAGAAAGCGTCCAACATTCCCAAGCTGATCCAACAGACCTCACACACAAATAAGGAGTCTTGTCCCGGAAGAGTTTTCAAGAAAAAAGGTAGGTGACTGGCCTAGCGAAGAAGAAGATAGTATAGCAGATAAATAGAACAGAGCAGGAAAGAGAAAGAACAAATGAGAAAGACAGTGACAGTTGGAATTTAAAGCACTAAATTTCCAGAAAGTGGGGATACTATTGATACTGAAACCCCCGGCACCCCAACGGGGGTAACTTTCAACCGCATTAAACGATAATCTAATATTCGTGATGATGACTTACTCCATTTTTGAGATATTTAGATTCGTTGGGATGCACCCTGTTGCAGAAGTCTTCAACGCGTTGCCGTCGCTCCCTCTGTTCGCCGCTGACTGTTGCCAAATCCCGATACAGAACACGTTCCGTCACAGCCTGTACTGGTGCTCCTCTCTCGTCTTCCTTGTTCGCCCCCAAGGTGGTCACATTTCTGTAAACGAAAGTTTAGTTGCTATGTTGTGGTGTCTTCAAATCAGATATCTAGTTTATTTCAATGTTTTAAAAATATAAATTTAAATCTTTTAAAAAAATGTTTCAGCTGCGAAACGACTGACTGACCAACCCACCAGCCATTCATCAAGCTACTTCCTAACTGACCAACTAACCGACCAACCAACCAACTGAGCTTACCTTTCTCAAATGACCAACACCCAAAGTACATGTAAAAAGAAAAATGAACGAAAAAAGAAGACTGCGCGCTATTGTTTCTGCAAGTTTTAAACTGTGTATTTAATAATGGTGAGGGGGCTATTATAAGAGAAATGATGATAGATTGGATTAACTGTGGGGTGTAGGTTTTTACCAACATTGAGGCGAATTCCTTATGTAGTTTCACTTGGTGTAATAAATTAATAAATTCTGAAATCTGCGATTTTCTGGCATCGCAGCTGATGTCAAGGCCTCAACTCTCTTCACATATTTAGGCCAAGGGAAACAAATTCATCCCCCCCCCTTCCCGCCTTTTTTTTTTTTAAAATAGTCTATACGCTTTTGGGAGAGGGCGCGCTTTCGAGCGATAGTCGGGTAGTTCAGATCGGGGCGGGGAGAGAAAAGTTACTGAACATGATTATACGTATACCTGCTGTCGGTAGCAAAAAAGACCACCTCGACTGGGTTGTCACTGTGCACTTCTCGAAGAAACTTTTCGTGTCCTGTCAACAGAGAAAAAAAGCAAAGAACATCATTACCATAATAATTCACAACCTGGTATCTACATTATTATCACAGCAAACAGACTTGCTGAGCAGAAAGGACAATCTCAAACTAGTCATTGTATTTCTATAGTGGAATATTATTTGTTTGCACGCAATCTGTTTGTGCAAGGACTCGTACAAAATACAAGTCTACGTGAAGTTTGAAAAGCAAGCCAAACAGGCCTACTGAGAAGAGACAGACAGACAGACAGACAGACAGGCTACGCGAACGCATGAGAGAAAGGTGGCTAGGGCAAACATCTCGACCGCTGTCCCTATCACAACAGTCAAAGCGTACAGACAGCATGACCCTGGCACTCAGGTAGCGCGCATTGGACGAAAAGTAGCAGCAACAACAGAACAAAACAAAACTACACCCAACAATAGGTCCCATTCCACCATCGCTCAGGTGTCCGGGGGCGTTAGACTGGTACGCATCAAGCAGCAAGTTGGCGCTTCGGAGCGGCTCGAGTTGGAAAAAGGGCTGTATAAAAGAACAATTCAATACTAGTCTCGCCATGGACTGTCAGAGCATGACGATGTTTCTCTTTTCAGTTCGTTTCAATGAGCCGCCTTCAGTAAAGGGGAAACAACCAATCTCCTGACTCCAGTTAGCGCTTGATTGCCCTTGAGTATCCGGAGCGCGCGCTATCTCCAAAGACTCGGCTATCATTTTGTCTGAAAAACTGTATGAACTAAGACTAAGATGGAATTGTTTACTGAATTGAACCCCATTGACCTTTTCCCCTTAGAGTTCGGACGAACTTCGTGTACATTGACCTTTGACCGGTTTGCGACGCACTAGGTATGACCTTAGCTGACGTTCGGGTTTATGGTTGCATCCATACTAGTGACTACAATGTTAACGCTAGGAAGACACACGAAAATTAAAAAAGTAAATCTTCTCCTACCCTCGCCATACTCGTACGGTCGAGGAAATTACAACGCAGACGACGACGACGACGACTATGATGATGATGATGATGATAACAACAACTTTAAAAAAGGACTATACCGATGACGATGATGGTTGATGCTAATGATGTTGGTAGCGATGATGCACGTACCTTTTGCCTGCACAAGTCTCCTTATAGACATACTTGCTTTAACGGTCAAATATTCAGGTGATGGAAAGAGAGAAACAAACGTCTAAGTATTCAGCTGTAGCTGAAATGAATAGTAATAATAATAATAATAATAATAACAACAACAACAACAACAACAACAACTATTATTATTATTATTATTATTATTATTATTATTATTATTATTATTATTATTATTATTATTATTATTATTATTATAAATTGACTAATACAGAAAACATAATTTATCTAACAGTCTGTGAACGCATATTTTTATTACACCATCTAATAAAAGTTCATTGATAATAATGTGAATTGTTCTTATATAGCGCTTGTCCAGCTCATGGGCTGCTCAAGGCGCTGGTCAAGTACAAGATCTAACTAAAAGCAACACACAACTGAGCCATTCTGAGCGGCTGTGGTGGGAGTGGGATAAATATTTATACTGTTTTTCCTCCTGGGCCTAACCGGGCATATAAATAGCTGTGAATAGGTTTTTACTATTCTATTTCTGTCTTTTTTGTCAATTGTGTACATAGTTGTAAATAGTCTATTTCTGTCTTTTTTGTAATTTGTGTACATAGTTGTAAATAGTTTGTACCTTTACTGTTCCGTCTTTTGGTGTATTGTAGCAAAAGCGATGTTTTATCATGTGCATGTATTTATATGTAATGACTATGTAAAGCGTGGTGAGTCTGGTCATAGGCTGGAGTACCCGCTATATAAAAATCCGTTATTATTATTATTATTATTATTATTATTATTATTATTATTATTATTATTATTATTATTATAAAACCTACAGTGCTTGCTGGGTGTGTTTTATGTTTCTGGGACTCACCCTAGGACTTGAGCGTCTGGATCTTTAAAACTAGTCCGTGCTGTAAGAATGCATACGGACACGGGAGGTTAAACCTCGAAGTGGTGAGATGCCCTGGGAAAGAAAATTGGGCAGATTTTTTTTTTTTTTTGGGGGGGGGGGGAGAGAAGGGGGAAAGGTGAAGGGGGTGGGCGAAGGCAGGGTGGTGGATGGAGAAATAATTCCGAAGATTGGGTAAGTGAGAGGAGAGTTTAAAGAGTGGAAAAATCTATGACACGCCACTTCCTACGAGGTAATACACATTGCTGCGATCGGTGGAAAGTATCGCCAAAATTCCCGCTAGCAGCAGGTGAAAGTATTCCCTCCATCCCTTCAAAGTATACTTTGGGCTCGCTGCTAGCCGCGGATGCGAACCGCAGTACTGTTTAAAAGTGAAGAAAAGAGCGGAATATTGCTACAAGGGTTCGGGTAATGGTTAGTTGTAGATCTATCCCTAGCCCATGCCCTAACCCTTTTCTCTACAAAAATGCTCTTTTTCCGTCCCAAAAACCCATTTGCCTTCTTGGATTCTTAAATTGTATGAAACCAAGTGAGGACACTATCCGGCGTCAATAAACGGTTCGAAAAAATTCTGAAACGGTTCGTAACAGACAGTTGACCTACAAATAAGTACAGCGTGACCTACTTCGTCGTCTAGAGGAGACGAAACTTACTTTTCCGTTTATAGTCTTTCACCGACACTGTAACTGAGCACGCTGCTAACCTCTATCGCTTCTAGGTATACTTTGGGCTCGCTGTTTAAAAGTGACGGAAAGAGCGGAATATTGCTACCAGGGTTTGGGTAAGGGTTAGTTGTAGATCTATCCCTAGCCCTTGCACTAACCCTTTTCTGTACAAAAATGTAACTGAGCGGGCTGCTAACCTCGCCAAAGTATCCCTTCAAGGGACAAGGGACATACTTTGGTCTGCTGCGCAGCGTGTGCCTGGAGTATACTTTCTTTCGATCGTAGCTATGTGCAATGGAGGTAATGTGCATGGCTACCAGCGCTTTCAAGATACAGTTGAAAGTACCGCTGAGTAGCGCTTCAGGATATATCCTAACATCCTCAAGATAATAACTTGAGTCCGCTATGAGCGGACGAGGCTACCTGCGAAATCACGGAAAAAGCGCAATTTGACTACAGTGAACTCATGAAAATAGAAAAATGTAAGTTTCGTCTCCTCTAGGGGACGAATTAGGTCAAACTGTATTAGTTTCTAGGTCAACTGTCTTTTACGAACCGTTTGAGAATGTTTTTGAACCGTTTGTTGACGCCGGATAGTGTCCTCACTTGGTTTCATGCAATTTAAGAATCCAACAAGGCAATTGGGTTTTTGAGACGGAAAGAGCGGAATGTTGTAGAGCAACATTCTGTATATATTTACAGTGAAATTGCGCTTTTTCCGTCAATATAGCGCTTGAAGCGGGTAGAATGCGTATCTTGGCGATATTACAATATATCCTGTTCACGCTACGCAGCGAAGATTAGAGGTGTATCTTGAGTGCGCTGGTACCTTGGTGCAATGGGTGGTGAAATGGGTGTTCCTACCTGCCAACTTCATAATCATCATCATCATCATCATCATCATCATCATCATCATCATCATCATCATCATCATCATCATCATCATCATCATCATCATCATCATCAATCAATCAATAAATAAATTAAATACATTAATTAATTAATTAATTAATTAATTAATTAATTAATCATTCTTGATCAAGTCAGTTGCTTGAATAAGCAAGATGGTGATGGGAGATGAGGAGATTACAGGGGGGGGGAGAGTGAGTATGATGACTGCCATAATAATATCCTGACAACTTTGTCCAGTGTTCATCTAAGCATATTTACCTCGTTGAAATTTTTCATTAATTACCAAACAACCTTTATCACCGCAATAAGCAAGAATGTCAAATGGAGGTCATAGGCAATATACCATCGACTCAAACCAAACACGGGGACAACGGATGCTGAAGTTAGAGGAACGCGGTGTTGCAATAAACGTCTATATGTATTGCACTTCCTGAGGCCCGGAATACACGCGTCAACTACCCGACAGGCATCGACGAGGAGCCCCGATGATAAGCTTCTTCCGAAATGTTATACGCGTTCTGTCGACCCGCCGCCGTGACTCAGTGGTCAAGCGTTCGCCTGGCACAGGGATGACCCAGGTTCGAATCCCTAACGTGGGCAAGATCAAAGTGGTCGTTTGTCACTGTCTATCTTTAGCAATAAAATTGCTTTGGTGGTTCAGCGTTGATTAAGGTCCCTAAACCTCTTCCTTTGGAGATGGTTATACCTGCCTGCCATATTGCCAATGGTGGTACGGTGGGTGGAGAGAGAGAAAGCAAGAGAGAGAGAGAAGGGAGGGGGGGAAGAGGTGACAGGAGGAGGAACTTTGAAACTTTTTGAAACTTTGAAACTTCTTTTTTTTTTTAAACAAATTAACACAGTAACAAATTTTTTACATTAACTTGTAGATCATATAACACACACACTCACACACGTGCACTCACACACGTGCACACACCCAAACACCAACATCTTCATCATTATCCTTAAACAATTTTAGGCAACCATCCCCTCTACACCCCCCACCCTTACACTACTACTACTACTACTACTACTACTACTACTACTACTACTACTACTACTACTACTACTACTATTAATAATAATAATTATTATTATCCTCCCCTACTCCCCACCATTACAATAATAATAATAATAATAATAATAATAATAATAATAATAATAATAATAATAATAATTATTATTATTATTATTATTATTATTATTATTATTATCATTGCCATCACTACCACCACCACCATCACCACCATTATTACTTTATACTACCACTATTACCATTATTATTATTATTATTTTTATTATTATTATTATAACAAAAATTACAATAATAATAGCAACAACAGCACTAATAATAATAAAATAATAATAATAATAATAATAATAATAATAATAATAATAATAATAATAATAATAATAATAATAATAATAATAATAATAATAAATAAATAAAAATTATTACATGTAAAACTGTGTTATATAAAAATATATCAATTTTATAATTAATTTTGCAGATGACTACCTAGGTTATATTTGAAAGAAAGAAAATTGAGAGAGAGAGAGAGAGAGAGAGAGAGAGAGAGAGAGAGAGAGAGAGAGAGAGAGAGAGAGAGAGAGAGACAGACAGACAGACAGACAGACAGACAGACAGACAGACAGACAGACAGACAGAGGCAGAGACAGAGAGTTTAAAATTCTATGTTCCATTATACAAAACGTTCTATGTCCAACGTTTCAACAGCGTTGGAAACATCCTCCTCGTGACTCACTCACATGCACCATTTGAAAGGCCTTCCGTGCTCGGACCGAGCGTTGACAGGCGTGTTGAGCGTTTTACCTCTCCTTGAGATTTACGAGAACAATAAACGTTTTGTAGCCCGTGTGCAGAAAGCGACGAAGGCGACGGATAATGCAATAAAATAACCAATAAGGGTCTTGTGTTGGCATGAAATATGCATGCAGTTTATTGGGACAGACTTTCTTTTTCCCGAAGGGGTGGTGGTGTTGGCGGTAAATTTTAGTATTACCAACCACAGAGGCATCAACACAAGTTAGACTTCCTAAAGCGCATCTTCGATAACAGCGCGATATAGAGAAACTGCATCATAGAATCATATTATGCGTAAGGTTTTGCTATCGAGGATACAGGCGCCCAACTTGTGGTGTGATGCCCCTGTTTTACCGACCGACGATCTTCTAAGTACGGCAAATTTTTATAGAGAGAGAGAGAGAGAGAGAGAGAGGGGGGGGGGGGGGGGAGAGAGAGAGAGAGGGAGAGAGAGAGAGTGACGAACATCTTTATTTATTAAAATAAAATGTTAACACTTTTTTTGTTAATTGATGCAGTCCTCAAAACAAACCAAACCAAAATCGTATTGATGAAATGCGGTAAAGAAGGTTTACAATAGATAAACCATATTAAAATGCAATCTTGTAATGGTCAAAAGAGAGAGAGAGAGAGAGAGAGAGAGAGAGAGAGAGAGAGAGAGAGAGAGAGAGAGAGAGAGAGAGAGAGAGCATAAACATTGTTAGATTTTGAAAACACAATTTTCCATTGAGTGGGTGCTTTGAAAGATTACCCTTTGCGGTTGCAGTGACGAAATGCTCAAATAGGTAATAATTATCCTCAATATATATAATCTCCAAAGGGTCAAGGGAGCAGAAAAAAAAACGAAACTTTACAAATAAGCTATTGTAAGCTTGTTTGTTTGTTTTAAAGCAGAGGTGAGTAAAATGACTGCCCCTAGCTATTCAGGACTAATGCACGGAATGTCGGCGAATGGACAGGTCATGAATCACTCCAAATGTTATTGTTGATGTTTATTTATTTATTTATTTATTTATTTATTTATTTATTTATTTATTTATTTTAGTTTTTTTAAATTTTTTTTTATTTATGTACTTATTATTTTATTGCTTTATTTATTATTTTGACAGGTGGAAAGATAGGGGGCGAATTGGTCATGGAAGAACCGATTTGCGTAATCATCATCATCATCTTCATCATCATCATCATCATCATCATCATCATCATCATCATCATCATCATCATAATCATAATCACCATCATCATTATCATCAGCATCATCATCATCATCATCATCATCATCATCAATCACCATCATCATCATCATCATCATCATCAAATTACCCTGTTTGGCGCTGTCACGCTTTCGCCGGGAAGCCAACACGAATTTGTGACGAACATTATCTTAATTAATCCAAAATTTCCATCATCATCATCAGCAGCAGCAGCAGCAGCATAATCTCAACAATAACAACAACAACAACATCGTCATCATCATGAAATCAATTAAACATCGCACTTGCCTTCAAGAATACAAAGCAGAGGAAGTAATCCGATCGCGAGAATAATGAGGAACAGTTTCAGCAGCCTTCGCTTTGGGCAGATCATAGTCCAGGGTCATCAAACGTCACACCTGCAGAAAACAAAATTAAACAAGCATGGTTTATTTTAAAATAATAATTTAAAAAAAACTTACTAAAATCCACGCACATAAAATCTAGGCTTCAACTCTAAAACGACTGTTTCAAAGTCTTTCCAAATAAGTCTGGAAATTCAACCACGCACACACACTAACACACACCCCCACACACATACACACACCTACACACCCACACACACACACACACAAACACACCAGTTTCTACATTAAAGCAATATCAAGAAAAGGCTATCCAGCTATCACACACAAAAAGTTAAATCATAAATCATAAACAAAATAGTTTCTATGTAGAACTATGTTCTACAAATATATAGGCCTATATTCACCTCTCCCTCTCCCCCCAACCGATATGGAATTCTGTATCTATGTAATTCAAACAAAATGTAAAACCTCAACCTATGTAACCCAAACCGTATTATGCACTTTACCTATGTAATCCATCCAATAGGAACCGTAAACCTTCTCGATGTAACCCAACCAATATGTTAGCCTTATTGGTTGGGTTACATCGAGACAGCTTTTGGATGGATTACATAGGTACATTTTTGTAACCAAGCTGTTACGTTGAAACGCGCATGATGAAGCGTGTGAAATGCGCACGATATTATGTGTGAAGCGCGCGCGATAGATCTGTTCGTTTTATTTTGCAAGCATGCAATAATAGAGTGTATTTACCTTTGATTTGTGTTTGCATTGTTGTTAAAAGAAGCTTTGTATAACGTTGATAATTTTCGTTAGTCGATATTATTGGAGAATTCTCTAGATCTGCTTGTTTACTATCGATCGAAGTTTCGCGATGTTTGAGAACATTCTTGGACGGAAAGAATGTTGTATGAAGTAAGTCAGTGATGACGAAGTTTTATTTGATTGATTGTAGTGCGTCATTCTGCCGTGTTCTAAATTGTTCTGGAGTATGAAGAGACTATATAAGTACCGCACTGTTTCAAAAAGGTTGTTGTTGATAGTGAGCTGGAAAGTAAAAGTTGAGAGTGGAAAAGCGAATGAGCGATTGTATGCAGTTGTTGATGTGTGCTGAATTAAAGTGGAAAACTTTATACGACGACTCCGTGTCTTGTTGCTGAGTCAGCAGGCTGCGTGGATAAACGAACCTGAGTTACACTTTATCAGGTTTCAAGCATCGGGGCTGAATGAACTGATAAAAGAAAACAACATCGAGTGTAACACAAGCCAATATGGAAGTCTTGACCTATGTAACCCAATCAATATGTAAGCTCTTGCCTATGTAACCTAACAACACTACGCCACTTTCTATCTCAAAGAAAGTAAGTTAAAGACTTATTCATTTGTTGAAGCGAGAAAGCAACTTACAAAATACAATACAATACAATACAATACAATACAATACAATACAATACAATACAATACAATACAATACAACACAACACAACACAACTCTATTCATCTCAATATGAGCCATTACAGACAGCTAGCTACGAACAATTTACCATACACATAATGTTACCGTTAGGCCCTGTGGGTTCTGGCACTGAATATAATAGACCCAACGTTTCCCGGCGTGTCGTAAGAGGCGACTAACAGGGGTGATGTCAGCACGGTATTACTGGGCGAAAGTCTTCAACACAGAAGTCACCGGCCAGGACGGACGAACCTCATGTTACTACAAGTTCAACGACCACGTGCTCGGGCCAAGGCGAGCCACACTGTATTCGTGGATATCGGCTGTGGCCAACATCAGCCTGGAGAGGATTGGGTCCTGCCAGGTTTTTCTTGCCCAAGACACACTGCATAATGAAAAGAACAATCGGCGTGCGTCAAAGATGCCTACTCTCTCCAACACTCTTCAACATCTTCCTAGAGCGCATCATGTCAGATGCCCTAGCAGATCACGAAGGCACAGTCAGCATAGGGGGTAGAGCAATCTCCAACCTTCGTTTTGCGGATGACATTGATGGATTGGCTGGAGAGGAACAAGAACAGCTGGTACACTACCTCCAGAGCATATGGAATGGAAATAAATGCAGAGAAGACCAAAATGATGACCAACAACACTAACGGCACCAACATGGACATCAAAGTCCATGGCTAATCCCTCAACACAATGCATAGCTTCAAATATTTAGGAGCCATTGTATCAGGCAATGGGTCCCGACAGGAAGTCCTCTCCAGGATCGCACAAACAACTGCTGCTCTGGCAAGGTTGAAGCCCATTTGGAAAGACAAGACCATCAGTCTACATTCCAAGGTAAGGCTGCTGCGCTCCCTTGTCATTTCCATCTTCCTGTACGCTTGCGAAACATGGACCCTCACAGTAGATCTACAACTAGGAATACAAAACATGGAGATGAGGGGCTACAGAAGACTTCTGGGCATTACCTATACGCAGCACATCACCAACGACGAAGTCCGACAGATTATCACACAAGACATTGGACCACACAATGGCCTGCTCACAGTGGTGAAGAAACGGAAACTCCGATGGTATGGCCACGTCACCACATCATCACGCCTTGCAAAGACCATCCTGCAAGGCACGGTGCAAGGAGGTAGAAGAAGAGGGAGACCGAAGAAGAGGTGTGAGGACAACATTCGAGAATGGACTGGCTTGACACTGAGCGAAACCATCAGAGTTGCTGAGGACAGAGAAAGATGGAGTACTCTGGTTAAACGATCATCTGTGGTGCCCCAGCGACCTCAGAGTTACGGGATAGGATAGGAGGATAGGACAATGTTACCTTTAACTAGCGTTTTCATTTGTTGAAGCGAGAAGGCAACTTACACAACACGACTACATTCATCTCAATACGAGCCTTTACAGATAGCTAGCTACGAACAATTTATCACACACATAATGTTACCTTTAACTAGCTTATTCATTTGCGGGGCTGGACAAACGCCTCATAAAAATGTAACTCCATAGGGATTCATCCCAGCTGTGGGAGCGAGAGGAAATTCAATCCCGCAAAATGTGAATCAATACGGGTTACTTAGCACTTTCTTTACATCATTATATTTTTCCCCTCCTTTGCCTTAGGAACTTGGGCCAACAGACCACAGCACGGATTAACAGGCTACATGTCCTAAGCAGGGTGTGCGTGCATCTCACACCTTCCTACAAGAGACACGCACATTTTCATCTGTCAGCTCATGATGATAATAATGATGATGATGATGATAATGGTGATGATGATGATGATAACTATTATTATTATTATTATTATTATTATTATTATTATTATTATTATTATTATTATTATTATTATTATTATTATTATTCTTTAGTGCTTTAACCGAGCCAACAGTCACGTACACAGCAAGCGATGCTCTAGATGACAATCTATCATATCACAAACATAAAACTGAAGATTCTTTTGGAGATTATAGATTGTATCATTACTTGAAATATTAGATAAGACTGCATCCATATTGAAGGGAGGAAGGAAGGAAACTCCAGGAGTACCCGGAGAAACCCCTCGGTGACCTGGAAAGTGTTGTACCTACCTTAAGTCCCATTTTAAGTTCGTCCTCCTTTTTCTCATGTATCGCTATGTGAAATAATATATTAAATATAAAAGCACTCACAACAGGCGGTGGCGTGATGATTCGTCCTTCACCCTCATATAATAGGACGTGTTACACGCTTTCCTTATCAATGGTTGGTTCAGCCCCGATGCTTGAATCTTGATAAGTGTAACTCGAGTTCGTTTATCCACGCAGCCTGTTCAATCAGCAACAAGGCAAGAGTCGTATAAAGTTTTCCAACTTTACTCAGCAAACATCAACAACTGCATACAAGATCACTTTCCGAAAATCACTTCAAAATCATCATCAAAAATCATCATCAATCACTCCTACAAAAAGACAGTGCATTTTTATATAGCCTCTCTGCAATTCACACTTTTCTGCTATCCTATGCACCAACGGGAATCCCCTCAATGAAACATACTTCCGGTTTCTTTCTCCGCGTGTTTTAGTGAGTTATTTCCAAATATTCAAGAATAATAACATGTGTCACTGGCCACAAGTATCGTACCCTCACATTTTTTTTCTGCAGTTTATTATCCCTTTCTATCGCCAGTGGCGCGCCTAAACCCTACCTACCTAAAATTATTTGTGAATTTTTGAAAAATATTCGGAAAAACATAACGCCCAGATGCTGGCTCGAACCCACACCTGTCAGGTGCCATTGGTTTCTGGCTTGTGGACAAGGCAAGTTAGTCCCGCCTTAGCCCACTTGGCCACAATGCTCGCCTAACATAGTCAACTACTTCGTGTTTTGTGAAGGTTGAGACGGCGAAGCTATGGAAAACTACAAGAGTCTTCAGGTCCTGTTTCACTTTCTGTCGATGATCGACGCACCTCCGAAGTCGCCACAAATACAGGCCTCTACGATTGTTTTTTGCATTCTTTCACTGAGCATGTACTTCCTCCACCGTTTTTATACTTATCCCACTCGTTTTCTGGCTCTAACAATCGTCGTTTTCGGCAATTTGCCATATTTAAAAGTCACGCATCAAGCTTTGATAAAAGCAAAACAAGCCAGACCGGAACTTGGTTTCATTCTAACCTCGTTTTAATTTATAATGGCGATACCCACGAGTTTTTATGAGAGGTGCCGGAAAGTTGTGAATAGAGAAAACGTTTGAACATTCCAGCATGACGCAAAAACATCCAATCAAAATAAAACTCGTCACCGGAACTATGCACTATCTTACGTCATAGACGTCTACTTTATGTTAGAAGAATCGCATAGCTATTACCATATCTATCGAGGCTTCGGTCGATAGTAAACAAGTAATTCCAGAAAATTCTCAACAATATTGACCGATGAATATTATCAACATTATAAAAAGCTTCTTCTATCAACAACGCAAAATCAAATCAAAGGTAAATATTATCTATCTATTATCGCATGCTTTGCAAAACAAACTGGTCGGATCTATCGTGCGCGTCTCGATCGTATTAACAGGACGTTAACGTTAAAACTTGGTTTTCCAAGGGCTCAACTAATTAAGAGTACTCGTAACGTTGTGTTTTAAACCTTCAATTCAGGAGAAAGACACTTCTTCCTACTTCTCTCTCTTTTCACAGATCGGTTAACACATGATTACCCCACACTGCGTCACTAAGACTAGCCGAAGTGTACTCACTAGTGTGAGGGTACACTGCGAGACTCAGATGCGCTGTGTTATATTATCGAGCAACAACAGGCACTTCAATTTCTACGCTGCAGAATGGGCCATTTCATGCATTAAACATGTGCAAAAAGCAGGCAGATTCCCGTCTGCCGTAGTACTTACTACCCTTTCTTCTACGATATGGAGGGTGTGGACTTTGGAAACTTCAATGTTCATTTATATGGGAGGCGAGATATAGCAAACGCGCGAGCATTCGCACACTTGCTGGAGCAAATGCTCGAGCATGTGCGCGAACCTTCGCGCACATGCTCGCGCATTTGCTCCAGCAAGTGTTCGAGCAAATGCGCGTGCGTTTGCTATATTCCGCTCCATACCCGTAAAAATTAGACCCGGAGAAGAATGTGTATCTTAAAACACATTGAGACAGTAATTTAAATTGTATTCAACTTGGAAATTAAGTTTAAGGGGCACAAATATTACGTAAATATTTAACATCAAACTAATGCGGATAAATAAAAAATATCTAGGTCGGAGATCTACAAAAAAAAAAAACATGTGTTCATTTTCAGTTCCTTTCCGTTGACAGTTTTCAGAAAAACCCTTATAGCAACGGGCGTAGCAACCGCTCGAGCAAATGATCGCGCACTTGCTCGCGCATTTGCTCGAACACTTGCAGGAGCAAATGCGCGAGCAAGTGCGCGAGGTTCGCGCATTTGCTCGTGCAAATGCTCGCGCAAATGCTCGAGCGTTTGCTATATCTCGCCTCCCATACATTTCTAGCAGATTACACCACAACCAAAGAACGACCGTAGCACAGTAATACTCGGACCCTTGTCAAGTCTAACCTGTGTACTGTCTTTAAAAAAAAAAGATGTAAATCCAGTACTATCCTACTGGATAGTTTTCAAATGAAGCTTAGTAGACAGACACTCTTAAAAACATGTCTTCTAACCCAGAGCTCTGAATAGCAACAAGCGACCAGCAGGGAAGGCAGGAGTCACAGCAAACCTGTCTGCGTAAAAGTAACCCCCAAGGTCAAACCAGCTGTAAAATTAATGTGTACTTTCTTCTATGGATAAAAAGTCAAGCAACAAGAAGGCTGAAATGGTTGGGCAGTCTTCACTGTGACGAGGCGGACAATCGAGCCTCTGACGCAGGCTGCACACAGTCATTCCTTCCACACATCCAGTCACCCCTACCACGCACGCTGGCTAATCCGCCTAAGCCCCGCCCCTCGGGGATCACCGTTAAAACCTAGCACACAGCCAGATTCGCGGTCAGTCGCAAGCCTCAAATCTTCGAAGCCACAACAATCTGCCCTGGACACGTCCCCATCAACTGGCGACCTCTGAGCTACGGCAGTACTCTCGTGATTCGACCCGTCTTAGTCAAGGTAAGAGAGGAAACTTACTCTTTAATTTGTCATGTAGCATACCCATCACCCGTCGATCGCCCAACATGTTCGTATGTCCCGTTGACATGTACGTTCGTGTTTGTAGTTTTGTCTTGATGTGTTGCTGTGACATGTATTATTTCCTTGTATATATCATCTGCCTTGTTTATGACTCATGCCATGTTTGAATTTATACTTGTATGCTCAATGTTAGCCCCATGTGTAAATATCCCATGCCATGCTGTCCCTCCACCTAGATTAAAGTCCCCCAGTGCAGCCCCTTGCCTGCAACCCCCGTTGTCCTGTATCTACCCCATTTGCTTTTCTCCTATGTTCCCACTGTATAAATATCTGCCCCTGTTGTCCGCCACCCCATCTTAAGGCGCCGAAGGTATCCCATATTAGCGGCTGCCGGTAAACTCCACAATAGCCCCATAACCCTGGTTGCAATTGTTGGACTGTTGGTATGCACCGGTCGACCCTCGACCGGTCAGACCAATTTGAAATCTGATGGGCACGCGCCCCAACAGGCGCTGAACCCAGGATATACCTATCCCCAGCTGATACAGAGTCTGTATTGCTTTACAGACGGGCTCCTGTGCAGGGCGAATTCCCCGGCCCTGTACCAGCTATAAGTCGCCGACCCGCTGCAGGCCCCTGACAACCCAGGGAGTCAACGCGAAGCGTTTCACCGAATTTCATCACTCTCCAGCCAGCTAGCAACGTAAGCTGAAAACCACGCCTGTGTCTACCCCACCAGGATTGCACCATCGGTCATTACTCAAGAGAGTGACCGACTGACCCGCATTGGCACCCACGCTATTAATCTGCTGACCGCCCAGACTATCCTGGACCAACCACCGCCCTTCGCAAACAGAGCTAAGTCCTCACCCTACGAGCATCACAAATCGCAGAGACTCTGGTCAAATACCCTGAACTATACAGATATCCTATTGCCCAGTGATGATAGCAGTCCTCAGTAGCACTAGTATTCCTGACAGCGCCCACCCAGAATATCTCCAAGATACTCCCTACTATTACTGACAATATCCAGTGACTCACTCTTAGATTATTCAACACAGACGACCTAATTCTATTTAATAAAAGTGCCTAGTTAGAAATTGTACCCATCTGGACTTGCCCTTGTTTTGAATTTCTCAACTAGTGTAGCCTACCATCTTTCTCGTCTGCACTTTGCCTGTCTTCCATTATTTAGTAACTCCAGCATTAGTCTCTTGAATGTCATCACACCATTGGCCTAAACAAGGGAGGCAATACAGTGCGAGAGATTAAGAGCTTACCCTCATTCCCCCCAACCCCTTTCTTTGTGACATTCACAAAGCTGATTTTGAGAAAAGAGTATCTCTCTACCTCTATCTCTCTATCTCTCGCTCGGACAATGTAAAAAAAAATCTTTACTTAATTCACACCAATTCGATGGCTTTATTTGTTTTGTGCAAAAATTAGTTTATCCCTAAACTTGGGATTGTTATTACATTAAACAATGATAAAGTGGGCTTTCGTTCTCAAACCAAAAGCTACAATTTGAATTTTTCATTTCTGTTCTGAAATGGAGTGAGTTCCCCTAATTTAACGGTACGCCAATAAGCTCTACGATCTACTATATGAAAGATTTTTAGCGTTGGAAAGATAGCAAGCAGTTTCGATTAATAGGCGCAGACACACACACCCACACCCACACCCACACACACACACACACAGAGAAAGCCTTCTGAATTGATTGTTTTAAAAATAACAATACTTTGGAAAGATTTGGGTGTTAGATGTTTGTTTTTGTTTTGTTTTGCAAGCTAATTTTGTCAATGAGGCAACACTCACTATGAATGCTAATCGGATCTGTCGAGGGGTCGTCCGTGGTCAAAGTTAGTCCTTTTAATACACTGCCTATCGTGTCACAAAGCTTGGCGGAGGGAGGGAGGGAGGTGAGTGAGATGAAGGTTGAGGGTAGGGAGGTACAGAAGGTCACAGAGGCGACTCATGTTCTTAAAACATAATTCAAGCACGACCTGTGCTCTGAAAAACGATCGGTCACGCAAAGAACTATGATAGTGCAATGAACCCGTTTTATTGGCCAAAAAGATTTTTCCATCCATTCACCTTGTAGTTCCGCGTTTTCCAAACAGGAACAGAGAAACTAGAATTCTTCAAGTCAAGCCAAGTCATGAAATTTTTATTTCACAAAAACATGGGAAAATGTGTTAGTCTACTTACAAAGAATACGTATACTGTTGGGAAAGTTAACAGCTTTCCAAACAAGTGATACGCAAAGAGAGCTTGTGATTTGGGGGATTTTGTAGAGAGATCCTTTCCGAACACTGGGTGATCATGTCGAAAGTAACTAAGTCAAGTGTTCCCGATGTATTTCAGTTGGCTTTTAACAACTCCTGATGAAGCTTTTAGTGAAGTACTGGCTTAGAGCACCTTTCTTACCTGGTGTGTTACCCCCGTTGGGGTGCCGGGGGTTTCAGTATAAATAGTATCCCCACTTTCTGGAAATTTAGTGCTTTAAATTCCCACTGTCGCTGTCTTTCTCATTTGCTCATTCTCAGTACTGCTCTGTTCTATCAATCTGCTATACTATCTTCTTCTTCGCTAGACCAGTCACCTACCTTTTTTCTTGAAAACTCTTCCGGGACAAGACTCCTTGTTTGTGTATGGGGTCTGTTGGATCAGCTTGGGAATATTGGACGCTTTCTGCCAGGTGGTCACTAGGGCTTCCTATGAAGTTATTATTTAGCAATGTAGGCATTTTATATGTATATGTTTTGTTGATAATTTATAATGATGTTTGTATTCTTTTTTGTTTTTGTAAACAGGGGTTCGATAAATTAGAGTGCAGCCTCAGCCTCCCCTGCGTGGGGTGTCTTTATTGTAAAGTGACTGGCTGGTGGAGGGCATTCAGTTTCCCACTAGGGTTGTTTCAGCAGATCTTTTATGCGGATTGGGGGTTGTCCGGTCCTGATTTGGCTCGGAAGAGTCCGCTGGACCTAAAGCAACAATTATGTAATGTAATTGAATCTGGTGTGTTTTATAATCCAGGGGCGGACGAGGTGACAGGGAAGGATGCGAAGGTGGGGAGGGAAGAGGGATTAAAAAAACAAGAAAAGAAAAATTGCATTTTCAGCTTTTGACAATTCTTTGACTGCCGCTGCATGTCAAGGCTCAGTAGTTTGACCACCCCCCACCCCCCCCCCCCCCAAAAAAAAAAAAACAAACCGGAAATTAGCGTATAAAAAGTGTTGATGCACCCCCTCTCTGCCTATCCCATTTTAACCTCACTCCCGTGCTCTGACCGTGGTCCGTCCTTGTAATCTCAATATTGTTCTTTTACCTTTCTGCCTCTCTGTCTTCTAAGCTAAAGAGAATCAAGTTATAAGAAACTGTATTTACTCATGCAAAGGTGACTGTGCTGACCGTTAAACTTGCCTACAGAGCTATTTAGTTTTATTCGAAACCTTATGATTGAATTCTCCCTATCATTTTATAGAGGCTTCATGCGGCATTCCAATAAGGATATCATGCGTTTGTTGTTGTTGTTGTTGTTGTTGTTGTTGTTGTTGTTGTTGTTGTGTGTGTGTATTGTGTGTTTGACCGATGGTACTGCCGAGGCGCTTTGTTCAGTATCCACTACAGGCTGACCTACATTGCCAATAACGTTAAACGAGGTATGACATCATGCTTACCTACACAGCAGCAAGAGCTTTCTTCTAACAGCGATAACGAGGATGACCCTATTATTATTAGGGGTTGACCTGACTGGCCTGTGGAACGAGCGGCAAGCAAAGGCGATAGACATCAACAATGACTGCCGTCTGTCAAAGCAGCAAGTATGTAACATCGACAACCGAACTATTGAAGAGCGGTTTGCAGTGAAATGCAAACATGCTCTACTGACTGCCCCAACCGACTTTTCGTGGCAAATCGACACCCTTCAACCACAATTGACCCCGTCCACAGAACCTTTCCCTGAGGCAGAGATAGCAGCTGCTATGAATAACCTGCCTAGTAGGAAATCTCTGGGTGCCGATGGGGTGACGTATGACCGAGTCAAACGGCAGAAGAGGACACTTGCACCCGTCTTCCTTGCAATGGCCAACATCTGTCTGCTAAACATACGGGTACCTGTAGACTGGAAGGACGGCTTCATCACCCTCATCCTCAAGAAGAACGGCGATCTTACTATGGTGGATGACTGGCAGCCCTTCTCCCTCCTCCTTACCTTCTACAAGCTTTCCATGAAGTTCATCCTCAACCGTCAGATGAATTGGATCGTTGAGACAGGGAGACTATCCAAGCGTCAGAAGGATTCCATGTATAGAAATGGGCTCCAAGAGCACATCTTCTGTCTCCGACCCAACATCGTCGACTTTCTCCACACATCGTTGACGCTCTACACTGCATTCTTCGACATCAAGGACGCATTCGGCGGCATCGACCACGACTTCATGATCGGCGAGATGGCGTCAACTGGCTATGCTCAGGCCTACGCGAACATCAGGCGCGACATTTACGCGCGTCCATTTTCCAAGTAAAGGCGGCGGCAGGTCTGACCAGGCCGATACAGCGTGGCAAATGAATCATCCAGGGCTGCCCTTGGAGCGTCGTTGTCTTTGAACAAGGCATCAACAAGTGGCTAGTTGGATCGAACAACCCTATCCATCCATCTCTATTCCCAACTCAGTCCAGGGTTACGTTGACGATGTCAGCGCATTCGCCACCAATGAGGGGCAGATAGCAGAGACGGTGAAAAAGACTGAGCAGTTCATGGTGGCCACGGGGATGAAGGTGAAGCACAGGAAGTGCGGCATCTTACACGGCAATCACTCTGGCCGTGGCTGGTGCAAGAAGGACAGAACCGCTGAAACGAAACTGTGCATCCAGGACGATCCGCTGCCCATGTATGATTGTGACCAGAGCCACACCTATCTGGGCTACAATATCAACATCAGCAACAGCGCGTCTCTGCAGAAGATGTTGCTGAATTCAAGGCTTCTCTGGACAGGATCAATGCCTCCCCACTTCCAGTTGTAGTCAAGCTACATGCCATCAACACAATGGCTTGCTCCAGGCTGAGCGTTTTCTTTTCCAACCTTACCTTTACCGTGAAGAGCCTGAAGAACATGGGGGAATGTGTAGTAAGGTGTGTCAGGGCATGGCTCGGACACACCACCAGCTCTACACGCCCTTCATGTTTACCCTACGACCACGGGGAGGTCTGGGCGTTCTCAACCCCTCAGCCATGTACAGCGCAAAGCGCCTCTCCTTCAAGCTGTCGGTGCTTAACAACGACGACGAGCAAGTCAGAGAGACAGCACGCTCTTCCATTGCCCTGCACATGCAGGAAGAGAAGAGTGCCAGAGGCCCCAGCAGACGACAGCGACATGTTTGCCGGTTAAAAGAGAAAGGAGAGGGGTAATCTCCTCAAGCACTCCAAAGTAACATGGGCGAGTTCAGATTAGGTGCATCTCAACGAACTGTGCGCACAGGAGGGTGTAGTGCTCGAGCACCGTTTGGCCGACGACAACTACACCCTGACTTTCAACGTCGACTTAACCACAATCGTATGACACATATACACACAACTTAACCACAGTCGTATGACACATATACACATATGTACACCCTTGCAATCTATGTCACTCATAACAAAAGTCTACACACAGAAATCAAGCGGTAACAAATTAGTTTAGTTCACAGCCGCCTCATCAAGGGTGCGATGTTGTGTGTGTGTGTGTGTGTGTGTGTGTGTGTGTGTGTGTGTGTGTGTGTGTGTGTGTGTGCGTGTCTCTCTCTCTCTCTCTCTCTCTCTCTCTCTCTCTCTCTCTCTCTCTGTGTGTGTGTATTAGAGGGATGCGCACTATTGAGAGACGAAATCGCATACAGATACGGGTGCCTGTTGTTTAGTGTGTAAGCTGCTATTTCCTTTCAATTTTACTTTCAAACGAATTGACCGCGCCGATCATCGTTCAACATTTCATGTGATACCCGTTGAAAGACTTTCAAAGCACCCAATCGTTGATACGTGCGCCGACCCCCTTACAATGGCAGTGGGGGGAGAGAGAGAGAGAGAGAGAGAGAGAGAGAGAGAGAGAGAGAGAGAGAGAGAGAGAGAGAGAGAGAGAGAGAGAGAGAGAGAGAGAGAGAAGATCAGGGCTATACAGAAGCATAGGCTTCACTTATTTTCAGCCTGGTCTTTGTAGATTGAATTGAAAAATCATTGCATGTTTCACTTTTTTTTCTACTTTGCTTTTTTAATCTTAAACACACGCAAACAGCAATCGTTGACGTCATATGACAACAAGCCCCACCAGTGCACAGAGGGGAAATAAAAATTAAAAAAAACAACAACAAAAAACCCATTTATACTCCAACGGAAGCATGAATGAATACAAAATGTATTAAGGCTACGCGCGCTGACATTACCATGTAAAATTAAATGTCACCCTCGCTCTATAAATTTTGCAATTAATCAGTCATTCATGCTAATCAAAACGCTCCTGTAACTTATATATTACGATCCCTCTCCATCCCCACCCCACAAATACCCAGCTCACGAACCATTCAATAGCACATGTGTTTGTGCAGACCGCCGCGGCTGTTATACAATAGACCATATCGTCACGCTCATAACATAAATGCCTAACTCAGACTTAGGCAGTTGTGCAGTAGGGGTAAAAACAAAGTCCTGGGAAGACAAGCCATCTGTGCTAGAGAGTACAAGTCTCTATCTAAATCGTAACGGTCGCCAAAGCTTCGTATGCCAAATTGCCTATCTCATTCCTGACATAGGCATTTTGCAACCAATATGGCGGCGCCCAGACGCATTGAACAATTTTGGGCTGAAAAAGCAACAGAGATGTTGCAAAACATACTTCAAGCAGAAGACGAAGGTAAGTAATCAATTTTAGAACTTGTTATTCTTAGGTGTTGTAGGAAAATGGCTATAAATGCTGTTCCAAGCATCATCTTCAATGTGAAGCGATTGATATCGGCAATTTGCAAATTAAGACAGAGCTGAGATAGGCATTTTGTCTTAAACGGTAGACTGACTAAAAAAACGTTAAATAAAGTTAAAATACTTGGCTATTTACCATTTAGCATTGCTAACCATTGTTCCCGTTTTATGTTACATAAAATATCGAGCATATTTATTTATAGATGCGTCTGACGTATATGCGTGTGTCCATAGATCCCCACGACTGTGACGATGAAGCGCGGGAAGCTACCAGCCTGGGTCCTCCTCGTCAAGTGAGGAAGACGACATTACATTACATTATATGGTTATTGCTTTAGGTCCAGCAGACTCTTCCGAGCCAAATCAGGACCAGAGAAGTGAAAGAGGACTCACCCCTGTTCCGCTTAAAGGATCTGCCGAAACATCCCTAGTGGCAACACTGAAGGCAATCTACCAGCCGGTCACTTTACAATAAAGACATTCCACGCAGGGGACGCTGAGGCTATACTCTAATTTATCGAACCTCCGTTTACAAAACAAAATACAATACAAGCATCATTATACAATATCAACAAAACCCATACATATAAAATGCCTACATTGCCAAATAATATCATAGGAAGCCCCAGTGACCATTTGGCAGAAAGCATCCAATATTCCCAAGCTGATCCAACAGACCTCACACACAAATGAGTAGTTTTGTCCCGGAAGAGTTGTCCAAGAGACAAGTGCATGGGCAGGAAATAGGAATCAAAGTGTTTAGGGCCAGTGGGAATTCGAGCTTTTCCCTCTCAGACTTGAGCTGCTTAGCTCAACTACCGCTTAGCCATCTGCAACTTCACACTTTGCCACAACTGGAAGATCACCCCGAGGAAGTTATTGCCACTTTATGTGAAATAAAAATGTTGCAGGTGCTTCACGTTGAGCGTCTAACATGGTTTATCCCCGGTCAAGTGGAACAGATATTAGTGTCTTGTAAGAACTTGAAACGTTCCATTTCACACAAAGATGGAAATGGCAGCCCTGAATAGACCTCTACAAAGCACACAGAGATGTCCTGTCCGGAAAAGACTTTCTATGCCTGGGTGCAGGCAGAAGGGGAGGGGAGAGGGAGTGCTCTATGATGCATTGAGTCAAGTACAAAGTAATACTTCACTGCTGCAAGTGAATTACCTTTTGTATGGATCACATACAAATAATTGTTTGTTTTGCAAGCTCACAGAAGTTAATTAAGCAAGTTTAATAATTACCTTTAAGAGGAGAGCGAGTGTTCCATGATGCTTTAAGTTAATTAAATAAATGAATAACATTTTACAAGGGTAAAAGTAAGGGAAGGGGGGGTGTGATAAGATGCCAACAGTCAAGTACCCACTTTACTGCACCTTTAGTTTGGATCACATTAACAATAATTATTTGTGTTTAATTTTTTTTTTATTTTGCAAGCACACAGAAGATGTGTTTGTGTATTATGTCTTTTTTATGAGGAGAGGATGTGTTCTATGATGCCTTTGGTCAAGTACAAAGTAATAGACAATGGCTCCCGACAGGAAGTCCTCTCAAGGATAGCAAAAACAACTGCTGCCCTGGCGAGGTTGAAGCCAATTTGGAAAGACAGGACCATCAGTTTACATACCCCTTGGGGTCATGAGCAATCTTGCCACTGTAGATTGTTCTAACCTATAAAGGGAAAAGTGAAAGCCCCAGTTGAAAACCTGTCTTGCCTTCATAGGCATGACCGATTCACTGTGGCAACAATACCCCCGTTGGAGTGCCGGGGGTTTCAGTATAAATAGTGTCCCCACTTTCTGGAAATTTAGTGCTTTAAATTCCCACTGTCGCTGTCTTCCTCATTTACTCTTTCCCATTCCTGCTCTGTCCTATCACTCTGCTATACTATCTTCTTCTTCGCTAGATCAATGACCTACCTTTTTTCTTGAAAACTCTTCCTGGACAAGACTCCTTGTTTGTGTATGAGGTCTGTTGGATCAGCTTGTGAGTGTTGGACGCTTTCTGCCGGGTGGTCACTAGGGCTTCCTATGATGTTATTATTTAGCAATATAGGCATTTTATATGTATGTGTTTTGTTGATAATTTATAATGATGTTTGTATTCTATTTTCGTTTTTGTAACCGGGGGTTCGAGTAGTTGAGGTAAAGCCTCAGCCGTCCCCTGCGTGGGATGTCTTTATTGTAAAGTGACTCGCCGGTGGAGGGCATTCAATTTTCCCACTAGGGTTGTTTCAGCAGATCTTTTATGCGGATCGGGGGTTGTCCGGTCCTGATTTGGCTCGGAAGAGTCCGCTGGACCTAAAGCAACAATCAATCAATCAATCAATCAATCAGTTTACATTCCAAGGTAAGACTGCTTCGCTCTCTTGTCATCTCCATCTTCCTATACGCTTGCAAGACATGGACCCTCACAGCAGATCTACAACGAAGAATACAAAGCATGAAGATGAGGTGCTACAGAAGATGTCTGGGCATTTCCTACACCAGCACATCACCAACGACGAAGTCCGACAGACCATCACACAAGCCATTGGACAACACGATGACCTGCTCACAGTGGTAAAAAAACGGAAACTCCGATGGCATGGCCACATCACCAGATCATCAGGTCTTGCAAAAACTATCCTGCAAGGCACAGTGCAAGGAGGTAGAAGAAGAGGGAGACCGAAAAAGAGGTGGGAGGACAACATTCGAGAATGGACTGGTTTGACACTGAGCGAAACCATGAGGGTTGCTGAAGACAGGGAAAGATGAAGTACGCTGGTTAAACGATCATCTGTGGTGCTCCTACGACCTCCGAGTTACGGGATAGGACAGGAATAGGCTAGGAAAGTAATACATCACTGCTGCAAGTAGATCACAGTTTGTTAGATCACATTAAATTAAAAAGGATTCGTTCTATTGACATTTTGTTTGCAAGCTCATAGAAGATGTGTAGGTTTATGAAAAAACTATGTGTTGTTTCTTTAGGCTTGTCATGTTTTACCGTTGACATTGCAAGTACATGAAGTTTTTTGTTTATCTTTATGTTATTGATCAAAAGAAAAAAAATTCAATATTGCCTATCTTGTGTTTTTGTATTTTAAAAACTTTCTTATGCCTATCTGAAGTTTCACTTTTTGCCTATCTCAGCTTTTGTTAGTGCTCATTCTGCCTAAATCAGTTTGCAGGCAAACGAACACACATTTCTCAAAACTGGCTTCAACATACATTGGCAACTTCATTCTGTGAAGATATATGCAAAAAAAATCTTTAAAGAATTTTCAGTTTAAAAAATAACATGTTTTTATCGTTTATCTCGAAACTATGAAAATTGAGTTAGGCAATTATCTTATGAGCGTGACGATATTTGGAACACAGTTATGGAGATAGTTTGTGCATGATGTGTCAATCAGCTTATTCATTCATTTATTCATTCACTAGTGACGTGAGTCATTAAAATAGACGTCCGGACTTTGGTACATTTATTTGCTAATGACTCACTGCATTGGTGTCAACACCCAAATTCGATTTTAGAAAAATAAAAAAATCGCATTACGAATAACGAAAACATTTTTTATCAATCAATTTGTTTTAAAAAAAAGACCAATTAAATAAATAAATAAGTAAATAAATAAATAAATAAATAAATAAATTAATTAATTAATAAATTCAAATCAATTAAACACATTTTTATGAAAGGAATTAGATGCAGCCGTTAGTGTCGCATGTGTAGGCAACATATATAACAATTCTTAAACACTAACACTTACTTTAAAAATATTTTGGGGATTCATTCATTCATTTTTCTTGCCCACACACACCTTATATCTTTATAATAATAATAATAATAATAATAATAATAATACAGGATGCTATACGCGCCTTTCCCCAAATCATTCAGGCTCAAAGCGCGGCGATCTATACCAACATACACGCTCACCTGCCTCATCCACCCTCACACACACCAAATACACATCCATCACTCAAACAGGTGGTGTAAAGGCAGGGAGATCGCTATTAGAAGACGGAAAGAAAATCGAATTTTTTTTATTTTTGAAATTTGTATATTGACTGCGTCCTGTACCATTATTGAAGGGAGGGAGGAAACCGGAGTGCCCGGAGAAAACCCTCGGTGACCTCAATAGTCTCGTACCTAAGTCACATACGTTCGCCCCTTGCGGGAATCGAACCCGCGACCTTCGGCATAGGAAACCGGCGACTTATCCACTGCGCCACGAGGCCACACACGTGTATACCATAATAAAGAACATACAAAAACACAAACTTCAAAATTAATAAATATTTTACTTGTAAATAATCTTTTTAATTTTAAAACAAATTTGTTTTAAGGCTTTGAATACTTTATTAGGTTTTGGTCTTTTCTCACTTCTTTTCGTATGTGTTTCGATGTTGACGTTAAGTGTAAATGCGTGAGAAATGGGCTTTGGACTGATGTCATTTGGAAAAAGTGCAATAAAAGTCTCCCTATTATTATTATTATTATTATTATTATTATTATTATTATTATTATTATTATTATTATTATTATTGTTGTTGTTGTTGTTGTTATTATTAGTCTCCCTATTATTATTATTATTATTATTATTATTATTATTATTATTATTATTATTATTATTATTATTATTATTATTATTGTTGTTGTTGTTGTTGTTGTTGTTGTTGTTATTATTATTATTATTATTATTATTATTATTATTATTATTATTATTATTATTATTATTGATAAAGGTAGAAACGCGTACTGAGAACCAGGCTTCATGAATGTAATTGTACTGCCTTTGAGCTTCTTCAGCTTTTGGAGAGGCACATGGAATTGAAAGCCAGTATATCGCACTTTTTTGTCCACCTTTAAGAGCAGGATAATCACCTTTTTATGTCTATTGCCACATGGCTTGTTTTATTTCTTGCTCCTTAATGGCTGCTGCACGGTGCTAGCCATTTCCAGAGAATATATACATAATTTATAATATATATTTATATATACGTTTTCGTTTAGTTGAACACGTACATAATTATTGTTGTCTTTTTAACATAGGTATTTTTTTAGCCACTTGCTTTAAGTGTTGTATGTTTGTTTTTATGGTAAGTTTTTAAATCTATGATAGATAGTTGCGTACTACTACTACTACTACTACTACTACTACTACTACTACTACTACTACTACTACTACTACTACTACTACTACTACTACTTCTACTACTACTACTAATTTATAATTAGATAGATATTATAACTGTCTAATTACGCGCGCGCTCGCGTGTTTTTATGTGTGTGTATGCGTGAATGGCGGCACGAATCGCAAATCGTTCAATTATTATTATTATTATTATTATTATTATTATTATTATTATTATTATTATTATTATTATTATTATTATTATTATTTAATAATTCATATTCATAAATATCAATAAAATATCATACAAATAAAAACAATTTAATTAATTTTAATAAGAAACTTAAAAAATTGTGAAAATATCAGCTTTTCAAACCAAGCAAAAATTGTTTGATTTTGAACAATTGTGTAAAATGTTGAGTGGCAGTTTAGCTGATAGCTTCATTCATTCACTTGTTAAAACTGTTAATGTAAAATCCAGTGTTTTTTTCCTTGTGGTTATTGGATCTAAGTTCACTATGTGTAAGACCCTTGGATGGAATAAAGGAATTGAAATTCAGTAGAAAACACTCCAGGGCTATGTACAAGAAGGTTAAAAAGCGTAACGAGTCAATTCTAACACTACTGCACTGGACTCTTATGCAGTCACATCTCTACACACACACGCACGAACGCACGCACACACTACACACGCACGCACGAACGCACGCATACACATACCTAGTACCTGCTAACACTGCAAAGAGTGTGACAGACTTGCTTCCATCAAAATGATGGGTGCCCCACAATACAATGCAACGCACCACAGCACAAAACAACAGTCGTGTCTGTGTGCGCGTCGGACGAAGCCCCTAAAGGCAGCATGTGAATGTTAGTGGGCGCTTCTGGCGGCCTGAGTTAGATCATGTATCAACCAGTGCCTTGAGCAGCTCTTGAGCTGGAATAGCGCTATACACGAACTATTACATAAATAAATAAATAAATAAATAAATAAATAAATAAATAAATAAATAAACGTAATACTAACCGGAGAGCAGAGCAAGGACACACGATTATATAACAATGCTAGCCAGGCACAACTACAAAAAAGCTGATCTGGGAGAGAAAAAAAAGAAGTTTAAAAAAATCCTCTCCCGTCAGTCTTGAAAGTTGGAAGTCAGTAAAACGTTCCTTCTGCTGCTTCTTCTTCTATTCCCGCTTCTTCTGTTCTTAAATTCTTCTTCTGGCAGTCCATTTTATCCTAAAACGCATGCGACCCCCCTCCACAACAGGACTGTCACTAACTGGACGACCACGTGCGCGATTAAGGCAGGCTCTCCTAGTCTCTCTCTCAACGTCCCTTATACGCTCAGGTGTCTGGGGACACTAATCTATCCAACAAACTCTCTCTCTCTCTCTCTCTCTCTCTCTCTCTCTCTCTCATTCAGCTCCTGGCCACCGAACTGTAAACATCGCTAGCTGAGCTCTCCCGTATTGAGTGTGATCACTGCGTAACAGAGTATCAGTAATAATCAACGTTGGACTAGCTATGTTGGGGCGGTTAGTCTTGTATGCAACAAAAAGGTTACATTAATTTTTATCATACTATTTAAAGTACTGCATATTTATTATGAATCTGAGAGGGATGTAGACTTTGGTTTTTGTATAAAGCATTCAGAAAGAGAGCAGAGTTACAATAGAGTTGTTTTGGATTGAACAGAAACTTGGTAGGAATTTTTACTTTTTATGACGTTACTTGTTTGTATTTTGAACATATTGAAATTTGAAAGTTGAACAGACGTATTAAATTTGTAGAGGGGAGAGGAGTATTAGATTATAAAGATGGATGGGCATATAAGGTTTTTAAAAAATCATGTGGATTATGTGTGACAGAATGAAGGAGAGAGCTAGTATTGACGAAGAGTAGAATAAATGAGAATGAATGATGGAGTAAGAATGACAAAACATTCGGACTGGTATGTTAGTAAATCTCCTTTTGCCTTTGTGCTGAAATTTGTATTTAATGTGTAGTCTTGTATAGTTTGGAATTTTGTAGTCTTCTTTCTGGTGTGTATTTTATTTTTCTTGGATTTTGCAACAAATGTCGTTACTTCTGTAAGCTTTTGAATATGGAATGTACAGTAAAGTAAATGTGTATTTTTGGCAATTTTATTTTCATTGTATATGTTGTCATTTATAATCTGAGTTCACATGATCGCGCTGAATCCCTTATCCATCCTTCCCATTACAATGAACCTGTTTTGTGCGTATTCAATAAAACGTCTCCCTCCCTCTCTCTCTCTTTCCCTCTCTCTCTCCCCACCACGGTCCAGCCACAAGTAGCATGGATCCGAGGTACAGTACACCGAAAACCTGTGGCTCAGCGCTCAGAGGCAATTATTTTACTCGCTGAAAGTGGATCCTCAATAACAAAGCGGTAAGTAGTGTAGGAATATCTATGCATCACATAATCTAGGCATTATACACGCTGAACATTGATCATCGATAGAAAGCGATGGATAGCGTACCCATGTATAATAGAAAACGTTATATAGCGTACCCATGTATCATACAAAGAGATAGATAGCGTACCTATGTATCATAGAAAGCGTTTGATAGCGTACCCATGTATCATAGAAAACGTTAAATAGCGTACCCATGTATCATAGAAAGCGATAGATAGCGTACCCATGTATCATAGAAAGCGATAAATAGTGTACCTATGTATCACAGAAAGCGTTTGATAGCGTACCCATGTATCATAGAAAACGTTAAATAGCGTACCCATGTATCATAGAAAGCGATAGATAGCGTACCCATGTATCATAGAAAGCGATGCATCATAGAAAACGTTAGATAGCGTACCCATGTATCACAGAAAGCGATAGATAGCGTACCTATGTATCATAGAAAGCGTTTGATAGTGTATCCATGTATCATAGAAAACGTTAGATAGCGTACCCATGTATCATAGAAAGCGATAGATAGCGTACCTATGTATCATAGAAAGCGATAGATAGCGTACCCATGCATCATAGAAAACGTTAGATAGCGTACCCATGTATCGTAGAAAGCGATAGCCTACCCATGTATCATAGAAAGCGATAGATAGCGTACCTAGGTATCATAGAAAGCGATAGATAGCGTACCCATGTATCATAGAGAGCGATAGATAGCGTACCCATGTATCATAGAAAGCGATAGATAGCCGTACCCATGTATCATAGAAAGCGATAGATAGCCGTACCCATGTATCATAGAAAGCGATAGATAGCGTACCCATGTATCATAGAAATCGATAGATAGCGTACCCATAAATCATAGAAAGCGATAGATAGCGTACCTATGTATCATAGAAAGACATAGATAGCGTACCCATGTATCATAGAAAGCGATGGATAGCGTACCCATGTATCATAGGAAGCGATAGATAGCGTACCTATGTATCATAGAAAGCGTTTGATAGTGTACCCATGTATCATAGAAAACGTTAGATAGCGTAGCCATGTATCTTAGAAACGATAGATAGCGTACCTATGCATCATAGAAAGCGATAGATAGCGTACCCATGCATAATACAAAACGTTAGATAGCGTACCCATGTATCGTAGAAAGCGATAGATAGCCTACCCATGTATCATATAAAGCGATAGATAGCGTACCTAGGTATCATAGAAAGCGATAGATAGCGTACCCATGTATCATAGAAAGCGATAGATAGCCGTACCCATGTGTCATAGAAAGCGATAGATAGCGTACCCATGTATCATAGAAAGCGATAGATAGCGTACCCATGTATCATAGAAAGCGATAGATAGCGTACCCATGTATCATAGAGAGCGATAGATAGCGTGCCCATGTATCATAGAAAGCGATAGATAGCGTACCCATGTATCATAGAAAGCGATAGATAGCATACCCATGTATCATAGAAAGCGATAGATAGCGTACCCATGTATCATAGAAAGCGATAGATAGCGTACCCATGTATCATAAAAAGCGAGGGATAGCGTACCCATGTATCATAGAAAGCGATAGATAGCGTACCCATGTATCATAGAAAGCGAGGGATAGCGTACCTATGTATCATAGAAAGGGTGGAGATCAGACTGTATCTGTGACCAAACGAATCCGCCGCTCCAACGTTTTATTCTCAACCCGCGTAAGAACGAGCATGTAATCTTCCAAGTTTACAAGCTTATGAACGGCTCTAGCCTCCAAAGGGATTTCAGCTAAGTCGGACAAACATAACGTCATAAACAAAGCGAGATCAAACATGCTGTGTTCACACTATTCCATGCATTCAATAGGTATATACACTATATGATTAATAAAGCAAGTCTAACAGGCACACACACACACGCACACACACACACACACATTACATGATTATTGCTTTAGGTCCAGCGGACTCTTCCGAGCCAAATCAGGACCGGACAACCCCCGATCCGCATAAAAGATCTCCTGAAACAACCCTAGTGGTAAAACTGAATGCTTTCCACCAGCCAGTCACTTTACAATAAAGACATCCCACGCAGGAGACGCTGAGGCTATACTCTAATTTATCGAACCCCCGTTTACAAAAACAAAATAGAATACAAACATCATTATAAAATTATCAACAAAACACATACATAGAAAATGCCTACATTGCTAAATAATAACATCATAGGAAGCCCTATTGACAACCTAGCAGAAAGCGTCCAATATTTCCAAGCTGATCCAACAGACCTCATACACAAACAAGGAGTCTTGTCCCGGAAGAGTTTTCAAGAATAAAGGTAGGTGACTGGTCTAGCGAAGAGGAAGAGAGTATAGCAGATTGATAGAACAGAGCAGGAATGAGAAAGAACAAATGAGACAGACAGCGACAGTGGGAATTCAAAGCACTAAATTTCCAGAAAGTGGGGATACTATTTATACTGAAACCCCCGGCATCCCAACGGGGGTTACACACACACAAGAATTAGGTCGAAACAATATAGGACTATAATAGGTAAAAGTTCCTGTCACGACTGGCTAGTTTTAACTCTGCTGGTTGACTATTTAGCATTGTGTAGCCTTTGTAACAGTAGAGAGTTAGTATAGTACACAGCAGCAATTAAATTACAGCACACTGCGAGCCTGAGCCACACACACAGCGCAGTGACGTCAGCACTTGAGTTTTGAATCGGACCGTTGGAACCAATGGGAGAGCTTAGGCAAAGTGGTTGGAGCCAGTTTGACTGGGTCCAAACCACGCACAGTTTTGGTCAGTTGGGAGGAATACACCGAAGTGTTAACAGCTAGAAAGCTGGCAGAGAAATCTCGCCACACTTAGACCAGGAAGCAGGACTTAGGATCTTAGAATTCTATCAAGTCACAACGGGCCTGAACTTGTCAGACAGGTAAATGAACACCCTTCTGTTTCCTCGTGATATATTTATATTATTGTTGAAATTATGTTTGTGGAATTTGCTATGCATAAATGTGAATTGTTAATCCGAATTTGCGGGACCACGTGGAAGAGCCGAGCACGAGGCGAAACACGACCGGTTGCGCCGCCATGTTGCATACCATACGGAACCACTGTTGTTTAACTTATATGTATGTTTGCAGACCAGTGGCTGTACCACTGAATGTTTATAATATTATTAATTCTGTATGTGTATAGTTAGCCACGTTTGATATTTATGTATGTATAGGAATTTAGAGTGAGATTCCAGTGGAACCCGGAAGTAGCAGAATGTTCGTCGCTTATGTATAGAGATGTGGAGCTATCACTGAGGGCTACTTGGCTTTCAGTGAGACGCTCTGCACAAACCGATTATTCAGGGTTGTGCAGAATTTCGTCTCTTATATTACAGACGAGCAGGCGAGCTATCCCGAGCTATCCCGAGCTATCCTGTGCGTCCCACTCCACAGAAACGACTATAGTTGGGTGAGGAGACTCTACCGCACAAGACGGAAAGAGCGACCCGAAGAAACACCCTGTCAGACCCCACAGCGTGGCAAGGGAACCCAACTACACAACGACAAAGGTGTACCAGAAGCTACCTCACAGAAGGACTTCGAACACCCCACACATGAGTTAAGTGCATAAGGCGAAGGTGCACTTAAACTGATCATAACAGGACCACAGTAGTCCAACTCTTCAGAAACTGTAAAACGGACCACAGTAGTCCAAATCTACATGAAATATACTAGCAAGTGCCCGAGGAAGAAAAACAGCTGCCTAGACTATCAGCGATCGAACTAGTAGCATTGAAAGAGACTTTTTAAGTTAGATTAGTACTTAGAGAATCTTGTATAGAGTAGGAGAAATAAATGTGTGATTTTAACTGTTATCAAAAGGCTGGACTACATATGATTCATAGCCGTGTGAAAGCTAGTGTGACAGTAATCTTTTACCATTTTTCTATCTATTTCTGTACCCCAACCTTAACACAGAACCAGCTAAACAAATAAATTTATTAAAGTAGTTCATAGGGTGACTTACTAGCAGTTCCCACCGAATAAACGTGAGGGTCCATAATTCCATTGTGCAGAGCCCATAAACCCCACGTGACACTTTAATTGGCGAGCCTAGCTAGGATCTGTGTATAATAGGAATTGGGTACAACCGGATCTAAGTACAATAAAATTAGATTACAGTAGTAGTAGAATAACTTAGAATAGTGTAAGGGTATAACACTGATCAGTTGTGGTGCACTATTCTTTAGTTAAAAACTTTTTTGCTTCAAATATTTTTGTGCCTGTATGTTGCATTGTTCTTTTGCAGGTTTTGCTTAAATAACTGTTGTATGCCATTTGACTCTTGTTGTATTCTATTATTGATTACGAATTGTATGGTCTTTGCATTGTTTTTATTGAATTGCAATATTGCTAGTGTTTTGGTATTCCACGTGATTCAGAGGTTGTTCATATACACTTTTGGCAATGTCGGACCCAGTGGCCTTGAGATTGCGCTTCAAGGAATTAGGGGAAGCTTTACACTTAGCAGGGGCAGACCTAATTGCGTATATCAATGCAGAGGTAGAGAAACAGGAAGCTAAGGCAGAGAGAGCAGCAGAGAGAGAGGCGAAGAAACTCGAAGCAGAACAGAGAAAAGCGGAACTAGAAGCAGAGCAAAAGAAATTAGAACTAGAAGCAGAGCAGAAGAAACTAGCATTAGAAGCAGAGCAGAAGAAATTAGAAGCAGAGCAAAAGAAAGCAGAGTTAGAAGCAGCAAGAGAACAGAAGAAACTAGAATTAGAAGGAGAACAAAAGAAGGCAGCATTAGCAGCAGAGAGAGATGCAGAAGTTAGGAGATGGGAGTATGAGCGGGCAGAAAAAGAAAAAGAGAGGGCAGAAAAAGAGAAAGAGAGGGCGGAAAAAGAAAAAGAGAGGGAAGAAAAGGAAAAAGAAAGACAGCATGAGTTAGAGCTAAGAAGATTGGGATCAGGAGCTTCAAGTTCTTCCTCAACCCCTTCCCACTCAGATCAGCTAGAAGTAGCATCCAACCCTGTACAAGGAATGTCATTTCCACTGGGAACATTCAATGAGAGAGAAGAAGGGCTAGATCTCTATCTGACTAGGTTTGAGCGTCTAGCAACAGAGTACAAACTAGATCCCACTCATTGGTCTTTTAAGCTTAGTCAAGGGCTTAGAGGAAAGGCTTATGACATCTACAGTAAGCTACCGACTGACAGAGTGACTGACTATCACAAAGTAAAAGAGGCACTCCTAACGGGATTCGAACTAACAGGAGAATGCTATCGGCAAAAATTCCGCACCAACCGGAGAGTGAAAGGAGAGAGCTATGCGCAGTTCGCGGATCGGTTGTCCACAACGCTGGATAAGTGGATTAGCCAGTCAGCCACGGATAAGACGTATGATGGACTGACAGAACTGTTAGTATGGGAACAGCTACGGGAAACCATGACCCCCGAGCTGAGAACATTCTCAGTAGAGCAGGGCGCGGAAAGACTAGAAGATCTGGTCAAGGTCGCAGATAGGTACGTGGCCGCACACGGAGAAGCCAAGAGCTTCAGGCGAGACCTAAAGCCTAACGGGAAAGAGGCACAGAAACGAAGCCCTAACCGGGAAGAGCGCACCGCGAATAAGCCGAATAACCCCAGACCTGGGCAAAATAAAGGACCCAACACGGAATTCGGGAAAAGAGGTCCCGCAGAACAGAGACGGTATTGTTCGTTCTGCAATAGAAACAATCACTCCACCGCAGAATGTTTCAAGTTGGCCGCCCAACGTAGGGAAGAGCGCGAAAGCCGGCCAGCGCACAGAGTTCTAACTCAAAGCAGCGGTAACAAGCCACACACGATCGGAGATCACCCATCGGTGACAGACACGGTCAAGGTCAACGGAAAAGAAGCGAACTGTCTGTATGACACAGGTCTATCATACGACGCGATAGTCAGCGAATCTTTTGTATCGCGCGCGGACTTGACGGACAAGACAGTCGACTTACAAGGAGCAGACTTGACGAAACCGACGACTACTTGCCCAATAGCATGGATCGAAGTAGAGAGTAGGTACGTCACAGGACGAATCCAAGCAGCTGTTTTACAGAAACCCCTGTATGATCTAGTGCTAGGTTGTAGGTATGTGTTCTTAGGCACGCCCCCTAAAACTGTAGAGATAGCTGCAGTGCAAACCAGGGCCCAAGCTAAAACCCAACCACCCCAGCCCGAGTTCGCTCCGAATCCAGGACTCGAAGAGATCAAAACAGCACAGAAAGAAGACACCTCGATAGCGAAGTGCTTCCAGAAGCTACCCAAGGCGCACACACCCCCGCACAAGGGAGACTTCTACATGGAAGAGGGAGTTCTACATCGACAAGGAGATGGAGATCACACCCAACTAGTACTACCAGCCACCCTTCGAGCCCAAGTACTAGAATTAGGCCACAGCATGCCACTCAGCGGACACATGGGAATTGGAGCCACAGTGCAGAGAATCAGCGCACACTACTATTGGCCAGGAATCACGGAGGATGTCAAGCGCTACGTGAAATCTTGCCACCAATGTCAACGACATTCCCCGCGACATCACACAGTACCAGTTACCTTAGGACCATCGGTAGTAGTCGGCGTGCCATTCCAGCAAGTCTCAGTAGACATAGTAGGACCACTGCCCATGACCAAGAAGCGGAACAGATTTCTACTCACACTTGTCGACGCATGTACGATGTGGTGCGAAGCAGTCCCGTTGCCAGCGATCGACACCAAGAAGATCGCAGATGCACTCATAGCCATCTTTACCAGAGTCGGATTCCCGGACAGCATTAGAACGGACAACGGATCTCAGTTCACCGGCCGCCTGATGCAAGACGTGTTCGAGTTGATACAAGTTCATCACATTCGCACACCACCATACCACCCAGCCAGCAACGGACAAGTAGAAAGACTGAATGGAACCCTTCTCACCATCCTCAGGAAAGTCGCCGACGACAATCCAGAAGCGTGGGACACCTACGTGAATGCGGCACTGTTCGCATACCGAGAAACGCCCCATGCAGCCACAGGCTACACCCCGTCAACATTGCTATTCGGCAGACCTCTAGCCGGACCGCTAGAAGCCCTACGCAGAAGTTGGACGGAGGCCAAGATAGACGACACACCAAGAGGTGCCACCAAGTACGTCGCAGACCTGCAGGAAACCCTCAAAGCAACGTGGAAGAAAGCTGGTGAAGCACTGAAGAAGGCAAGAGCCCGTCAGGCGAAGTACTACAACCGCCACGCGAAGGACAGAGAACTGCAAGTCGGCGATCAAGTGCTACTCTTACTTCCAAGTGGAACCAACAAGCTGGACATCGCTTGGAGAGGACCGTACCGGGTGACTGCCAAGAAATCCAAGACAGTCTACCAAGTAGAGGTGAACGGGAGAGCCCGATACCACCACATCAATCTCCTCAAGAAATACACGGACCGACCAGCGACCCCCAGCACTCACAACTTGTTAGCCATCGCCATCGCGGAAGAAGGAGAAAGCATGGAGACCAATGCAGTAGAGTATCCCCTGCACTCCAAAGAAACCTACAAAGACGTGATACTCAACGGAGACCTAGCCGCTAAACAGCAACAGCAAGTACGACAGGTCATTCGACAACATCAGACTGTGCTCACAGACCGACCAGGGAGGACAGACCTCGTCGAAGTAACCTTAACGGTGACCGACCCAACACCCGTCCGCCAGAAGCTCTACCCGATGCCACTGTCGCAGCAGCGAGCCATCAAGGAAGAGATAGACACTTTACTGGCAGCCGGAATCATCTCAGAGTCTACCTCACCCTACAGCGCAGGCACGGTATTGTTGCGAAAACCCAACGGAGAGCACCGACTGTGCATCGACTTCAGACTCCTGAATGCGGTAACGCAGTTCCAGCCAGAGCCACTCCCGGACCAGACAGACCTATTTGCCAAGCTACAGCGAGCGAAGTACTTCTCACGCATCGACCTCAGCAAAGGATACTACCAGATACCAGTGCAACCGCAAGTCCGAAAGTACCTAGCTTTCAGCACTATGGAAGGACACTTCGAGTTCAACGTGCTTCCATTCGGACTCCACAACGCACCCAGCATCTTCAGCGCAATGATGCGAAAACTCCTGGCACCCCTGAGCAGCGAGCACCTACATTCGTTTATGGACGACATCCTCATCGCAACACCTACGTGGGAGGAACATGTCACGCTCCTACAGCAACTACTCGCCCGCCTCAGAGACACGGGATTGACGGCAAGACCCACCAAATGTCAGATTGGATTCACAGAACTAGAATTTCTGGGACACACCATCAGTCAAGGAAGCCTGCGACCGGTAGAGAAGACAGTGAAACGCCTACTCGACGCTCCTAGGCCCAAGACAAAGAAGGAAGTGCAGTCATTTCTAGGACTCTGCGGCTTCTACCAGAAGTTCATCCCCAACTACAACAGCATCGCCGTGCCACTGACAAATGGAACCCGGAAAATCGCCCCGGACAAAGTAGTTTGGACAGCGGAATGTGAGACAGCATTCCAAACACTCAAGGACAGAATGACATCGGCGCCAGTACTCCACCTACCCGATTTGACTCAGCCATTCGTTCTACGCACCGACGCAAGCGACTTAGGCCTCGGAGCAGTACTGCTACAGCGCGACCCCAAGAATGCGGAGACGCTATTCCCTGTCGCCTACGCCAGCAGAAAATTGAGACCCGCCGAGACCCACTACGCCACGTCGGAGAAAGAATGTCTTGGACTAGTCTGGGCCATACAGAAATTCCAACTCTACCTGTATGGGACCCACTTCACAGTTCAGGTGGACCACCAACCACTATCGTTCCTGGCAGCCTCCAAATCCTTGAACTCTCGCCTGATGAGATGGGCACTCACCCTTCAGGCATACTCATTACAGATCGAGTACATCCCCGGCAAAGAGAACCACGGAGCCGACTACCTCAGTCGCCATCTCGTGGAGGACACAGCAGCTGTCGCCCACCCAACACAACTAAGGGCCACAGCACCAGAATTCGTCCCCGCCCAATAAAACCCTGTCACTAGTGTCCATAGCTACCTGGCACAGCATTGCAGCTCAGGTAGAGCAACTTAATTAGTTTGTAAATAGGACCCTAGGATAGCGCAGTGTTAAACTAGGCTCTGTAGTAGAAAAAGGTCGAATCCAGTAGTCATCGCCTTTTTTCAGTTGAGGGAGCCTGTCACGACTGGCTAGTTTTAACTCTGCTGGTTGACTATTTAGCATTGTGTAGCCTTTGTAACAGTAGAGAGTTAGTATAGTACACAGCAGCAATTAAATTACAGCACACTGCGAGCCTGAGCCACACACACAGCGCAGTGACGTCAGCACTTGAGTTTTGAATCGGACCGTTGGAACCAATGGGAGAGCTTAGGCAAAGTGGTTGGAGCCAGTTTGACTGGGTCCAAACCACGCACAGTTTTGGTCAGTTGGGAGGAATACACCGAAGTGTTAACAGCTAGAAAGCTGGCAGAGAAATCTCGCCACACTTAGACCAGGAAGCAGGACTTAGGATCTTAGAATTCTATCAAGTCACAACGGGCCTGAACTTGTCAGACAGGTAAATGAACACCCTTCTGTTTCCTCGTGATATATTTATATTATTGTTGAAATTATGTTTGTGGAATTTGCTATGCATAAATGTGAATTGTTAATCCGAATTTGCGGGACCACGTGGAAGAGCCGAGCACGAGGCGAAACACGACCGGTTGCGCCGCCATGTTGCATACCATACGGAACCACTGTTGTTTAACTTATATGTATGTTTGCAGACCAGTGGCTGTACCACTGAATGTTTATAATATTATTAATTCTGTATGTGTATAGTTAGCCACGTTTGATATTTATGTATGTATAGGAATTTAGAGTGAGATTCCAGTGGAACCCGGAAGTAGCAGAATGTTCGTCGCTTATGTATAGAGATGTGGAGCTATCACTGAGGGCTACTTGGCTTTCAGTGAGACGCTCTGCACAAACCGATTATTCAGGGTTGTGCAGAATTTCGTCTCTTATATTACAGACGAGCAGGCGAGCTATCCCGAGCTATCCTGTGCGTCCCACTCCACAGAAACGACTATAGTTGGGTGAGGAGACTCTACCGCACAAGACGGAAAGAGCGACCCGAAGAAACACCCTGTCAGACCCCACAGCGTGGCAAGGGAACCCAACTACACAACGACAAAGGTGTACCAGAAGCTACCTCACAGAAGGACTTCGAACACCCCACACATGAGTTAAGTGCATAAGGCGAAGGTGCACTTAAACTGATCATAACAGGACCACAGTAGTCCAACTCTTCAGAAACTGTAAAACGGACCACAGCAGTCCAAATCTACATGAAATATACTAGCAAGTGCCCGAGGAAGAAAAACAGCTGCCTAGACTATCAGCGATCGAACTAGTAGCATTGAAAGAGACTTTTTAAGTTAGATTAGTACTTAGAGAATCTTGTATAGAGTAGGAGAAATAAATGTGTGATTTTAACTGTTATCAAAAGGCTGGACTACATATGATTCATAGCCGTGTGAAAGCTAGTGTGACAGTAATCTTTTACCATTTTTCTATCTATTTCTGTACCCCAACCTTAACACAGAACCAGCTAAACAAATAAATTTATTAAAGTAGTTCATAGGGTGACTTACTAGCAGTTCCCACCGAATAAACGTGAGGGTCCATAATTCCATTGTGCAGAGCCCATAAACCCCACGTGACAGTTCCGCATGAGAGGTATAATATAATAGGCCTAAATCAATGTCTTCCTCGCTGGATGACTTATTTTTCGATCTAATAGCAGAGTTGGTACTAAAAAAAGGTGTACAGCAGCGAAAGTGTGCATATGGCGCAGCACGGTGTATTTGTTTACATATCAAGGATGAGAAACTGAACATTCCAAGCTTAGCAGTTGCTTTACTACTACTACTACTACTACTACTACTACTACTACTACTACTACTACTACTACTACTACTACTACTACTTAATTTTATATAGTGCAATATATATAATAGACAAAATGTTTGCTTAAAGCGCTTTTCACAGGTATTCACTCGGACCACTGTCTGCAACACTAAAGGTCTGCAACACTAAAGCCTATACAAAAGCCAAGGTTTGAGCTACGAGTCCCCAATAACATCATCTTTAAATGTGACAACAATGGAAAGTACCAAGCAAGTAAAACACTCATCATTGTCATGAATAATAAACCCCAAATCCTTCAGTCACAGCCCCTTTAAGTAATAGGTTTCCTTGTTCGACGTTCGCACGACAAATAGCTTTGCCTTTAAATAATAGACCAGATTGCCCTCAAGTCATTTCAATGCTCCGGAGGTAGAGGGAATAACAACTACGTTTAACTCTAACTTGTAACAAACAATAGAACGACCTGACGCTACTACGTTCTGGAGATCGTGGGGGATTGTTACAGCATGAACATCGCAGGTATACAATATACAATTCAAAGGAGATCTTGCTCAGCGTAGAGCTTGTAGTTGTTAAGATGCATTTATTTATGTATTTACTTATAACTATGTATAACCTGCACCAAGAAATACAAGCTTGACAGTAGTTGTTCCAAAGTCAAAACCTAGCTAGATATGGAAACTGGAATAAAACACAGAACTGCTATACTATCCTATCCAATCCTATCCTATAGATGGGAATAAAACACAGAACTGCTATACTATCCTATCCAATCCTATCATACCCTATCCTACCTATCCCGTAACTCAAAAGTCGTTGGGGCACCACATATGATCATTTAACCAGCGTACTGCATCTTTCTCTGTCCTCAGCAACCCTCATGGCTTCGCTCAGTGTCAAGCCAGTCCATTCTCGAGTGTTGTCCTCCCACCTCTTTTTCTGTCTCCCTCTTCTTCTGCCTCCTTGCACCGTGCCTTGCAGGATGGTCTTTGCAAGATCTGATGCTCTGGTGACGTGACCATACCATCAGAATTTCCGCTTCTTCACCACTGAGTATGTCATCGTGTTGTCCAATGGCTTGTGTGATGGTCTGTCGGACTTCGTCGTTGCTGATGTGCTGGGTATATAGGAATGCCCAGAAATCTTCTGTAGCACCTCATATCCATGGTTTGTATTCTTCGTTGTAGGTCTGCTGTAATGGTCCATGCTTCGCAAGCGTATAGGAAGATGGAAATGACAAGAACTGCTATAGCATTCAAAATTTACAATAATGAGAAACAAATTATGGATATAATACAACTTATAACTCAATAGAATGCTAATGTAGACAAAAACAAGACAGAAAGACAATAATAGCTAGATATGAAATACTTCACTAAACATGTGAAGGGTTTGTGTGTGGATGTGTGTGTGTATGTGTGTGTGTGTTTGTGTGTGTGTGTGTGTTGTAGGGTGTGGACCAAGGAAGCCAGTGCACGTACTTGTGCCAGTGCGAGTGTTACAGCAAAACAGTCACAACCACAAAAGCAACAGCAGCCACAGCCTGTGTGTGTGTATATATACATGTATATGTATGTATGTTTGTTTGTATGTATGTGTGGGATTTTTTTGGGGGGTGGGGGGTGGGGGTGGGGGGTTTGGTCAGAGAGGGAGGAGGGGGGGGGGTGTGGGGTTGAGAGGTTGGTTTTCAGGAGTAGTTTCAGACCAGATAATATTCCGATTGTTGTATCTATTACATGTCAATTGGCGAAATAAATTCCTGTTATCCTGTTATCCAGGTCCAGATTAACTTCCCGGGAGTTAGACTGGTTATGGCCAAGAATGGCCCCACTCCCTCCTCCCCCCTCCCCCCCACATTTCCTTCTATTCCATATCAGCCCTCACCAATATAACTTATACGCTTCTACTCAAAATAACCAGTTATTCGGGAGTTAGGCTACAATAGAACAGTTCCAGAACACCCACCTCCCCACGCAACATAAAAGTTAAACTGGGATTAGTCCAGAACAGGTCACAGGTGAGTTTAACTGGGACAGGGACAGAAAAGCTCCCACCCCTAGTAAAACTTGGACAAGTCCAGAACATACCACAAACACCTATAAAACATAGAGTGAAGCTGGGACAGGTTCAGGTCAACCCCAAGCACACTAAATGCACAAAAGCTAAACAGGGGAGTTAAACTGGGACAAGTCCCGGAACAACCCCTTATTTTCTTAGGAAAATTTTAATAGACAAGACATACGTTGTCTGTCTCCGCTAGCAAACAAATGCTCTAATCCGCGCTGGCACATACACTGCACACACACACACACACACACACACACACACACACCCACCCACACACACACAAACCCCCAGAACACAAAATATTCCCGAATAAATTATCAAAAAAGTACGTGTATTTATGGTTCGCCGTTTATAAATTAAAAGATTATTTTCATTACATCTATAGGCTAAAACAAACATTTTATAATAATCCACCTTTACACATATATACATAATTTGTATTTAGAAAATACATTCTGTAACAATAACATACTTTTTCATAGCTATAGAAACCTGATTTATAACAACTGACGACACTTTACGATATACAAGAGAAATAAAACGCAATCATCACCCATAAATTCACAACTTTCCGGCACCTCTCATAAAAACTCGTGGGTATCGCCATTATAAATTAAAACGAGGTTAGAATGAAACCAAGTTCCGGTCTCGCTTGTTTTGCTTTTATCAAAGCTTGATGCGTGACTTTTAAATATGGCAAATTGCAGAAAACGACGATTGTTAGAGCCAGAAAACGAGTGGGATAAGTATAAAAACGGTGGAGGAAGTACATGCTCAGTTCAAGGATGCAAAAAACAATCGTAGAGGCCTGTATTTGTGGCGACTTCGGAGGTGTGTCGATTATCGACAGAAAGTGAAACAGGACCTGAAGACTCTTGTAGTTTTCCATAGCTTCGCCGTCGCAACCTTGACAAAACACGAAGTAGTTGACTATGTTAGGCGAGCGTTGTGGCCTTTTCCATAGCTTCGCCGTCGCAACCTTCACAAAACACGAAGTAGTTGACTATGTTAGGCGAGCGTTGTGGCCAAGTGGGCTAAGGCGGGACTAACTTGCCTTATCCACAAGCCAGAAAACATCGGCGCCTGACAGGTGTGGGTTCGAGCCAGCATCTGGGCGTTATGTTTTTCCGAATATTTTTCAAAAATTCACAAATAATGTTAGGTAGGTAGGGTTTAGGCGCTCCACTGGCGATAGAAAGGGATAATAAACTGCAGCAAAAAAATATATATATATATATGTGAGGGTACGATACTGGTGGCCAGTGACACATGTTATTATTCTTGAGTTTTTGGAAATAACTCACTAAAACACGCGGAGAAAGAACCGGAAGTATGTTTCATTGAGGGGATTCCCGTTGGTGCATAGGATAGCAGAAAAGTGTGAATATTACCTACTCAATGGGGATTAGCGACGACTACATTTGATTTGTTAGAACTACATACTACTACTACTACTACTACTACTACTACTACTACTACTAATTTTTAACATTTGTACAGCGTCCTTCCTCACTAGAGCTCATAGCGCATTACAGCAAAGCAAAAAATAAAGCAAAAGCAAAACATGAAATATTAAATCAGAATAAACACACACGAACACACACACACAACATACGAACACAGACACACACACACAAACACACACAACATACACACAACAAACGCACACACACACACATACACGCACACGTGACAAATAAGGAATAGAAATGTGTACTGTTGTTGTTGTTGTTGTTGTTGTAGTCGTTGTCATCATCATCATCATCATCATCATCATCATCGTCGTCGTCGTCGTAATCATCATTGATTATTTTTATTTATTTTTTGTTTATTTCTTTTTCAATGTTTTTAAATTATTTTATAAAATTAATTTACTAACTTATTATTATTTTGAATACTCCAATTCTTTCTGTTATATTTTCCTTTAAAATTGAGAGACAATACCGCTCTAGTCTTCTTAATAAGGTCATTTCCTTCTCCAAATAGTCCAAGCAAGTATTCAATGTTTGGTTTAAAGTGGATAGCCTACTTAAAATGACCCCTCCACCACCCGTCTAACCCCTGTTCCCACCCTACTATCCCTTTGTTTCAAGTATAAAACGGTGATACTGGAATTTGACACATCCGATTTATCGTTGTTAGCTCTGTTGTTTGCTTGGTTCATAAAAATGCTACTTCTTAAGGGAAATTCATAAATTGTATCCAGTAACGCGGTGATTGTAAGACACGTTCAACGTCATAAACTACAGTTAAGTCACGTGAAAGGCGTCTCAAGCTAGGGTAAATGTTAGCAAATACTCAGCGTTACCTGTAATAATTGTAGGAGAAAGACGAATCGAAGAAATATGTGGTCACACACGAAATTATTCCTATTTATTTACTTATTTATTTATGCACGCATGCATTTATGAATTATTCTTATTAATTAATTTATTTATTTAATCGTTTTTATATAGCGCTTTTCCAGATCACAAGCTGCTTAGGACGCTGGTCGACAAAGGATCATGTAAATGAGTGGTGTAAAAAAAAGTGGCGATTAGAGGACGGAAATCGAAATCGAATCTAATTTTTTAACAGTCCTCAAAAGTCTTGTATCTAAGTCACGCTAGTTTGTAAATTCGATTTTCTTTCCGTCTTCTAATAGCGATCTCCCTGCCTTTACACCACCTGTTTGAGTGATGGATGTGTATTTGGTGTATGTAAGGGTGGATGAGACAGGTGAGCGTGTATGTTGGTTTAGATCGCCGCGCTTTGAGCCTGATTGATTTTGGGAAAAGGCGCGTATATAGTATCCTGTATTATTATTATTATTATTATTATTATTATTATTATTATTATTATTATTGTATCATACGGGTTTCAAACCTTCGGCATAGAAAACCGGCGACGAAGCAACTGGGCCACAAGCCATCCACATAGAACATTTAACAACACAATATCTCCTTAGCAAAGTAAAAGTTTAACACGACTATAGACTACACAACTTGCCATAATAAATTCCTTCTTCCCAATTTTTTAAAAATTGTTTCATGTGTGTGTGTGGGTTTTGTTAAATTTATTTATTAGAATATTGCAGTTATTATTATTTTATATTTTTGAAGGGGGTGGGATCGCTGCGCGTGCGCTTTTGTGTGTGGGTGTGTGTGTATGTGTGTGTGTGTGTGTGTGTTCGTGTGTGTGTGTAGGAGTGTGTGTGTGTGTGTTTGAACAAAACAGACCACAACTCAAACCGATTTGTAAATGGACGTGGTTGTCTAAGAAAAAAAATATATACGGCTTCCCTCTTATTTGTTGGTTATTTTTTCAAGTAAACGTGTTTTTTTTTTTAAACCATTAGCCCTTAATTTGCTTGCTTTTTGTTTCAGCGACATTTAATTACGCAAGATACACGCGTGAGAACACGTAGCACATTCCAATAATAGAAGTTATGGGCATGTAAACTTGCATTATCTTCTCTCCGTGCCAAGCCTGGACCTTCTTACCGTCGCCGTAGATTAGTGCTGGGACTGTCATGTACAGCAAAATCCAAACAACGCGGTGTTTGTTTGCTTGATTGTTTGTTTTTTTGTTTACTTAGTTGTTTTTTTCGTTGATGCGTTTTTATCCTTTTAAAAAAATATTTGTCTATTTCTTTGCTTTACATTACAATGTTTATTTAGATATAGCCCTATAAATGTCAGGATGAGCGTAATATCGCGTTAACACATCGCTTTTTGTTTAATTTTGTTGTTATTGTTTGTTCACACATCCCTGTTTTTCGTCCTCATTTGCCTACGAATTTCTCACTTATAAACTATTTAAAGGCATCTGCTCCAGAACTGTTAAATGTGTTAACCCATTTGTTTAATCTTGTTCTTCAGACTGGGAACATTCCAGATGAATGGGCATTAGGAATAATCTCTCCTTTCTATAACGGAAACGTTGATACACTTAATACTAATAACTATAGGGATATCACTATTTTAATTTGTGTAGGTAAGCTTTTTACTAGTATTTTAAATGATATGATATTTGATTTTTCGGATATTCATGACTTATCAAGTGCAGAGCAAGCAGGGTTTAGAATCAGATCATATTCGAGGTCGTTGGGGCACCACAGATGATCGTTTAACCAGCGTACTCTATCTTTTTCTGTCCTCAGCATCCCTCATGGCTTCGCTCAGTGTCAAGACAGTCCATCCTCGAATGTTTTCCTCCAACCTCTTTTTCTGTTTCCCTCTTCTTCTGCCTCCTTGCACCGTGCATGATGGTCTTGCCATCAGACTTTTCGTTTCTTCACCACTTGGAGCATGTCATCGTTTTGTCCAATGACTTGTGATGGTCTGTCGGACTTCGTCGTTGGTGATGTACAGTACTGGGTATAGGAAATAAATTCTTCTGTAGCACCTCATCTCCATGTTTTGTGTTCTTCTTTGAAGGGTCCATGTTTCGCAAGCAAGCGCATAGGAAGATGGAGATGACAATGGAGCGCAGCAGCCTTACCTTGGAATGTAGACTGATGGTCCTGTCTTTCCAAATAAGCTTCAATCTTGTCAGGGTCGCTGTTGTTTTTGCGATCTTGGAAAAGATTTCTTGTCGTGACCGATTGTCTGATGCAATGCTCCTAAATATTTAAAGCTTGCAATGTGTTGAGGGATTGATTGGTCTTGGACTTTGATGTCATTGATGTTGTTGGTCATCATTCTGGTCTTCTCTGCACTTATTTCCACTCCATATGCTGTGGAGATGGTTGTCAAGCCTCTGTATCAGATATTCTTGTTCTTGTTCCTCTCCAGCCAATCCATCAATGCCATCCGCAAAACAGAGATTGGACATTGCTTTACCCCCTATGCTGACAGTGCCTTCGTGATCTTCAAGGGCATCTAATATGATGCGCTCTCGGAAGATGTTGAAGAGTGTTGGAAAGAGTAGGCATCCTTGACGCACAACGAATGTTGACCGATTGGCGGACTGCACTGGTAGTCTTGTCATACAGGCTTTTGATGACTTCAATAAGTTTAGGGCTGATATTGTTCACTATCATGATTGCCTACAGAGCTGCATGCCAGACTCGGTCATACAGAAGGACCTTGCTGGGATGGCTGATGAGGCTGATGGTGCGGTAATTTTCAAACTCATGAAGGTTACCCTTTTTGGGAAGAATGATGACAAGCGACTGGGTCCAGCTTAGGGTTTCACCCTTTGAGTATTATTTTTAGGAGGACCTTGCCGGGATGGCTGATTAAGCTGATGGTGCGGTACTTTCACATTCCTGAAGGTTACCCTTTCTGGGAAGAGTGATGACAAGCGACTGGCATTCACTGAAAAAGGGGAAGTCAGCGGGATTGGACAACATACTCGCGGAATTGCTTCAAGCAGGAGGAAAAGCGAAGATTGACACCCTCACCATCACCATTATCTGGAAAAAGATCTGGCAGCAGCGATCCCAGCAAGGTCCTCCTGAAAATAATACTGAACTCAACAGGTTGAAACCCCAAGCGGAACAAATCATAGCTGAAGAACAAGTAGGATTCAGGGCAGAGCGAAGTACCACTGAACAGATCTTCAACCTCAGAATAATCTGCGAGAAATACATACAGCACCAACAACACCTATGTCATGTGTTTGTAGACTTCAAGAGTGAGGAGTGGCCTACAACATGGACCCAGTCGCTTGTCTTCGCTCTTCCCAAAAAGGGTAACCTTCACGAGTTTGAAAATTACCGCACCATCAGCCTCATCAGCCATCCAAGCAAGATCTGTCTGTAAATAATACTCAACAGGTTGAAACCCCAAGCTGAAAAAATAATAGCTGAAGAACAAGCAGGATTCAGGGCAGGGCGAAGTAAGCTTACCACTGAACAGATTTTCAACCTCAGAATAATCTGCGAGAAACACCCACAGCACCAACAACATCAATATCATGTGTTTGTAGACTTCAAAAAAGCGTTTGACCGAGTCTGGCATGCAGCTCTGTGGGCAACAATGAGAGTGTACAACATCAGCCCTAAAATTAGTGAAGTCATCAAAAGCCTGTATGACAAGGCAACCAGTGCAGCCCTCCACAACAGCGCATCGGGAACTGGTTCAGAACAACAATCGGTGTGCGTCAAGGATGCCTACTCTCTCCAACAATCTTCAACATCTTCCTAGAGCGCATCATGTCAGATGCCCTTGAAGACCACGGAGGGACAATCAACATAGGGGTAGAGCACTCTTCAACCTCCGTTTTGCGGATGACATGGATGGATTAGCTGGAGAGGAACAAGAACGTGAACAGCTGGTACAGAGGCTTGACACCACTCCAGAGTCTATGGAATAGAAATACGTGCATATTAGACCAAAATGATGACCAACAACACCAATGGCATCAACATGGACATTAATGTCCAAAGCCAATCTCTCAACACAATGCATAGCTTCAAATATTTAGGAGCCATTGCACCAGACCATGGGTCCGGACAGGAAGTCCTCTCCAAGTTCGTACAAACAACTGCTGCCCTGACAAGGTTGAAGCCAATTTGGAAAGACGGGACATCAGCCTACATTCCAAGGTAAGGATGCTGTGCTCCCTAGTAATCTCCATCTTCCTAGACGCTGGCATCAACATGGACATCAAAGTCCAAGGCCAATCTCTCAACACAGTGCATAGCTTCAAATATTTAGGAGCCATTGTATCAGACCATGGGTCTGGACAAGAAGTCCTCTCCAAGATAGCACAAACAACTGCGGCCCTGACAAGGTTGAAGCCCATTTGAGAAAGACAGGACATCATTCTACATTCCAAGGTAAGACTGTTGTGCTCCCTTGTCATCGACATCTTCCTATACGCTTTTGAAACATGGACCCTCACAGCTGATCTACTACGACGAATACAAAGCATGGAGATGAGGTGCTACAGAAGATGTCTGGGCATTTCCTATACCTAGCACATCACCAACGACGAATTCCGACAGACCATCACACAAGCCATGGGACAACACGATGACATGCTCACAGTGGTGAAGAAACGGAAACTCCAATGGCATGGTTACGTCACCAGAACATCAGGCCTTGCAAAGACCATCCTACAAGGCACGGTGCGAGGAGGCAGAAGAAGAGGGAGACAGTGTTGCCACTAGGGTTGTTTCAGCAGATCTTTTATACGGTTAGGGAGTGAGTCCTCTTTCAACCAAATTGTGGTGTTGATGTTGGGGTCCTGATTCGGCGCTTTGCAGTCCGCTGGGCCCTGTTAACAATGAATAACCAACTAATCTTATGCCATGTCATTTCTTGTTGTTTTGTGTTTCCTTATGTTATGTTATCCTAAAAAAAGATTTGCTATGTACGATAAGGAAACGAGTAAGATGGTCACATGGCAACTGATTTTTGCTGCTAAGGTCCCGGTATAGAGGTGTTTTCGTTTTTATTTAAAAAAAACCAACATATTGTTAAATTATGATGTAACATATTTAAGTCGATCCTAGGTGAAGTTGGTCCCATGCTGCTTGAAATGATCCTACCTTTACTGTCCTACGATTGGAGTTTTTTTTTAAACTCCATTTAAATGTATGTGTATGTGTTGTATTATTTGGTATTCATCAGATTAACATACGTTGTAGTACTGATGATGCCCGTTGCATTTCTCGATACTCGCACGCATTGCTAATTTTAAAAAAATGGCATTTTCAAAAATAATGGTTAATTTTCGGGGCGATGCTGTGACTCGATCGGCTTTATCCTGAAGAAGCCAAATCAAAGTTTGGAATAATGAACCACTATCTGAAGTATCTGGTCGAGGATTAAAAAAATCAAATCGGTACCGCCAAATTTTGCGAATAAAAATCGCAACCAAATCGCGATAGGATAGGATAGGATAGGATAGGATTGTTCATTACATATTTTTATTGCAATAATTTCAACGTACTAAAAAAATAAAGATAAAAAGACAAGCTCTTAATTTTCTACACATTATATAAAATGCTCAGTTATTTGTTTTTCAATATAAACTCACGATGCAGAATTTTAAGTATTAAGGTAATGGACAATTTATTTGCTGTAAAATAGAATGAGTGTTTACCTACTGCACGCTTTAAAAAATAAATTCAAGTAATAGAATTTTACATTTGTATGGTAATGGATGGCTCATTGGACAATTTAAACGTTATAAAAATGGAGTGATTGTTTACCTACTTTTTATAATTCCAGGTGTAGATTTACAAAGACCTTCCTGCAAGGCACAGTGCAAGGAGGTAGAAGAAGAGGGAGACCGCAAAAGAGGTGGGAGGACAACATTCGAGAATGTACTGGTTTGACACTGAGCGAAACAATCAGGGTTGCTGAGGACCAGGGAAAGATGGAGTACGCTGGTTAAACGAAAATCGGTGGTGCCCCTACGACCTCCGAGTTACGGGATAGGACAGGATAGGATAGGATAGTGTAGATTTAAACTAGTTATGTTCACAAAGCCCATGATGGACGATTCATCAAAGAAAAAGACTGATAACTTAAAGGGACTCACTTTGGCCATACCCCAACCCTCGACAGATCTGTTTAACATTCACAGCGATTGTTAACCCTTCAAACAAATAAAATCTTGCAACAAAAGAAATCTTGTCGAAGTATAGTTATTTTCTAAATAAATAAATTCCGTAGTTTGTGTGCCTATTAATAACAACCGACAGCTACCGCTGCAGCGCTAAAAAAAAACATCCTCTAACGGACCGTAAAGCGTATTGTTGTGCAACTTAACTGAACAGAGGAAAGCACTGCCTGTCAAAACAGAAATGGAACATTCAAATTGTAGCGGTTGGTTTGAGCAACGAAAGCCCGCTTTATCATTCTTTTAATGCAACAACAATGCGAATTTTAGGGTAAAACAGCTTTTGCCAAAAGTAAACAAAGTCCTCGAATTGGGGCCTTTTAAATAATTATGTTTATTGGAATAAAGTGTACGAACTAAAAATACTTTTAAATAAGTATTCTTAGTTCGTATTAGCCCAAGGTGCAGAACTTTATATCTCAAGGTAATGGACAATTTATACGCTATAAGAATTAAGTGATTGTTTACCTACTTGTTATAATTCCGGGTGTGGATTTATAATAATGATATGCACGCACAAAGCCCATGATGGACGATTTATCAAGTAAAGTAGGTGACTGCGAACTTTTAAATTATACATAAAAAATATGCTTCTCTCGTGACAGCGGGTGGCTCACGATTCCACTTCGTCAAGATCACGGGTTTGGTTGGTATTGTCCGTTGATTCTGTTTAGGCAACTGCTATGATCCATGTACGCACACGCGTCTGGGGAATGTGCGCACATTCACAGTCACGCGCACGAACCAACTAACACACACATTACATTACATCACATGATTATTGCTTTAGGTCCAGCGGACTCTTCCGAGCCAAATGAGGACCGGACAACCCCCGATCCGCATAAAAGATCTGCTGAAACAACCCTGAATGCTTTCCACCAGCCAGTCACTTAATAATAAAGACATCCCACGCAGGGGACGCTGAGGCTATACTCTAATTTATCGACTCGAACCCCCGTTTATAAAAACAAAATAGAATACAAACATCATTATAAATTATCAATAAAATACATATAAAATGCCTACATTGCTAAATAATAGCATCATAGGAAGCCCTAGTGACCACCTGGCAGAAAGCGTCCAATAGTCCCAAGCTGATCCAACAGACCTCACACACAAATAAGGAGTCTTGTCCCGGAAGAGTTTTCAAGAAAAAAGGTAGGTGACTGGTCTAGCGAAGAAGAAGATAGCATAGCAGATTGATAGAACAGAGTATGGGGCGCCATGTGTCCATTTATTCTATGTGACTATTCTATACATAGAATAAATTCTATGCACATATAAAGCATTCTATGCACACAAAAAGCATTCATTATTTGAAATTCCATTTATAAAAAAGAAACCAATATTGTAAGTCATAGAATAAAATTCTTTGTATAGAATAACATTCTATAATATAGTGTAAAATTCTATGTCCATAATAAAATTCTATGTATAGAATAACATTTTATAATATAGAATAAGATTCTATGTATGTAATACAATTCTATATTATAGAATGCACTTGTATGCATAGAATTATATTCAATAACATAGAATGAATTCTATTACAAAGAATGAATTCTATAACATAGAATTTATTCTATGTGCATACAATTCATTCTATAACATAGAATGAATTCTTTAACATAAAATAAATTATATGACATAAAATGAATTCTATGTGCATAGAATGAATTATATAACATAGAATGAATTCTATAATAAAGAATGAATTCTATATGCATAGAATGAATTTTATAGCATAGAATGAATTCTATGACATAGAATGAATTCTATGACATAGAATGAATTCTATAGGCATAGAATGAATAGTATAACATAGAATGAATAAGATGACATAGAATGAATTCTATGACATAGAATGAATTCTATAACATATGTCATATGTCATAGAATTCATTCTTTGCTATAGAATTCATTCTATGTTATAGAATTCATTCTATGTCATAGAATTCATTCTATGTCATCTTATTCATTCTATGTTATACTATTTATTCTATGCTATAGAATTCATTCTATGTCATAGACTTCATTCTATGTCATAGACTTCATTCTATGTTATAGAATGAAATCAATACATACACTTTTTTTTAAAATAGTAAAAACTGGGGCACTGTCGAGGTATAAAGAAAATTTTTATGGCATGGGACTGTATTGCAGAGAGATATACACATTGCCACATCCCATCACCACACCACATCACTCTACATCACACTGCACCACAAATGTGATGGGTAGGTGTGGTGGAGTGATTAGGTTATGTGATGATGTGGTCTGATTCACTCGCTTTTAAGGCATAATAGAACTGTATTGCAGATACATACATACACATTACCACATCACATCACCACACTACATCACTCTAAATCACACCACACTGCACCACAAATGTGATGGGTGAGAGGGGTGGGGTGATTAGATTATGTGATGTGATTCACTGATGCCAGGATATGTGCTGTCTGCTGCAATGTGAAGATGTGCTGCTGCTGTGATGTCGGCTGATGTGATGTGATGATTTGTTGATGTGATGTGATTTTATGTGGTGGTGCGTTTTCACGATGATGGTGATGAAGCAATATGATGCAGTGATGTGATGTGATGATGTGATCGATGTGGTGATGATGCGATGTGGTGATGTGTCATACAATATCTTTTTTTAAATTCTAAATTTTGTTACAATTTATTAGTTGTGTTTTTTAATTTTATGTGAGTGAAATGAATTATATGTATATAGAATTAATTGTATAACACAGCAAGAATTGTATGACATAAAATACCTTTTTTTAACATAAAATGGATTTTATTCGCAACACTGAATGCACTCATGGAATTATTTTTTAACATTTGGTGCACATAGAATGCATTCTATGTTATAGAATGTTCATTCTATAACATAGAATGTTCATTCTATAACATAGGATCCATTCTATAACTTAGAATGTTCATTCTATAACATAGAATCCATTCTATAACATAGAATGTGCATTCTTTAACATAGAATGCATTCTATAATATAGAATGTTCATTCTATGCGCAACTAGGTCATTCTTTGTGAAACGAGGCTTTGAGGCTTTGACGAATAAAGGGACATGTGCACGCGCGCGAGAACTGAAGAAATGGCTGACGTGCCAAGTGTTCTGCGGGCTTTAGAACAGGCTCAAATCGCACGATACCGAGCCGATTGCAAATCAGACCGCAGGCAAGCAGTAGTTCTGACGTCATCACGTAGCAATAGGGATTCCATCGCAAACAAAATCGTTGCACAATCGGCATGTGTGGCGGGGCCTTTAGGTTTCTTGATGCAGACGACTTGAGGGCAGTGTGAGTAGATCGCGCACACCGACTCAACCAAAGCTTTTAGGTTTTGAAGCTAGTTCAGCCAGGCTAGCTATAAATAGCTTCACCTGTGCTCTTCTTTCCATTCCTTTCACTGAAAGGGAGGGTGTAGGCAAGCTATAAATAGCCCGCAGCCAGCAAAATGTGGGACAACCTAAGAGTGCTGCTCATATAGGCATTGAGCTAGTGTGCGCGAAAGCAATAAAAATAATTGACGTCACACCCTCCCCTCCCCCCTCCCTCCGCCCCTGCTGCTTACTTTTTCATTACAATGTGCTGAGGTTCTGTAAGGGTTTATAGTGACAAAATCTAATGAAATAATCAGTTCTTTTTGCTCAATACCGAAGAAATAACCGTACTGTACACTCATAAAAAGCAATAATTAATATAATTAAAGGTCGAATATTGCGATACAACTCTGAGACATAATAATTATTGCAAAAAAAAACTATTTCACCCCACGCGTCCCCCATAACCTATTTTCAGCTAAATAGCTCTGTTGCGAATTTGGCCTCCCTTTGTGAGAACACCCACATTTATGTATAGTTCCTTCCGTTAATAAAATGGATAGCATAATAGCATTAGGAACGTACGTCAGCCATTGATGTAGAGTGATGTGGTGTGGTGATGGGATGTGGCAATGTGTATCTCTCTGCAATACAGTCCCATGCCATACAAAATGTTCTCTATACCTTGACAGTGCCCCAGTTTTTACTATTTTAAAAAAGGTTTTTAATATTGATTTCATTCTATAACATAGAATGAATTCTATGACATAGAATGAATTCTATGACATAGAATGAATTCTATGACATAGAATGAATTCTATAGCATAGAATGAATAGTATAACATAGAATGAATAAGATGACATAGAATGAATTCTATGACATAGAATGAATTCTATAACATAGAATGAATTCTATGACATAGAATGAATTCTATTACATAGAATTTATTCTATAGCATAGAATTTATTCTATAGCATAGAATGAATTCTATAACATAGAATGAATTCTATAGCATAGAATGAATTCTATGACATAGAATTCATTATATGCTATAGAATAAATTCTATGTCATAGAATTCATTCTATGCTATAGAATTCATTCTATGTTATAGAATGAATTCTATGTCATAGAATTCATTATATGTAATCTTATTCATTCTATGTTATACTATTCATTCTTTGCCTATAGAATTCATTCTATGTCATAGAATGAATTCTATGTCATAGAATTCATTCTATGCTATAAAATTCATTCTATGCATATAGAATTCATTATTTATTATAGAATTCATTCTATGTTATACAATTTATTCTATGCACATAGAATTAATTCTATGTCATGCAATTTATTTTATGTTAAAGAATTCATTCTATGTTATAGAATTCATTCTTTGTAATAGAATTCTTTCTATGTTATAGAATATAGTTCTATGCATACAAGTGCATTCTATAATATAGAATTGTATTACTTACATAGATAGTATCTTATTCTCTATTATAAAATGTTATGCTATACATAGATATTTATTATGGACATAGAATTTTACACTATAATATAGAATGTTATTCTATACAAAGAATTTTATTCTATGACTTACAATATTGGTTTCTTTTTTTTAAAATGGAATTTCAACTAATGTATGCTTTTTGTGTGCATAGAATGCTTTCTATGTGCATAGAATTTATTCTATGTATAGAATGGTCACATAGAATTAATGGACACATGGCGCCCCATACAGAGCAGGAATGAGAAAGAACAAATGAGAAAGACAGCGACAGTGGGAATTTAAAGCACTAAATTTCCAGAAAGTGGGGATACTATTTATACTGAAACCCCCGGCACCCCAACGGGAGTTAACACACACATAGGCACACTCACGCAGGCACACGCAGAGCACCGCTCTGAATGAAACACAATAAATTTCACTATTGTTTCTTTGATTTGTTTTTTTTATATTTTTAATATAGCGCTAATATTCATGTTATCACACCGTTTTAGGTAGGGGTGAATTTTATTGGTAACTCTCGTAGGCGTCTTTACCCGTCTACCGATCTATGTCAACTGGTGATTAAAACTTATTATAGCTTGAGGTTTCAACTCTCATCCTTGTTTTACCCGCTTGTGTGGGTGTGTGTGTGGGTGTGTGTGTCTGTCTGTATGCGCGCGTGCTTGACGATGATGATGATGATGATGATGATGATGATGATGATGATGATGATGATGATGATGATGACCATGATGATGATGAAGATGATGATGACGATGATGATGAAAATGATGATGATTAATAACGATTATAACGACGAAAGACGATGACGACGAGTGACGAAGACGATGACATTGATGACTGTGTATTGTAAGTACATAATGTTGTGTACACCATAAATATCCATGCAACATTACAAGCATGCTTAGTACAGTGCGGTTGTTGCTTGTTTCCTTGTGCACTTTGATCGGATTTAAGCTTACTTAATAAAGAAAAGAGCTATAGAAAAACTTTTATTATTATTATTGTTATTATTATTATTATTATTAGTAGTAGTAGTAGTAGTAGTAGTAGTAGTAGTATTGTTGTTATTATTATTATTATTATTATTATTATTATTATTATTATTATTATTATTATTATTATTATTATCCTAGCTTCTCTGAGTTAGTTTAGGACCTGATCATTTATTTCTCCTTCCCCCCTCCTTCCCGGCCCCCGTGGGGGTGCCGGTGGTTTCCGTATAAATAGTATCCCCACTTTCTGGAAATTTATTGCTTTAAATTCCCACTGTCACTGTCTTTCTCCTTTGTTCTTTCTCATTCCTACTCTGTTCTATCAATTTACTACACTATCTTCTTCTTCGCTAGACCAGTCACCAACCTTTTTTCTTGAAAACTCTTCCGGGACAAAACTCCTCATTTGTGTGTGAGGTCTGTTGGATCAGCTTGGGAATATAATAATAATAATAATGTTCGTCATTTGTAAGGCGCCTTAGCCTAAGGATCAAGGCGCTGGCCGATACAGGATCTAACTCAAACCGCCCGAGACGCCCACCCGCAGCCTTTGGGCGCATGGTCTGACGCCCGGACAACTGAGCACAATCCTGGGCAGCCAGGGATGGGGGAGAAGGACCAAGTGCATGCTGGGTGTATTCTTGTTACCGGCACTCACCCGTCTAGGACATGAGCGTCAGGATCTTTAAAGTCCGTTATGATGGAATGTATGCGACACACAGACTAGACCTCGGTTTATACTCTCATCCGAAGGAGTAGGAAAACAGGAGTAAAGTGTCTTTCCCAGGGACACAACACAATGGTCCGGCCAGGGTTCGAACCCGGGACCTTCAGATCCGCAAGCCGAAGCACTACCATTAGACCACTGTGCCTGTTGGATGCTTTCTGCCAAATGGTCACTGGGGCTCCCTATAATGCTATTATTTAGCAATGTAGGCGTTTTATATGTATGTGTTTTCTTGATATTGTATAATGATGTTTGTATTCTATTTTGTTTTTGTAAACGGGGGTTCGATAAATTAGAGTATAGCCTCAGCGTTCCCTGCGTGGGATGTCTTTATTGTAAAGTGACCAGTTGGTAGGTTGCCTTCAGTGTTACCACTAGGGTTGTTTCGGCAGATCTTTTATGCGGATCAGGGGTGAGTTCTCTTTCACTTCTCTGATCCTGATTTGGCTCGGAAGAGTCCGCTGGACCTAAATCAATAACCATGTAATGTAATGTATTTCTCCTTCACCCAGGGTCCAGTAAACTGGAAGCACTGTGAGGGCAGTCAAAGTAAACCTTAAAAGTGAGTCTGAGGCCATTTTTAACATTCAAACATTTACATTTAGGTACCATTGATCATAGAAAAAGGTTAGATCTCTCTCTCTCTCTCTCTCTCTCTCTCTCTCTCTCTCACCCCCGTTGGGGTGCCGGGGGTTTCAGTACAAATAGTATCCCAACTTTCTTGAAATTTAGTGCTTTTAAATTCACACTGTCGCTGTCTTTCTCATTTGCTCTTTCCCATTCCTGCTCTGTTCTATCAATCTGCTATACTATCTTCTTCTTCGCTAGACCAGTCACCTACCTTTGCTCTTCAAAACTCTTCCGGGACAAGACTCCTTATTTGTGTATGAGGTCTGTTGGATCAGCTTGGGAATATTGGACGCTTTCTGCCAGGTGGTCACTAGGGCTTCAAATGATGTTATTATTTAGCAATGTAGGCATTTTATATGTATGTGTTTTGTTGATAATTTATAATGATGTTTGTATTCTATTTTGTTTTTATAAACGGGGGTTCGATAAATTAGAGTACAACCTCAGCGTCCCCTGCGTGTGATGTCTTTATTGTAAAGTGACTGGCTGGTGGAGAGCTTTCAGTTTTACCACTAGGGTTGCTTCAGCAGATCTTTTATGCGGATCAGGGGTTGTCCGGTCCTGATATATATATATATATATATATATATATATATATATATATATATATATATATATATATATATATATATATATATATATATATATATATATATATATATGTGTGTGTACGCAGCTTACGAAACAAACCGTCCCGATTACAACGTCAGCTCGCGAAAAAAATAAACAATGTATCAAACAGTCTGCATTGTACTGGCGTTACACAGGGTGTGAAAGTCCGTTGGTCCACCATGGCCTGATCTTATCAAGGTTAAAGTATGATTGGTCTCCTGAGAAATGACTGTATAATACATTCTCTGAAGCCATTCCGCATGCAGTTTCAGCTTTTCTCCTCTGGGAAGCACTAAAGTTCAGGATAGAGATATGGACAGCCAACAATGCTAGCTGAAGTTGTATAATACATAAAATGTCAGCAGCTCGGTTAATACTGATTATCTAGACACTTAAATAGACAAAAAGACTTCTCAGTCACACTGTTAGAAATGTGCTGATCAGGTATACTTTTGAAAAAGACTCTTGAGGAAAGCGCCACTGTGTACAGAATATTATTTCGGTGTGTGTGACGATGTATTTAAGACAGGTTTCTCATCCCTCCTACCTCACCTCTCCTCTAAACAAATCATCAATTTAATGTTATATTTCATTAACTTGATATTTCGTGTGTATGCGAGTGTGTGTGTAGGTGTGTGTGTGTGGGTGTGGGTGTGTGTGTGGGTGTGCGTGTGTGTGTATGTGACAAGACAGGGACACAAACCTTCATCTAGTTTTAGGCATACACTGTACATAGATTCCGATTTATTGATGCCTAATAAATAAACGTTTCTTGAGTCTCCTGCATGGTGAAACCTTTTGGAAATAACATTATGCCCCAGAGATTTATGCGTTCTAAAGCAGGTTTCCCAGCGTCCCCTGCGTGGTATGTCTTTATTGTAAAGTGACTGGCTGGTGGAGAGCTTTCAGTTTTACCACTAGGGTTGTTTCAGCAGATCTTTTATGCGGATCAGGGGTTGTCCGGTCCTGATTTGGCTCGGAAGTGTCCGCTGGACCTAAAATAATAATCTTGTAATGTAATGTAATGTAAAGCAGGTTTCTTATTGTGGTCTTAGTACAGCAAATGTGCAGATCTTCGACACATCGAATTCCTTTTCCCGAACCTGCTTGGCGTCTGGCGGGCTATTTTTTGGTCAAACTACCGGTAGCACTGTCTTAAATAATAACAGTGTTAGACCACACAAGCGAAATCGCATGTAGATTATATGGATTGCCTCGGAGACTATCACAGACCCGTAGAGGCAACCCCCATTCCTAATGAATGAACATTGAGGTTTAACGTCTACACCCACCATTGGTGATATGGCAGACGGGGATAACCATCCCAGGGAAAGAGGGGTAGGGACCTGAATCAACACTGAACCACCAGAGCAATCATACTGCTAAAATGGACAAGGAAAATGCCCACATTTTATATCGCCCACCACCGGATTCAAACCTGGGTCATCGATGTGCCAGGCGAACGCTCTACCACTTGAGCTACGGCGGTGGGACCCCATTCCTAGGGTTGATAACTATAGTATAATTTGCTGTGCTCCAACACCCCTATACGCTTATGTGTCCGGGGACGTTAATCTATTTTAACTAACTAACTAACCCCATCCCAATCCCATCTCTCCCTCTCTCTCTCTCTCTCTCTCTCTCTCTCTCTCTCTCTCTCTCTCTCTCTCTCTCTCTCTCTCTCTCTCTCTCCTTTCCTATATCCTCCGAGCCCATACGCGGATATTACATTACATTACATGGTTATTGCTTTAGGTCCAGCGGACTCTTCCGAGCCACATCAGGACCAAACTAACGAGGACGATGATGCTCTGACTTTGAAGTGGACATAATTTTAATACAGACTTCATAGACTGCGTCTTTAAACTATGCTGCATCTAATAACAGTATTATCGTAGAACTGTAAGAAACGTCACTATGACGTTGGCAACCTCCCTTTTGATCTAGAATAAAGATTTCTTGACGACGTGGCTTAAGCTGGCTGTACGTAACGTACTAGCTGCAAGTGGAAACGAGTTTTACATAAGAAGCCTATGTTGTAGACTGCACACAGTTCTTTCATCAGCCCAACTCTGAAAATGAGCCGTACAGTTCAGGAACTCGGCTAATACTGTACAGTACTCCTCTCTTAAGGTGACCCCCCACGGGACAAAATTTTTGTTTGATCTTATCCGAGGAGCACCCTAAACAGTCCTCTGATAAGATCAACTACCAGTAAAAAAAACTTGATCTTATACGAGTTGCTAAATTGTTGTGTCGTGTGAAAGTGTGTGTGTATGTGCGTGTGTGTATGTGCGTGTGTGTGTGTGTACATGTGTGCACGTTGGTGCGCGCGTATGCATGTATGCATTACTGTATATGTATTTTTTGTGGGTGTGTATGATGCATAAGCACACACTCAAACACTCAAACGAACGGATACAAGCATGCATACACATACTCTCACACACACACACACACACATAAACACATTGAGGCGCACGCACGTAAATGAGAATAAAAAAATAAAAAGTATGCACCAAGACAGTTATTGGGTGTATTTGCAGAAAACCTTACACAAGTTTAACAAATTGTTCACTTTGTCTACGCCACGGCACATGCTTTATCGCTAGTGAATGAAGTCACTCCACTGTGGCAATACGTCCCGCTTTTGCCATTGTGCGAAATCTTCTCGATTTGACTCACTGGAAACAAAAACAAACAACAATAATAATAATAATAATAATAATAATAATAATAATAATAATAATAATAATAATAATAATAATAATAATAATACAGTACTCCTCTTTTAACGTCACTACCGTTTAAGGTCACAAGGCGGATAAGATCAATCAGGTTGTTGGTCCCGGCCAAACACCTTCTTTGTACCATTTAGAATTCCTCGCTTAGCGTCACCTCGCATAAGGGAAAACCTCGGATAACGTCAACCCCGTTTTGGCTCCCAAATGGAGGAGACTACTGCTAAAGAGAAATTGATGTCACAGATGAGGTCATTTATGAGGTCACTTCCTGTTTTGAGATGGAATTCCATCCCAGAATACCTGTCACTCCAGCCAGCATCCGCATTATTCGACACTCTGCAATACACACGGGAGCCACTTTGACAGAGTGCGACCCATGGGCGGTGTAGACAGGTGTAACTGTGATCTGCCGTGTCCCTTCCTAGCGGGACGTATTGCCACAGTGGACCTTACCCTGAATTGACTTCATTCACTAGCGATAAAGCATGTGCCGTGTCGTAGACAAAATGAACAATTTGTTAAACTTGTGTAAGGTTTTCTGCAAATACACCCAGCAACTGTCTTGGTGCATACTTTTTATTTTTTCTTTTCATTTGCGTGCGTGCGCGTCAATGCGTTTGTGTGTGTGTGCGAGAGTGTGTGTATGTGTATGCATGCTTGCATCCGTTCGTTTGAGTGTTTTAGTGTGTGCTTGTGCATTATACACACGCACAAAAAATACATATACAGTAATGCATACATGCATACGCGCGCACCAACGTGCACACATGTACACACACACGCCCACACATACACACACACTGTCACACGACAAAAAAATTTAGCAACTCGTATAAGATCAAGTTTTTTACTGGTAGTTGATCTTATCAGAGGACTGTTTAGGGTGCCCCTCGGATAAGATCAAACAAAAATTTGGTCCCATGGGGGGTCACCTTAAGCGAGGAGTACTGTAATAATAATAATAAGAGTGAACATTGGATCACAAAATTTGACCAACATTTTTTTTCATGGCTGACGTACTGCTATTTTTTAACAGATGCAATCACACCCCCCCTCCCACTCCCATTTTTTTTATTTTCAGTATTAATATGATAAGGTTAGGTTGAACTCAGTCACAAAAATTCCATCCAACGTGAATTCAAAAGAAAAATTTGACAGACTTACCAGCACAGGGTCCCACCCTATGTGAATAGGAAATGACAAGAAATGACCTCATAAATGACGTCATCTGTGACATCAATTTCTCTTAAGCAGTAGTCTCCTCCATTTGGGAACCAAAACGGGGTTGACGTTATCCGAGGTTTTCCCTTATGCGAGGTGACGCTAAGCGAGGAATTCTAAATGGTACAAAGAAGGTGTTTGGCCGGGACCAACAACCTGATTGATCTTATCCGCGTTGTGACCTTAAACGGTAGTGACGTTAAAAGAGGAGTACTGTATTTCTTGAAAGCTCATGGTCCACATTCTTTGTTGATAAGGCCGATATATGTATGCATTAGATGTTTTGATCTTAATTTTTTCTATTATTGTCCAGTATAGATACAGTCCAGTATATAGATAGCGTGTGCTATTAAATCTTGAGCCTAACCACTCGACCACAGTGATAGTGGAGTATTTCATATCTGACATCCCAAGCCTTGTGTTTAGTTATTAGTTAGGTCAATACTGACCAGCTGATCCATAGTGCATGTACAAAGCGATATTGGAGCTAATTTAATATCTAACATTCTAAGCCATTTCTTTAAAAAGACACAACGTTCAAAAGAGTTGTTTACTTTTGGCGAAAACGGGTTAGCCTAAAATTCGCATTGTTATTACATTATACAATGATTAAAGTGGGCTTTCGTTGCTCAAATAAAGCGCTAAAGTTTTGAGTTTTCCATTTCGATTCTGACAGGGAGTGATTTCCTTTGTTTTCAAGTGTGACCTTTGACCCTATATCTCAATCAACCAGGGCTTGAAGAGTGCGTCTTTGGTGTGTGGGATAGGGTAGGGTCTATTTTATCAATCTAAAACAAAATAGAGAAAAACCTTAGCGAGCATTGTTGTGCAATGAGTTGTGTCACAAGTATATCAACTAACAAGTTAGTATCTCCCTTCTATGTCTCTGTCGACGTGCGCGTACAACCGGTTGCTTCTCTTTACATGCTTTGTGCTCCATAGAGCGTCGTCGGCCTAAAATAATTTTTTAGAAACTTCAAAACCCAGGGGAATTATGGGTAGGGAAATCCTTTTCTGAAATGACGTCGGCAGGACTCTTCGCGATTAGTGCATGGCACACACGCAAAATGGCGTCACAAGAAGATTGGTTAGATCTGAATTCGTCTAATTTGACCTCGCATGCTGCTGGATAACAATGCAATTTGAATTTGCTTTCAAAAATCAAAAGAGAGCGAGACCACAACAAAGTACAACGAGCCAAGGCGACGCAAACACTAAAGGCCGACAGAACAAAAAGCGCACAAACTACAAAAGGTAAGTACCCGTGACCATACACAATAAACTAGGCCTAACCACCATTGCAAAATAGGATTGATCATCACCATGATTGAATTTTTCCACCCCACCTTCCAATCGGTACGGAATCGAACATATGCTCAAATCATCATATCTTTGACAGAACTTGCATGTGCATTATACAGTGTGATTCAAGCGATAAATGAACCATCACATCGAAGTGATCTGAGCAGCTGAATCGATGACAATGGCGATCAATCGTTCACTGAGACTCACGATCGCCTGCACTGAGCTCACATACATGTGTGCGTGTTTCTATAAATCCATCGTGTTCTCCTTCGATAACTGAGCAAAGCCTTTGTTCACTACCAGAAATATGCAGTTTCTCTCCCAACTTTCGTTTAATTTCAGGCAGCACATCTTCGGAAGAAATGGCGACCAGACTGCAACCGTAGCTAGTTATCAGATTTTCCAGAATTCTCTATTCTATTTTTAGGTTTGGGATACCCCCGTCTCAGCTTGTGGCTAAAACCAAGGGCAACGGGACCACCGCACGTCGACTGGGGGCAATACGAGATACTAACTTGTTAGTTGATATACTTGTGGTTGTGTTTCTTACGACTATGCCCTGTGAGTTAGGGCACTGAATAGAATAGACCCAAAGTTTCTCGGCGTGTCGTAAGTGGCGACTAACAGGAGTGATGTCAGCACGCCATCACTGGGCGAAAGTCTTCTACACAGAAGTCACAGGCCAGGGCGGAGGAACCTCACGTCACGAGCACGTGGTCATTAAAACAATTATAGTAAATGACTACGTTCTCGGGGCCAAGGATAGCCACATTGTACTCGTGTATTTCGGCTGTGGCCAACAGACTGGAGAGGACTGTGCACGGCACACACCGTATGATGAAAAGAACCACTCACTCCATACCGGATCGGTCGTCGCCCGGGTCACCAAGGACCGCGTCTTCCGTTGGCCACCAGGACGGAGGTGAAAAGTGGGTTACTGATGGACAACTTAGCAAGATCCGCACGAGACAACGTCGTCATAGGAACCTGGAATGTAATGACCCTAACTGCGGAGGGAAAATAAGAGAAACTGGTTCATGAGCTGGACCACTATCGATGGAACATTTTATGTATCAGCGAACTGCGATTCAAAGAACGACCGACACAGGTCACAAGTTTTTTTTCAGCGGGGGAGATGACAGGCACGAACGCGGCGTTGGGTTCTTGGTCCACAAAGACATTCTAGCCACTGTCATGGGTTGCCGCCCAGTCTCCAGTAAACTCATTACCATCCGTCTGAGAGCAGCCCCTTTCAACATCACCATCCTCCAGGCCTATGCCCCCACATCAGACTATGAACACAGCGAAGTCGACGATATCTATAAACTCTGCAGGCTGTCCTTGACCAAGTGCCGAGGAAGGACATAGTCATAGTGCAATGCGACTGTAATGCCAAGGTTGGCCAAGATGCTTACCACAACTGAGGAGACACACTGCAACAACGAGACAAATGACAGAGGTCTGAGACTCTTGGAGTTTGCCAGAAACAACAATCTGATACTGACAAACACGCTTGGTCCACAGAAAAAATCCACACGATGGACCAGGCAGTCCCAGCGGGGAGCATTACAACCAGATTGACTATATCATGGTCAAGAAACGCTTCAGATCAAGCATCAACATTGGCAGGACCCGCACTTTTACAGGAGCATACATCGGAAGTGACCACGATCTCGTAATGATGTCTTTCGGCTTCACTTGAAGAGAGTAAACACAACAAAGTGCACTAGACTGAAGTTCGACCTGGACAAACTGCAAGACCCGGAGGTGGCAGAAATATTCAAAATCACAATTGGAGGGAAATTTGCACCACTGTTTAGTTTGGGAGCTGGTGAAGTAGATGTCAACACCATGACAAACATAAACTCAACGGTGACAGATGCTGCCTCTGAGATCCTTGGCAAGCACCGCCCAAAGAAGAAACTGTGGATCACACCTGAACTTTTGGATCTGTGTGACAAACGAAGATAGATAAAAAAGAAAAAGAACACATCACAAGGAGCTGATGCCTACCGAAACATCAGCAGGGACATCAGAAAAGGCATGAGCACAGCAAAGGAGAACTGGATAGAAGATCAATGCCAGGAAATAAGAGAACAGTCTAAACAAGAACAAAAGCAAGAAGGCCTACCAGATTGTGAAGCACATGACAAGTGTTAAACAGCCCTAGGTATCTAAGATCCAAAGCAAGTCTGGTATGTGCCTTACAGAAGAACAAGAAGTCTTGTATAGATAGACAGAGTACTGCTCTGACCTTTACAACCACTAACCAAACGGAGACCCATCAGTTCTAGCATGTCTCCAGATCACAGAAGAAGAAATCCTCCCAATTCTCCGGGAAAAAGTTGCGGCAGAAGTGCAATCGCTGAAGAAGAGCGACTCTTCCCAAAAAGAGTAATTTTCAGGGTGTCAAAACTACCGTACCATCAGCCTCATCTGCCATCCCAATAAAGTCCTCCTGAACATAATACTCAACAGATTGAAACCCCAAGCTGTATAAATCATAGCTGAAGAACAAGCAGGATTCAGGGGAGGGCGAAGTACCATTGAGCAGATTTTCAACCTCAGAATAATTCGCGAAAAATACCTACAGCACCAAAAAATTATATATATCATGTGTTTGTAGACTTCAAGAAAGCGTTTGACCGAGTCTGGCATGCAGCTTTGTGGGCATCCATGAGAATGTTCAACGTCAGCCCTAACCTTATTGAAGTCACCAAAAGCCTGTATGACAAGGCTTTCAGTGCAGTCCTCCACAACAGCGCAATCGGGATCTGGTTCAGAACAACAATCGGTGTGCGTCAAGGATGCCTACTGTCTCCAACACTCTTCAACATCTCCCTAGAGTGCATCATGTCATATGCCTTTGCAAATCACGAATGCCCCGTCAGCATAGGGGGTAGAGCAACCTTTAACCTCTGTTTTGCGGATGACATTGATGGATTGGCTGGAAAGGAACAAGAAATTGAATAGCTGGTACAAAGGCTTGACACCACCTCCAGAGCCTTTGGAATGGAAATATATGCAGAGAAGACCAAAATGATGACCAGCAACACCAATGGAATCAACACGGACATCAAAGTCCATGGTCAATCCCTCAACACGGTGCATAGCTTCAAATATTTAGGAGCCATTGCATCAGACAATAGATCCCGACAGGAAGGCCTCTCCAGGATGGCACAAATAACTGCGGCCCTAACAAGGTTGAAGCCTATTTGAAAGACAGGACCATCAGTCTACACTCCAAGGTAATCCTGCTGCGCTTCTTTGTCATCTCTTCCGTGGGTATACTCGGGGGTCTCTGCATAAATCGTATCCCCACTTTCTGGAAAAGTAGTATTTTAAATTCCCACTGTCGCAGTCTTTCTCCTTTGTTCTTTCTTAATCCTAATCTGTTATATCAATCTACTATTCCATTTTCTTCGCTAGACCAGTCACCTATATTTTTTCTTAAAATCTCTTCCAAAACTCCTCATTTGTGTATGAGGTCTGTTGGGTCAGCTTGGGAATATTTGACGCTTTCTGCCAAATGGTCACTAGGGTATTTTTATTTAGCAATGTAGGCATTTTTGTAAGTATGTGTTTTGTTCATATTTTATAATGATGTTTATATTCTATATTGTTTTTGTAAACGGGGTTCGATAAATTAGCGTATAGCCTCAGCGTCCCTTGCGAGGGAGGCCTTTAATGTAAAGTGACCGGCTGGTGGAGAGCCTTCAGTGTACTCACTAGGGTTGTTTCAGCAGATCTTTTATACGGATCAGGTGTGAGTTCCTTTTCAACCAAGTTGTTGTTCCGATTTTATGGTCCTGATTCGGCTCTTTGCAGTTCGCTGGACGATGTAAGGAAATAACTAGCTAACTAACCTTGTCATCTGCATCTTTCTATACGCTTGCGAAACGTGGACTTTCACAGCAGACCTACAACGAAGAATACAACGCATGGAGATGAGGTGCTACAGAAGACGTCTGAGCATTTCCAGCACATCACCAACGACGAAGTCCAACAGACCATTCACACAAGCCATTGGACAACACGATGACACCGCTCACAGTGGTGAAGAAACGAAATCTCTGATTGTATGGCCACATCACCAGAACATCGGGCCTTGCAAAGATCAACCTGCAAGGCTCGGTGCAAACAGGCAGAAGAAGAAGGATACAGAAAAAGAGGTGGGAGGACAACATTCGAGAATGGAATGGATTGACACTGAGCGAAGGCCATGAGGGTTGATGAGGACAGAGAAAGATGGAATACGCTGGTTAAACGATCATCTGTGGTGCACCATCGACTTTCGAGTTACGGGATAGGATAGGATAGGATAGGATAGTGCTTCTTACCGGCTTTGGTAGAAACTATTTTTAAGTCAAGATTGTTGTTTGTTGCTATTATTAGGCACAAAAAAACTACGGAACTGATTCATTTTAAAAAAGCAACAACTACACTTTCGAAAGAGTTTTGTTGTCGTTGTAATCTTTCTTTTGTCGGTGGGACAACACTCACTGTGAATGTTAAAAGGATCTGTCAAAGGGTGTGTGGTCAAAGTGTGTCCCTTTAAAGGTATGGTTAAGTATTCATGGACAACATTGATCCATTGACAGTACTGTAGCAAGCAGCAATGTCGTCCATTGATGATAGTTCAAAAGGGACATAAACCTCCAGCCTCTACCGCAGATAACAACCTATTTTAATCAATAAAATAGCAATTTAAGGTAAAAATTGTACACTAAACCTGAATACCATTCGCTTGCAAACCTTTTTTTAAATAGCTTAGTGTCAACATTGTGCCTATAACTGAAGGAGGTTCCTAAGAAAAGTCAGCTAAGTTGTATCTACTTTGATTTTTCAAACCGTTTTACAGCCCAATACTAATCACCAGCAAACCTTTTTACCTAGTGTCTACATCTTAGCCCACTGAAAGAGATTTCTTCGAATGCCAGGTTTTACCTATATACTTTGATTCTTCAAGCTGTTATAACAACCCATCACAGTCACCGGCCAATAGCTGAAGGTTAAAAACAAATCTCATAAATGAGATAGGATGAACTGACCTGACCGCTTGACGATCGATAGGTAATGAAAACATGATAACAACTGCTCAAGCTGGCAGCGATCAAATCAATAGGACAAAGTTATATAATGACTGAGTCTCATAACACAGATAACGAACCGATCCGTACTGTGCGAAGTGAAAAGGACAAAACAATAAGGCTGGGTAGTTCCTGTATATTCCATGAGGCAGGGTGTGTGTGTGTGTGTGTGTATGACGGAAAATCGTGAGAAGCGGCATGAGCGAATAGAAACACCGGTAAGGTACGAAAAATACGAAATAAGCTTACATATTAAAATCAAAGAGGCTTGTACGCGAGCGCCTACATGACGCGTCCCCCTCCTCTTGGGTATCAATCATAGGCGCTCGCGTAGGCATAGTCGCTCGCTGTCCAGATACAAGCACCTGTCATTAAAGTAGAGGTATTAGTAACTAAAGGTTAATAACTAATGCGCTCAAAAAGATGAACGGTGCTAGACAGTACTCTGACCACAGACCACAGTTGGATCGCTCAGTCAATACCACCGCCACCAACATCATCACAAACAACAACGAAAACAAACGCAAAAACAACTCCAAAGACGACACCAAAAGCAATTGCAGCAACAACAATAGTAGCAACCACCAACCTCATCACCAACTAAAACTACAACAACCAAAAGTAGCATCAGCAACAACAACAACGACGAATCCACAGAAGATTATTAGTAACACAATGCACACATTACTACTACTACTACTACTACTACTACTACTACTACTACTACTACTACTACTACTTCTACTGCTGCTGCTGCTGCTACAACAACAACAACAACTACTACTACTACGACTACTACTTCTGCTACTACAGTGAGCGTTGTGGCCGCATGGTTTAAGGCAGGACTAATTTGCCTTGTCCACAGGCCAGAAACCATGGACTAAATATAGTATTCTTTGGTCCATGCCAGAAACCAATGGCGCCTGACTAGTGTGGGATCGTCCCGCCTCTGGGCGTTATGTTTCTCCGAATATTATTCAATTTCGAATCGGGCAACGTCTCAGGGTTTTTCTCCGGGTACTCCGGTTTGCTCCCCCAGCAAAATTTCAATTCAGTTCAGTTCAGTTCTTTTATTTAAACTTTAATTTTTTTTTTGGAATTATTTTAGACAATCACAAAATCACAAACACACATACACACACATCACATACATATAATGTATAAAACACTATATTTAAACATGTTTCTTAATTAAATCATTACTAAGAATAATGGTATGGCCACGTCACCAGATCATCAGGCCTTGCAAAGACCATTCTGCAAGGCACAGTGCAAGGAGGTAGAAGAAGAGGGAGACCGAAAAAGAGGTGGGAGGACAACATTCGAGAATGCACTGGTGTGACACTGAGCGACGCCATCAGGGCTGCTGAGGACAGAGAAAGATGGAGTACGCTGGTTAAACGATCATCTGTGGTGCCCCTACGACCTCCGAGTTACGGGACAGGATAGGATAGGAATGCTGGCTATTTTTTCTATTATTATCTGGTTGTGCAGTGTTGTTGTTATTTTAACATTACATCTTTTTATGTTTATACTGACAACAACGATGTACATTCAAATAATAATTTATATTAATTGTTGGCAAAATTTAAAACCACAAATAATATTAGGTAGGTTGGGTTTGGGCGCGCCACAGGTTACTACGCCTTCCCCAGGAGAGGCGGCCCAGAATTAACCGATAAAAAGGGACAATAAATGTAAAAAAAACTACTACTACTACTACTACCACTACTACTTCTACTACTACTACTACTACTACTACTACTACTAAACAACTTACCGTTTGTTTCCAAAACATGAGCCTTCTCGCAGTGTTTAGATTTGGGTTACACTGTAAATAAACGCGGTGAAAAAATACTCACCAATATCATTGTAACCCCACTACAACAAGCGGATATATTAAAAAGTGAAGAATACTCGAGTTCAAAAAGTAAACATTGAACAAGATAACCTAGAACGCGAAGAACAAGTATGTCATCCATCAAATATCACTTAACGTAGGCGCACTGAGTTAATGATAAATAATAAAGGCGAAAATGAAAAACACGCAATAATAATAATAATAATAATAATAATAATAATAATAATAATAATAATAATAATAAAACTCATCATCATCATCATCATCATCATCATCATCATCATCATCATCATCATCATCATCATCAACAACATCATCAACATCATCATCTCATCATCATCAACATTATCATCATCAACATTGTCGCGTTATATATACATTTTATATTAATATATATATAGATGTTAAAGGGTGAATGAACAGACTAAAGTATTTTATATAAATAGAATCAATTTCCTCTTTTTACTATGTCCAAAATCGATGAGAAACAAGAAAAATAATGTTGAGAAATAGAAAAAATAAAGAATAAAAGAAATTATTGGCTATTCATTCGTCCTGTTTGCTTTTTTACAACTAAAAAAGAATACCACTGGTTGATGGTTGATGATATTTATTTCATATGATGTGATGTGATACGATGAACCCGTGATGGCAAGGCTCTTCAAAATAATTAAAATGTTATCAACACTTATCTGCTGAAGAACGTTCTGATTTCTTTAGTTATAAAAGTAGGTCTTGAAATGTTCCTGGTGTTTAATCAAGGCATCATCTTCACGCTTGGCCAGGAGGAAGATACGTCGTCCAGCTGACTTCACATGGACGTCAAGGATATGGCGAACCCCATGTCATTAGATGAATGGGCGTGGAAGATGGAAGTAGATTAGAACACCAAACAGTCAGAAACTACAAGAAAAATCCTTTCCCTGCGCACAGACAAATTAACCGGGACTAAATACACAATCTGCATCCTGTTGAATGACCAGCGAGGAACGCCGTTGACGTTGTTTGAATAAGAACCCTGCATATTCACGGGTTATTGTATCTTATTCTCAAACACAATAATGTTCTTTCCTCGCTGTTCATCCACACTGTTCCAATGATCAAGAATGCACCAACATTCTTTATGAACTAAGCTAAACATGTTAAATTAACTATCACCATATAAACTTCACGCGCTGAAGAATTTATATGAAATGAGAACAACATGTTAAAATAACTATTATCATACAAATTGCATAAATTGAAGAATAATAACGAATCACCTTGATGAAGGACGATGAATGATTCGCATGGCGCAATGGACACAAGCACAAGACTACCCATTTCCCAGCTTCACACATCGAATCATAACTTACCAGCTCAGGATTCGTTTGTTGGGTTTACGACACGTGTTGTTTAGGATGAGACGAGCTTTTCGAACCAAATTTATGACCTCTATAATCCAAATAATGGTCTGGCGTAAACATACGTTCCTTGCCCTCCAAAGATGGTTGCTCGAATGTTTATCCTAACGAATCTTTTCCACATTCAGCCAATCGAAAAGATGGTACACAAATTGTCTATGGTAACAATACTCTAAAAATGAACTACACTAAATAAAAAATTGTCCATACTGCGTCATTCTGAAAACAATATTATTATCGTCACTGTCTGTGACGTATTGTCTATGACGCATTGTCTGGCCTACAGCAGATTATCGAGGATGCGTAGAGTAGGCGCTTGTATCGCGACAATATCCCCCCGCTTAAGTGAAAAATCAAGAATGCAATTTTTCCTTCCACTTACATCGAGCGACTGAGATAATCTGCCCCGATATTGTCTTTGCCTGGAATGACTCGTACAGAGAAGTTGTACTGTTGGAGTTGTATGGCCCATCTCATCAGCCGTCCGTTTTCTGTCCTTGCTTTTTGCAGATATTGTAGAGGCTGGTGATCTGTTTCAATAACAAACTTTGTTCCAAACAGGTATTGTTCAAACTTCCGTATTCCCCATACTATTGCCATGCATTCCTTCTCGATCGTGGCATACCGGCCTTCAGTTTCACTCAGCTTCTTGCTGGCGTACGCGATTGGTTGTAAACCATCACCATGGTCTTGCATCAGGATAGCGCCAATGCCTCTGTCTGATGCGTCCGTCCTCAGGACGTACTGTTTCTCTGGATCAGGGAGACAGATGACTGGCTTCTTGCACAACTCTCGCTTGAGTGACGTGAATGCTTCTTCGCATTTGTCGTCCCACTGAACTCGTTCAGGATGCCCTTTCTTCGTCTTTTCAGTCAGCGGCAGTGCGAGCGTAGCGAAGTTCGGCACGAACTTCCGATAATATCCTGCTAGACCCAAGAAAGCGCGCAAGTCTTTCTTCGTCTTCGGTGGTTGCGCGTTTCTGATCTTTTCAACCTTGTCCTCTTCTGGTTGAATTGTACCTTGACCAACTATGTGTCCTAGAAATGACAGGCTCTCAAATCCAAAATAACATTTGGAAGGTTTTGCTGTCAGATTGCACTCATGTAATCTATCCAACGTTGCTTTGAGGACTTGCACGTGCTCCTCCCACGTTTCAGTTGCTACCATGACGTCATCAATGAAATTACTGACTGCGTCTTCGTTCAGCGGTTTCAAAAGTTTCCTCATCATGCGTGTGAAAACAGCCCCAGCGTTCTTCAACCCAAATGGCATCACAGTCCATTGAAATTGACCTTGCGGTGTAGTGAAAGCGGTTTTCTCTTTGTCCTCTGTCTTCATAGGGATTTGCCAGTATCCTTTTGCGAGGTCTATCTTAGAAAAATATTTCTTCTTGCTCAACTTGGCAAATAGCTCATCGATGTTAGGCATTGGCTCAGCATCGAATCTCGTGGCTTGATTCAATTTCCTGTAGTCAATACAGAATCGGTTGTTGCCGTCCTTCTTTTGTACAAGTACTACAGGTGCGCTGTATGGTGATGCTGCTTGTTCGATGACGTTCATTTTCAACATTGCTTCAACCTCTTCTCCGATTGCTTTTATCTTAGAATATGGCAGAGGGTACTGTCGAACAAATATAGCTCGATCCTGTTCCATTGGGATATTACATTCTTGCAATGATGTTTTTCCCGGCAAATCTGTCAATACAGACTTCTTGCGGTTGCAGATTTCTGTAAGCTCTGTTCTTTGCTTTTCTGTCAGTTTGTCGGACAAATGAACATCTGCTGGTCCTTGGGTATTTTCCAGCTGAATCACAGGTATGCTATCTTTTGTTCCAGTAGTATCTTTCTGTTCATGTTCGTCGATCATCACAACGGCGACGATATGAGTTTCCACTTGCTTTTCTCTTTCAACGTACAGTTTCAGTGCATTAGCATGGTAGATTTTCTCATTGTCTCCTACTGCAATCTTGTAGTCACATTCATTGATGCGGTCAGTGACAACATACGGACCTTTCCATAGCATCTGCAGTTTGTTGGCTTTATCAGAAACAAGCATGAGAACTTTATCTCCAACGTTGAATTTTCGTGCTTTTGCTTTCATGTTGAAATGTTTTGCGTGTTTAGCGCTTGCTTTTCCAAGGTTTTCTCTGGCGATTTTGCAGGTTTCTTCAATTCTGTTCCGGAGGTCGATCACATACTGAAATGTGGTCCTAGTTTCTTCCGTCTGTTCTTCCTGTGTCCAGAGCTCTTTCAGAATCTGTAACGGTCCTCGTACAGTTCGTCCATAAAGAAGCTCAAAGGGAGAGAATTGTAGTGATTCTTGCGGTACTTCTCTGATAGCAAACAGAAGTGCAGGTATAAACCTGTCCCATTCTTTTGGTTGTTCTTGACAAAGATGTTTCAGCATACTTTTGATGGTACCATTGAAACGTTCCACCAACCCGTTGCATTGTGCGTGTCTTGGTGTGGTTCTCAGGCCTTTCACACTCAATAGCCTGTTCACTTCGTCAGCTAGGGATCCTACAAATTGAGATCCGTTGTCTGTCAGAATCTCTCTCGGAATACCTAAGCGAGTCCACATTTCCCACAATGATTCGGCCACATCTTCGGCTTTGATGGATTTTAATGGCTTGGCTTCGACGTAGCGTGTAGCATAGTCCACCATGGTGATTATATAGCGGTGCCCCCCTGTCGGACGCTGGTAAGATAGGTCCGATGATATCCACCGCCACACGATCAAAAGGTGTGTGGATTATTGGCATCTTGCCCAACGGCAGTTTCCGAACTTGACCTTTCGGTGACGTCCTCTGGCATATGTCACATGACGCGCAATAGCGTCTGATGTCTCCGCAGATTCCGGGCCATACGAAATCGTTCCAGATTCTCTTCCTGGTTTTGGTTACACCCAGGTGTCCTGACATCGGCGTGTCATGGGCCAATCGTAACACTTCGTTGCGATATTTCTTTGGGACAACAATTTGTTTGGTCTCTTTACCGTTTTGGAGAAAAGTGCGGTACAAAATTCCCTTTCTCCAGCTGTAGGTAGTTTTAGAAGTTGATTTGCGCCCTCCTTTCCCATGCTTGGTCTCATTGTCAGCTAGCTTCCTTGCTTTCTCCAGGGTTGGATCCTCCTTCTGAGCTTGTCCTAACTCCACTGGAGTGACATCCCCGAGCAGAGAATTGGATGTTTTCAATGTTTTATCTGTTTTCCCCACAGAAGCTCTAGTTTGCATTGCTGCGCATACTTCTCGAATTGCGTAAACTGGAACAGGTGTCAGGTTCCCATCCTCAGACTTACGGTAGTTCCCTACAAGAACTTGCTCTACCGGTTGCTTCATAACGGCCACAACGGTCTTCCCTTCAAAGAATGGTGTGTTCATGTGTACCGTCGCAATTGGTAGTGTTAACTTTGCAGGCGACGAGGCCATCACTATCTCAATGGTCTCTCCTGACAAACATCGCTCGGGTACAAGACTGGAATCGACGATGGTGATCGACGCTCCAGTGTCGCGCAATGCCGTCGCTTGCTTCCCTTCCACTTCTACTTGGCACTCCGGCGAGAACGGTATCGCCGTACATAATGAACAGAGTTTGCCGTGACTCTGTACATCCTCCTGCCTCATACTTCCAGCTATTGCGGCGGCTGCTTTATTTTCTTTCCCTCCTTTTGGGCACTGTCTCGCCACATGACCTTGCTGGTTACAAGTATAGCAGGTTACTTCAGGCCTCCTTGTCCTGACGTTGTGGAGCTGCTTCTGCGTTACCTCCATCTTCTTTTTATCTCCTTCCTCATCTTCTTTCCTTCTACTATGCTTGAGTCTATCTCCGAATCTATTCCTGGGTCTTTCATGATCAGACATAGTGGCTTGCTTTGCTGATTCGTAGGTTAAAGCAAATCTTATTGCATCGCCCATCGTCTCCGGCTCCTTTTCTCTGACAAAACGCGCTTGATCAAACGGTATCCCACTAAGAAACTTGTCTTGCAGTATCAAATCACGCAGATCGTCATATGTGTTGTCTTTCCCTGCAAGTTCTTGCCATCTGGATAACCAGAGATCTAACTTGGTAGCGTACTCTTGTGTTGATTCTCCTTGCTGTCTTCTGGCCTCTCGAAATTTTTTTCGATATTCTTCTGCCGTCAGCTGGAATCGGAACAATAATGATCGCCGCAATGTTCCGTAGTCGCCGGCATCAGCATCACTCAACATAGAGTAGACTTCCCTCGCTTTCCCTTTTAGCAAGGTGCCTAGGCGAGGAGCCCATTGATTAATTGGCCATTCTTGAATCTTAGCCGTTCTCTCAAATGTGCGTAGATAATCTTCCAGATCATCTTTGTCTTCCAGAAAAGGTAGTTTTATCTTCAGTTTTTCCTGATAAAACTGCGATGAACGGGAATCCGACGGATCGGCAGCATTGTCGTTGGTGTTGTCACTGTTCACGTGACGTATTCGTTCGAGTTCTAATTCATATTCCAATGTTGCTTTATGTTTCCTTTCATCGATTTCAGCTTGACGCTTCCTTTCTTCAGCTTCAGCTTGATGCTTTCTTTCTTCAGCTTCAGCTTCAGCTAAACGCGTTTTCTCTTCCTTGACGTAATTGACAAGATCTGGACCCGACAACCCCAACGCTTCTCCTTCGGCCTTAAACTTTAAGAAAGGATCGTTGGCTTCCATTGCCTTCGCTTGAGCACGAGTGGTCATTTACGAATGTCAAAAATGTAATACGACAGGAAAGAATAAATTAGCGTTCGAAAAGTTCCGATTTCGTCACGCCGATTACGTCACGTCAATGACGTTATTTTCCCGAGGAGGAAAAAAAAATACAAAATGGCAACTCTTTGAAATATCTTCGAACAACCCCAATGGATTCGTTATAACTATACGCTTTTACTGCAAATTCTGTTATTTGCTATTCGCGTATTAACAGCATAAAACCAAGAACTTGAAAAGAAGAGTTTTGTGTATCCGGCAATGGCACCCTCTTGTTAACACCAGTTCTACTTCGAACTCAAAGATTCTAATTCATTCTTGTAATGTAATTAGAATTGTGATAACGTGTCACTGTCTAGGCTCGAATCCAGTAGCTAAACTTATCAAATTCACAAAAGTTATCCCGCTACCTTTACCTTGATTCGCCTAATAAGATCAACTGTACGTGGCCTTATTTGATTGCCACACAGATACAATCCACCCTGGATGATACACCCGTGTCTCAGGGATTTACTGTGTGTATATTTATAAATTAAAAAATACACTCTAGTATAACTCGCGGTCCGTTCCTTTGTGGCGGATGAGTTTACTAGACCCTTCTGCTAATACTCTCTCACTACGAGTATTCTTCTAATTTTCTATGTCGCTCTTACTTCGGCGAACAGAAATGTTAGGCTACAAAAAACTGACTTAATGATCCTGTGTGATTATTCCGTTTATCACTGATCTATTAAGCGCGACGCTACTGTCTGTCTACTGTTCGGTCCGTTGAACATAGAACATTTACCTTACCTTCAAAGGTGACTAGTAGGTCAACAAGTTATTTAGTCTTCATACTAAATTATAACTTGTTATCTCTCTCCTTCTAATATTGACACAGGTCCTCGTGTCTCCGGATTCACTATAACAACAAATGCTATAGGATTCCAATATTAGCTTCAAACACTCAATCGGTTAAGACTGAGATAATAAAATAGACCACCGTTCTGCCTATTTTTTTACAGCATGTAATACCCGAAATTACTGCTGAACATTTGATTGACAACACGTACTGGGAGTCGTTTGCATAAGGTTATAAATATGCAACCTAATTATATTTGTAAATATAACTGGTAACTTATGATCGACGTGGGAAGCTGATGTTACATTGGTTGGTAGGGTAGTCCATAAGTCCGCCCATTTGTAAGAGCGGCTCCCTCCAACCTCCCGCGTTGAACAAATGAATGATACAATGATAATTTACATGTACAATGTAGTAAATATCATCACCACCAGTGGTAACACGACTTAAAAAGTGATTGTGACTCCAACTATCACGAGACGAGCCCCCATTGTCGCGTTATATATACATTTTATATTAATATATATATAGATGTTAAAGGGTGAATGAACAGACTAAAGTATTTTATATAAATAGAATCAATTTCCTCTTTTTACTATGTCCAAAATCGATGAGAAACAAGAAAAATAATGTTGAGAAATAGAAAAAATAAAGAATAAAAGAAATTATTGGCTATTCATTCGTCCTGTTTGCTTTTTTACAACTAAAAAAGAATACCACTGGTTGATGGTTGATGATATTTATTTCATATGATGTGATGTGATACGATGAACCCGTGATGGCAAGGCTCTTCAAAATAATTAAAATGTTATCAACACTTATCTGCTGAAGAACGTTCTGATTTCTTTAGTTATAAAAGTAGGTCTTGAAATGTTCCTGGTGTTTAATCAAGGCATCATCTTCACGCTTGGCCAGGAGGAAGATACGTCGTCCAGCTGACTTCACATGGACGTCAAGGATATGGCGAACCCCATGTCATTAGATGAATGGGCGTGGAAGATGGAAGTAGATTAGAACACCAAACAGTCAGAAACTACAAGAAAAATCCTTTCCCTGCGCACAGACAAATTAACCGGGACTAAATACACAATCTGCATCCTGTTGAATGACCAGCGAGGAACGCCGTTGACGTTGTTTGAATAAGAACCCTGCATATTCACGGGTTATTGTATCTTATTCTCAAACACAATAATGTTCTTTCCTCGCTGTTCATCCACACTGTTCCAATGATCAAGAATGCACCAACATTCTTTATGAACTAAGCTAAACATGTTAAATTAACTATCACCATATAAACTTCACGCGCTGAAGAATTTATATGAAATGAGAACAACATGTTAAAATAACTATTATCATACAAATTGCATAAATTGAAGAATAATAACGAATCACCTTGATGAAGGACGATGAATGATTCGCATGGCGCAATGGACACAAGCACAAGACTACCCATTTCCCAGCTTCACACATCGAATCATAACTTACCAGCTCAGGATTCGTTTGTTGGGTTTACGACACGTGTTGTTTAGGATGAGACGAGCTTTTCGAACCAAATTTATGACCTCTATAATCCAAATAATGGTCTGGCGTAAACATACGTTCCTTGCCCTCCAAAGATGGTTGCTCGAATGTTTATCCTAACGAATCTTTTCCACATTCAGCCAATCGAAAAGATGGTACACAAATTGTCTATGGTAACAATACTCTAAAAATGAACTACACTAAATAAAAAATTGTCCATACTGCGTCATTCTGAAAACAATATTATTATCGTCACTGTCTGTGACGTATTGTCTATGACGCATTGTCTGGCCTACAGCAGATTATCGAGGATGCGTAGAGTAGGCGCTTGTATCGCGACAATAATCATCATCACCTCATCATCATCATCATCATCATCATCATACAAGACCCTCCTTCATAAAAAACGACACACCCTTTAAAAATGCGTGAAACACACGCAAAGTGCATGGACAGCACATTAGCATCTTTAACTAAAATATATGTTATCGCGAGTCAAAATGTAAGTACTATACAACAAGAGATAACACAATGATGAAAGGAAATCGCATGGTAATTTATCAAGAGCCATTTGGTAGCAGTGTAATATCCCTTTGTATGTGTGTACTGACAATCAAGCATGCTTAAAAGGATCCACCTCGACCACACAGCCGTCCACACATTCTTGTAACATTCACAATGAGTGTTGTTCCACTAAAAAAAATAAGCTTACAATTTAAAAAACAACAACAACTCTTCGCTATAAAGTATAGTTATTTTTTAAATGAATAAATTCCGTAGTTTGTGTACCTATTAATAGCAACAGCCGTTGGCTCGCCCGCCAAGATTCTAAAAATAGCAGCTCCCAAAGCCGGTAAGAGACAGAACCAATCATCTTTGTTGTTCACTCAGAGATAGGGCCAAAGGTCACACGGCTAATGGTATTTGACGTACCGTAAATCAGGGGAAGTCATTCTCTGTCAGTACCGACATTAAACACTCAAACTTTAGCGATTGGATTTGAGCAGCGAAAGCCCACTTTATCATTGTGTAATGTGATAACAATGCGATCTTTATGGTAAACTCATTTCCGCCAAAGGCAAACGAAGCCTTCGATTTGGGGCTTTTTAAATAACAATTCTACTTCTTTGTAAGGCTTTGGTAGTATAAATATGAAAATACATCACACTATAAAACAACACTGTCCACCACCACCAACAACAAACAAAAAACACAGAAATAAGGCCACACAATAAAGATGAAAAAGGAAAGTTATGTGATCCTTTTGTCACAAATGTGCATAAATCTCCGGACGTGAGTATAAACCGAGGTCTGGTCTGGCATGCATTTCATAAATGGGACTTTATCAGATTCTAATGCTGAAATCCTAGACGCTGAGTGAGTGCCACAAAACATATAAAATACACCCAGCAAACACTAAGTGCAACGTTCTCTTCCCCATCCCTTCCCACTACACACACACACACACACACACACACACACACACACAAGTCTGTATTCATGGCAAATTGGGGTTTTGGACAAAATGTAGTCATCGTTTCCTAACCCTAACCCTTTTACTTCAAATATGCCCAGAAAATAGCCAGTCTCAGATAGAGCACTCCCATGTATTTAAACAGTTCCATGCACTACAAGAGCACTCCCATGTACTCCCATGTACGTAAAAAAAAAGTGGGGCGCTGGAAAAAAAGTGTGGCGCGAGCTAAATGCCCCATTTTGTGCATAAAAAGGCAAGTTTAGCACCCCATATGTCCCTGTATACACGCCCACACTGTCACAAGAGGCTAGTTTGGACACTGCAGTAAGGCTTCACGCCGCTAAAAGTCCATCCTTCTTTGGCTTTTGTAACTTAAATTCGAGGCCTAGCAGAAAACAAAAGTCAGGTTTGTTCTAAGTATGTGTAGGGAAAATTTTCGCTAGGTAGGTAGGCTATGACATAATCCAGCTGACCTATATCCATCAGCCCCCCCCCCCTCTCCCCCGTGAGGGCGCAAAGGCTCACGGGATATCGCGGGCTTTAGCTGGCCACACAGTTAACGTCAGTCTTTGTCTAAACCCGCAACCGAGAAGACTACGCAGGTGATGGGTGAAATCCATTCATCGCAGTATAGCCATAGACTGACATTGTCAAAAAGGTAAATGATCGATCTTTTGTTTCACCACGATTTATTGATATTATTATTGGATTATGCTTGTGAAGTCTTGCCATGTTTTATAATTGTGAATGTTGGTAAAACTTTGCTTGACCACGTGGCTGACCCACGTGACTGGTTTCGAGACCCGGAGGTAGCCCCTACTGACCAACTGTTGGCTCTCCTATTGGTATTATTGCAGACCAGTGGCTGTACCGGAGAAGTTGCATATTATTAATTACTTCTCCCTGTGTTTATTTTAGCCATGATGTATATATAGGAATTATGTTGGAGTTTCCAGTGGACCACTTACTTAGAAGATTGTTTCGTTTATCTGTATAAATGGATGTGATCTTGCTGAGGGCTGTTTCTGCCAACAGTGAGACGCTCTGCACTCCCTTTGT
>CM072523.1:35467036-35597036 GCA_036898135.1 Oncomelania hupensis | reverse complement strand
TCAGACGGCTGTAACGCCCAATATACGTACTCAGACGGTTGTTACGCCCAATATACGTACTCAGACGGTTGTTACGCCCAATATACGTACTCAGACGGCTGTAACGCCCAATATACGTACTCAGACGGTTGTTACGCCCAATATACGTACTCAGACGGCTGTAACGCCCAATATACGTACTCAGACGGCAGAAACGCCCAATATACGTACTCAGACGGTTGTTACGCCCAATATACGTACTCAGACGGTTGTTACGCCCAATATACGTACTCAGAGGGTTGTTACACCCAATATAAGTACTCAGACGGTTGTTACGCCCAATACACGTACTCAGATGGTTGTTACGCCCAATATACGTACTCAGAGGGTTGTTACACCCAATATAAGTACTCAGACGGTTGTTACGCCCAATATACGTACTCAGACGGTTGTTATGCCCAATATACGTACTCAGACGGTTGTTACGCCCAATATACGTACTCAGACGGTTGTTACGCCCAATATACGTACTCAGACGGTTGTTATGCCCAATATACGTACTCAGACGGTTGTTACGCCCAATATACGTACTCAGACAGCTGTAACGCCCAATATATGTACTCAAACGGCTGTAGCCCCCAATATACGTACTCAGACGGCTGTAACGCCTAATATATGTACTCAAACGGCTGTAACGCCCAATATACGTACTCAAACGGCTATAACGCCCAATATACGTACTCAGACGGTTGTTACGCCCAATTTACGTACTCAGTCGATTGTTACGCCTAATATGCGTACTCAGACGGTTGTTATACCCAATATACGTACTCAGACCGTGGTTACGCCCAATATACGTACTCAGATGGTTTTTACACCCAATATACGTACTCAGACGGTTGTTGCGTCCAATATGCGTACTCAGACAGTTGTTACGCCCAATATACGTACTCAGACGGTTGTTACGCCCAATATACGTACTCAGACGGTTGTTTCGCCCAATATACGTACTCAGACAGTTGTTACGCCCAATATACGTACTCAGACGGTTGTTACGCGCAATATACGTACTCAGACGGTTGTTACGCCCAATATACGTACTCAGACAGCTGTAACGCCCAATATATGTACTCAAACGGCTGTAGCGCCCAATATACGTACTCAGACGGCTGTAACGCCCAATATACGTACTCAGACGGTTGTTACGCACAATATACGTACTCAGACGGTTGTTACGCCCAATATACGTACTCAGACGGTTGTTACGCCCAATACACGTACTCAGACGATTGTTACGCCCGATTTTGTACGCAGAGGTCGGAAGCGGTGTGAAAGTATGCTGGCTAAAATGTTATTACAGAAAAGAATTAGAAGCAAATACATTAGATTAGTTCAGTTATGATTGTAAATGTTTTCTGCACTTATCAGTGTTTTTTGTTTGTATTCCTATCCTATCCTGTCCCATAACCCGAAGGTCGTAGGGGCACCACAGATGATCGCTTAACCAGCATACTCCATCTTTCTCTGTCCTCAGCAGCCCTCATGGCTTCGCTCAGTGTCAAACCAGTCCATTCTCGAATGTTGTCCTCCCACCTCTTTTTCGGTCTCCCCCTTCTTCTACCTCCTTGCACTGTGCCTTGCAGAGTGGTCTTTGCAAGGCCTGATGATCTGGTGACGTGGCCATACCATCGGAGTTTCCGTTTCTTCACCACTGTGAGCAGGTCATCGTGTTGTCCAATGGCTTGTGTGATGGTCTGTCGGACTTCAATGTTGGTGATGTGTTGGGTATAGGAAATGCACAGAAGTCTTCTGTAGCACCTCATCTCCATGCTTTGTATTCTTCGTTGGAGATCTGCTGTGAGGGTCCATGCTTCGCAAGCATATAGGAAGATGGAGATGACCAGAGAGCGCAGCAGTCTTACTTTGGAATGTAGACTGATGGTTCTGTCTTTCCAAATGGGCTTCAACCTTGTCAGGGCAGCAGTTGTTTGTGCGATCCTGGAGAGGACTTCCTGTCGAGACCCATTGTCTGACACAATGGCTCCTAAATATTTGAAGCTGTGCACTGTGTTGAGGGATTGGCCTTGTACTTTGATGTCCGTGTTGATGCCATTGGTGTTGTTGGTCATCATTTTGGTCTTCTCTGCACTTATTTCCATTCCATAAGCTCTGGAGGTGGTGTCAAGCCTCTGTACAAGCTGTTCAAGTTCTTGTTCCTCTCCAGCCAATCCATCAATATCATCCGCAAAACGAAGATTGGAGATTGCTCTGCCCCCTATGCTGACTGTGCCTTCGTGATCTGCAAGAGCATCTGACATGATGCGCTCTAGGAAGATGTTGAAGAGTGTTGGAGAGAGTAGGCATCCTTGACGCACACCGATTGTTGTTCTGAACCAGTTCCCGATGACGCTGTTATGGAGGACTGCACTGGTAGCCTTGTCATACAGGCTTTTGATGACTTCTATAATTTTAGGGCTGATGTTGTAAACTTTCATGGTTGCCCATAGAGCTGCATGCCAGACTCGGTCAAATGCCTTCTTGAAGTCTATGAACACATGATATAGATGTTGTTGGTGCTGTAGGTATTTCTCACAGATTATTCTGAGGTTGAAAATCTGTTCAGTGGTACTTCGCCCTGCCATGAATCCTGCTTGTTCTTCAGCTATGATTTGTTCAGCTTGTGGTTTCAACCTGTTGAGTATTATTTTCAGGAGGACCTTGCTGGGATGGCTGATGAGGCTGATGGTGCGGTAATTTTCACACTCCTGAAGGTTACCTTTTTTGGGAAGAGTGATGACAAGCGACTGGGTCCATGGTGTAGGCCATTCCCCACTCTGCCAGATCTTGTTACAGATAATGGTGAGAGCATCAGTCATCGCTTCTCCTCCTGCTTGTAGCAGTTCCGCTGGTATGTTGTCCACTCCCGCTGACTTCCCTTTCTTCAGCGATTGCACTGCTGCCTCAACTTCTTCCCGGAGAATTGGGAGGATTTCTTCTTCTTCTCTGCTCTCGGGACATGCTAGAACTGATGGGTCTCCATTTGGTGTATGGTTGTAAAGGTCAGAGCAGTACTCTGTCCATCTGTCCAAGACTTCTTGTTCTTCTGTAAGGCAAATGCCAGACTTGCTTTGGATAGTGGAGACTTTGGGCTGTTTAACACTTGTCAGCCGCTTCACCGTCTGGTAGGCCTTCTTGCTGTTGTTCTTGTTCAGATTGTTCTCTATTTCCTGGCATTGATCTTCTATCCAGTTCTCCTTTGCTGTGCGCATGCCTTTTCGGATGTCATTGTTGATTTTTCGGTAGACATCAGCTCCCTGTGAGGTGTTCTTTTTCTTTTTTAACTCTCTTCGTTTATCACACAGATCCAAAAGTTCAGGTGTGATCCACGGCTTCTTCTTTGGTCGGTGCTTGCCAAGGATCTCAGTGGCGGCATCTGTTACAGCTGAGTTGAAGGTATTGGTCATGGTGTTGACATCTACTTCGCCTGCCCCCAAAATAAGCAGTGGTGCAAATTTCCCTCCAATTGTGGCCTGAAATATTTTTGCCACCTCCGGGTCTTGCAGTTTGTCCAGGTCGAACTTCAGCCTAGTGCACTTTGCTGTATTTACTCTCTTCAAATGGAGCCGGAAAGACATCATCACGAGATCGTGGTCACTTCCAATGTCTGCTCCTGGAAAAGTGCGTGTCCTGCCAATGTTGATGCTTGATCTGAAGCGTTTCTTGACCATGATGTAGTCGATCTGGTTGTGATGTTCCCCGCCGGGACTGTGCCATGTCCATCGTCTGGATTTTTTGTGGAGACCAAGCGTGTTTGCCAGTACCAGATTGTTGTATCTGGCAAACTCCAATAGCCTCAGACCCCTGTCATTTGTCTCGTTGTTGCAGTGGGGTCCGCATGTGTCTCCCCAGTTGTGGTGCGCATCTTGGCCAACCTTGGCATTCCAGTCGCCTTGCACTATGACTATGTCCTTCTTCGGCACTTGGTCAAGGACCGCCTGTATATTTTCATAAAAATCCTCCACTTCGCTGTCTTCATAGTCTGATGTTGGGGCATAGGCCTGGATGATGGTAATGTTGAAAGGGGTTGCTCTTAGACGGATGGTAATGAGTCTACTGGAGACTGGGCGGCAACCCATGACAGTGGCTAGAATGTTCTTGTGGACCAAGAATCCAACGCCGTGTTCGTGCCTGTCATCTCTACCGCTGAAATAGAGCTTGTGACCTTTGTCAGTCGTTGTTTCACCTAGGCCTTTCCAGCGCAGTTCGCTGATACCTAGAACGTTCCATCGATAGTGGTCCAGCTCGTGGGCCAGTTCTTCTAATTTTCCTTCCGCAGTTAGGGTCCTGACATTCCAGGTTCCTATGACGATGTTGTTTCTCGTGCGGATCTTGCTAATTTGTCCATCAGTAGCATACTTTTCACCTCCGTCCTGGTGGCCAACGGAAGGCGCGGTCCTTGTGTAGCCGGGCGACGACCGATCCGGCATGGAATTAGTGGATAGCCTCATCATGTGTTGTGTCTTGGGCAAAAAAAAGACCTGGCAGGGCCCAATCCTCTCCAGGCTGTTGGCCACAGCCGAAATCCACGAATACAGTGTGGCTCGCCTTGGCCCTGAGCACGTGGTCGTTGAACCTGTAGTAACGTGAGGTTCCTCCGCCCTGGCCGGTGACTTCTGTGTAGAAGACTTTCGCCCAGTGATGCCGTGCTAACATCACCCCTGTTAGTCGCCTCTTACGACACGCCGGGAAACGTTGGGTCTATTCTATTTGCCCGAACCCACACAATAACTCAAGGAAACTTGATTTCAGCGAAAATGTGACTATGTTGGAGAGAAAAATGCTTAACACACTACAGAAAAGTCTCGTTCCTAAGTCACATAAGTTTGTCCTCTGGGAGGTTCGAACCCGAGAGCTTCGGCATAGGAAACCAGCTCACAACCAAGCGATCAGCTACCGGAAAATCATATCACCCCAAATTATCATGTGTGTGTTGTCTACCGATTAGCTATTGAGGATCTGTTACACTCGTGGTTGGTTTTTATCAGTAGTTGATTCAGCCCCAATGCTTGAATCCTCCTGATAAGTGTAACTCGGATTCGTTTATCCACGCAACCTGTTCACTCAGCAACAAGGCAGGAGTCGTCGTATGAAATTTTCCAACTTTATTCAGCGTACATCAACAACTGCATACAATCGCTCAATCGCTTTTCACTTTCTCTCTACAATTCAATTTTCAACTTTCAACTCTCAACTTTTGAAACAGTGCGGCACTTATATACCTGTAGTCTCTCTATACTCCAGAGAAAGAAAGAACATTCGGGCAAGACACAATTATAACCAATCAGAATAAACTTCGTCATCACTGTCTTACGTCATACAACCATATTTAGACTAAAAGAATCTCTCAGCTGTTACTACACCCATCGCGAAACTACGATCGATAGTAAACAACCAACTCTAGAAAATTCTCAAATAATATCGACCAACTAAAATTACCAACGTTATACAAAGCTTCTTCTAACAACAACGCAAAATTAAATCAAAGGTAACTACACTCTATTATTGCATGCTTTGCACCGTAGCTCAAGAGGTAGAGCGTAAAAGGGTCTTTTTAAGTAATAAAAATCTTTATTTTAATTATGCTGTTGTCGTTTTAGCGCAATGTTACTGATTATGTGTGTGAGTGCGTAGCTGAGTGTGTCTGCCTGAGTGAGTGTGTGTGTGTATAATAGAGACACAAGAAAAATTTATTCCATAATTTTATATTTGACTAGGTGTTTACACTTTGTGCGTATAAATTGAATCTAGGTCCAATTTACTCCTCGTTTAAGTTCAATTTACCCGCTAGGGTGTTTAAATGGGACATTCACAACTTTTTAAAAACAAAAATCAGTCCCAGACAGAAACCCTTGACATTACATCTTTTGTCGTTTAAGGCCACATAGATTTCATGTTTACTTTTTAAATGACGTTCATGTTTATGGCTTTTCTCTACTTTCCGCCAAAATATGGAAGTTCTTTAAAGGGTTCAATATACCCACTTTTCCCCTATATCCCACCCCCATTTGTCCGTCTTTATTGGCTAAAATGGCCCTGCTTCCCCTTCCCATGGGCATAAAACCTTTTGTTTATATGTATAATGTTTCATTAAGCCTATATGTTCACAAATAAAAGGACAACGTTCCCTGTGGGTTTGGGCACTGATTAGAATAGACCCAACGTTTCTCGACGTGTCGTAAGAGGCGACTAACAGGGGTGATGTCAGCACGGCATCACTGGGCGAAAGTCTTCTACTCAGAAGTCACCGGCCAGGACGGATGAAGCTCATGTTACTACAGGTTCAACGACCACGTGCTCGAGGCCAAGGCGAGCCACACTGTATTCGCCAACAGCCAGGAGAGGATTGGGCCCTGCCAGCGGTCTTTCTTGCCCAAGATACACTGCATGATGAATAAAACCATTTACCCCATGCCGGATCGGTCGTCGCCCGGATCAACAAGGACCACGCCTTCCGTTGCTTTAAATTCCCACTGTCGCTGTCTTTCTCTTTTGTTCTTTCTCATTCCTACTCCGTCTATCAATCTACCATACTATCTTTTTCTCCCCTAGACCAGTCACCTACTTTTTTTTCTTGAAACTCTTCCGGGACGAAACTCCTCATTTGTGTGTGAGGTCTGTTGGATCAGCTTGGAAATACTAGACGCTCACCTTAATAATAATTTTTAAAAATTCAATCTTTCATAAAATAAAATATTTTCTGTCTTCATATTCTATTGCTGCGTCAAGTTTTAAGTCCGTTCAGGTCAAATAATTATTGTATTGCCAAGTTCAAAAATAAAGAATATGACTTTGGTTTGCGTACTGTCCAAACTTCAGAGTTGCCAACCCCCCAAAAAGTTTTCAGTAGTAAAAATTCTGAATTTCAGTAGTTTTATGACATTTTCCGTAGCCATACGTCCTCGCATTTTTTTAAACGAAAACATGCATACACAGTCTGCAACGAAGATCGTGAAGAGTGTTTCCGCACGAATTATTGAGAGATCCATATCGGGCTTGAAGAAGGTGGCTACCAACTGAACAGGGACTAACTTTTCTGGATCAGGGCAACGACTTTTGTGACGGTTGCCATTCACGTGTCGCGTCACATCGTGTGATCTCGATGGCGCAGTGATGCACGGAATTTTTTCAGAATACTCTTTCCTGTACTCTTGATTTGCTGTCCTCTTCTTTTTTTCTGGGCTTTCATCTTTTTGGCATCATGGATTCAAAATACGCCGCACACAAACTTTTCTTATCGCGCTGTAGAACGTGACCCGGAAACGAAAAAGTCACAGAAAGGTCGAGGTTTTGTGCACCGATTGGCCGTTTGCAAAACCACTTCACGGTGATTGGTCGAATTTCCTAACATGCACTGGGAGCGTGATCTATTACACCGTGCACGTAAACCGAATGACCGTGACCTTGAGGTGCTACGGGAGGCACAGGAGCTCAATAAAACTCGTTAAACCTGTAATACTATCGTCGAAAATTGACTTTCCGTAGTAAATTTTCGATTTGCGTAGCTCCGTAGCCGCGTACTCATTTCCGGAGTAAACTACGGAAATTCCGTAGTGGTTGGCAACCCTGAAACTTTATGGTGTAGACTCCTGGAATCAAATTTTAAAGAATCAGTCCCTTATTTCAGCCCATTCGGGGATTTACTAATGCTAGCAACCCTTGAATAATTGACTCTCACGAACTTTCTGGAACTTCCTGACTGCCAAGAATAGAGTAAGGCCTTGTCTGGGGTACATAAGAATGCAAGGAATACGGTAAGGTCCTGCCTGGATTACATAAGAACGCCACGAATACTGTAAGGCCCCGTCAGGGCTACATAAGAATACCAGGAATATTGTAAGGCTCTGTCTGGCTTACATAAGAATGCCACGAATACGGCAGGGCTTGGTCTGGGTTATATAAGAATGCCACGATGCGGTTGCCCGCAAGGGTAGAATTTTATTATGTACGAAGTGTGATATAATTAAGAAATAATTGTATAACTTACTTTCGAATACAAACATATACCGTCCTTTTCTAAATGTAGCCTCTCTGTGTAACTTGTGTTTATACATTCAATACAATTATAGTGAATGGAAAAGTTGTTTTAAATTTTTAGGAACCTTGTGTCTACCGTTTATTAAAACCTCAAAATTTGTTAAACAGTATTTGATACAGTTTAGCTTGCAGATAGTTTAGATAGTGCTCATGAATGGAGTTCAGATACTGGTCATGAATAGTTCTATGTTTTCATTTTGGCTCTTGGAAATGCAACTCTCTCTCTCTCTCTCTCTCTCTCTCTCTCTCTCTCTCTCTCTCTCTCTCTCTCTCTCTCTCTCTCTCTCTCTCTCTCTCTCTCTGTTTGCGTGCGTGTTACGGCTACACATTTTCGTATTGATGATAGCCCCTTCTGATCTGCATAGCAGGGTTTTCTACAACCCCTAAAACACGATGTAACAATGTGGCGGCCTTCGATCGATCTCCCCAGCTATTTCGTCCTGTAAGCAGCATTGCCTAATATAATATAAGAAACCTCTCCCCTCCAAAGGTAACTACATCGTCCTCTCCTTTTCCTCTCATCCCATGTCCACTTATGAAATGGGACTGAACAACGCTGAACGATTACTTCAACGCTGTAGAAGAAATCTCGAGAGGAATCGGCTCAAGGTGAGCTAGTGTTTTGTGGACAGCTTCCTAGCATCGATGCTGATGCAGTAATTCAGCCTTATCAGTTATCAGATTTGTAGGACTACACCAAAGTCTAAAGCATACCAGCTTAGTATTTTGCTGACCGACGCAAGTTCAGTTCAGTTTGATCGATACAAATAGGTCACATGCGCTTGTATCTGGACACGTGAGCGCCTATTCCTGTGATACAAGCGTCTGTGAAATAGGTCTAGACTATGTGATGTTGTTGGATGGCGGTTCTATTGTATACAAGGAGAAACAGAGCTCTTCTGTTTTGTCTTATATAATGAGTAGTCACCTCCCCCAGTTGACTGCGCAGAAGACTTCTACACAGAGATATTCAGCGGAAACCCGCAAGCATAATTATAAATACATAGACCATAATAGCATGTGGGTAGGGGTTCAACAGTTATACAATAATAATTAAAAAAAATAGTTCCCAACCTCCGCTCGGGAAGTAAAACCCCACACGTTCATAGCTGTTCTACTTTGTAAAATGGTCATATCATCCAAAGGTTCGTCCTCTTACATTACTCACACCACGTTCACAACATATCTCCCCTCCCTCACCTTCCACACCCTCCCCTTCCAATGTCTTCACCATTCCCATCACTTCAAAACACATTGGAGGTTAGGGTTGGGGTGGGGGTGCGGGGAGATCAACACAAAAAATAACACCGTCACTACTAACCTTTTTTTGCAATGCAAGAAACGCTCCAAAACGGTCAAAATTTCCGATCACAGGTCAGCTCAAAGACACCACACCACGGTGGCTGATATCATCGTAATAAAATACTAGTCCGAATCTCGTGGGTTATATGACCAAACTACTACTACTGCATAACAAGCATGTAGTAACGTTGCTAGCACTTCATTCTTACAGGCCGCCCAAACCTAAGATATTCCGCGCCAGACTCGCAACTGAATTTCTGAGCAAAAGCGATGTTTTGCATAATTATATACAAACGTTAAGTTTATTTTTCAAGCGTCTCTGTCTGAAGCAAGTGTTGTGTCCTCTGCGCTGCCGTCAAAGGACAAAATGGCAGATCGTAATAGTACCATGGCCAAATTGCTTATAATAAGCATTTTATACAAGCAAGCAATTATTAGTAATTATGACATTTCCTCAAGACTATGACCTTTATTTAGCTTCGAATGGAAACAGCAAAACAGATCGAATACGAAAAAAAGAAAAGAAAAAAAAAAGATAAGTGTAGGAGGTCCTGAGCTGGTTCTCTATAGTGTTACATCTCTGAGGCCGGACCATGCAACGGAAAGAGAAACGTCAGTAGAATCCAAGGTATCGATTTAGAAGGCCGGGCCAGCCTCCTGGAATAGACGTAGTTGCAAACGCTTGCAAAGAAAGAATAATAACCCGCTGATATTAGGGGTCTAATGTCCCGTCTACGAAACCCGATACTTCCAACGGCGAAAATGAGGTCCTAATGAATATTTTAGAAGGAATCAACGATAGGCCACATGGCACCTAAGGACCTGTATAATGGAAGAAGATGAATTACACAGCGTAGCTGATAGTCGCTGAGGTTTTTATTTAGAGACCCAGACGTAAGTCTCGGACGGCGAGTCTCAGCTACAAGGTGTTGTAAGACAGACAGTCTATACTAACGGCTTTATTTAATACTAGTGGTTTTTGTACCCTGGCAAGCCAGGGTACACAGGTTGCTGTTTAAAATGTAGACAGAGGGACAACTGTTGTCTGCGAGTTTCATTTGGACGATGATACCTCCCCACATCCCCCTTGATACCTCACCATAACCCCCCCCCCCCCTGATATCTCCCCGTTCCCCCCCCCCCCCCGCCCCCATGATGCCGCACCATACCACCTTGATACCTCCCCGAACCCACTTGATACCTACCCATACCCCCTTGATACCTTTGGTACCCCCCTTGTAACCTACCTGTACCCTCCTTGATACTTCCCCGTTGATCGTTTCGCAGGTATGGATGAAAGGAATCGACCATCACCATACCCCCTTATATATATACCCGTATCCCCGTTATGCCTACCCATGCCCCTTTAAACCTACCCGTAGCCCCCTTTTACCTACACGTACCACCCCATCCCGATCCTTGGTAATAATAATAATAATAATAATAATAATAATAATAATAATAATAATAATAATAATAATAAATAAATAAATAATAATAATAATAATAATAATAATAATAATAATAATAATAATATTGAATATAGAATAATACAAATAGAAATCAGAAAAAACACCAATAAAATTTGATATAGGTACTAAGATATTATAATTATTATTATAATAATAATTATTATTATTATTAGTTAATAAATAATAATAATAATAATAATAATAATAATAATAATAATAATAATAATAATAATAAATAAGTTAAAGTAAAAAGCCTAAATTAAAAAGAAAAATATCCATATTGTAGTGTTAAAAAAAAAATGTCCCGCGGTAGATTTGAACTTGGGTCGCCTGCACGGTAGGCGAATGTCTTACTAACCGAGCCACCAAGGCTTCGTATAAGACCATCAATTTTTTTATCTATATGGGAAAACATGCTGAAACTTCGATTCGATTTTTAATTAATCAAATTTAATTAGTTAAACACAAAATTTTGTAAGATTGGTGACATGAGTGCAAAAGTGTTTTGAATGGAAATAAAACAAAATTTGCAGTATTACGGAAGGGCACGTTCTTGACACGGGTTGAATCGAAACCGCGCGCGGAATGAGGCTATTGCAGTTTGTGGACATTTTGTTTATTTATTTATCTCAGAAACGGTTAAACGTTCGGTAAGGAAATGTCGGCTATAACGATATCGCGGGTTTTGAGCGCACAGCAGGCCGATCCGCAGCGCCCAGCATCTGCCCAGATCAGCGTCCATACCGGACAAACTTTAGAGTAGAGGCGAAGAAGGACTTCCGGCTAAGCAATTTATATTATATAGATTTATTATGTACACCTATTTGAAACAAGGAAAGACCTACCAAAAATAGCTGAGAATCTTAAGCGTCCAGAAAATAAATTCCTATTAAAATAAAATCTAATGGAACCCTTTACTCAGAAACAAAACAACAACATCAGTTTTATGAATGATTATAATAAGAAGAGAGTAGGTCAAACGCTTTCTTGAAGTCTAAAAACACTTGATATAGATGTTGTTGGTGCTGTAGGTATTTCTCACAGATTATTCTGAGGGTTGAAAATCTGCTCAGTGATACTTCGCTCTGCCCTGAATCCTGCTTGTTCTTCAGCTGCGAGTTTTGTTCAGCTTGGGGTTTTAACTTGTTAAATATTATTTTCAGTAGGACTTTGCTGGGATGGCTGATGAGACTGATGATGCGGCAGTTTTGACACTACTGAGGGTTACCCTTTTGGGGAAGAGTGATGACAAGTGAGTGAAGTGACTGGTTCCATAGTGTAGGCCACTCCCCACTCTGCCAGATCTTGTTACACATAACGGTGTGGGCGTCAATCATTGCTTCTTCTCCTGCTTAGAGCAAGTCTACTATCTTCAACATCATTCTAGAGCGCCTCATGTCAGATGCTCTTGCAGATCATGAAGGCACAGTCAGCATAGTGAATAGAGCAATCCACAGCCTCCGTTTTGCGGATGACATTGATGGATTGGCTGGAGATAAACAAGAACTTTAACAGCTGGTACGGGGTACAGAGTCTTGACGCCACCTCCAGAGCCTTTGGAATGGAAAAAAAATGCGCAGAGTAGACCACACTAATGACCAACAACGCAAACGGCATCAACACGGACATCAAAGTCCAAGGCCAATCACTCAACACAAATATTTAGGAGCAATTGTATCAGACAATTTATCCCGAAAGGAAGTCCTCTCCAAGTGAACACAAATAACTGCTGCCCTGACAAGGTTGAAGCCCATTTGGAAAGACATGACTCTCAGTCTACACTCTAAGGTAAGGTTGTAGCGCTCCCTTGTCATCTCCATCTACCTATACTCTTGCGAAACATGGACTCCTCACAACAGATCTACAACGAAGAATAGAAAGCATGAAGATGAGGTGCTACAGAAGATTTCTGGGCATTTCCTATACCCATACCCAACACAACACCAACGACCAAGTCCGAGAGACCATCACACAAGCTATTGAACAACATGATGGCATGGTCACAGAGGTGAGACAACAAAACCACGGAAACTCCGATGGTATGACCACATCATCAGAGCATCAAGTCTTGCAAACACAATCCTGCAAGCTACGGTGCAAGCAGGCAGAAAAAGAGACAACATTCGAGAATGAACTGGTTTGACACTGAGTGAAGCCACAAAGACTGCTGCGGACAGAGAAAGATGGTGTACGCTGGTTAAACGATCATCTGTGGTGCCTCAACGACTTTTAAGTTACGGTATAGTACAGGATTGTAATAAAAAAATCAAAGATTGGACTACAATTTTGTTTTTTTAGCAGCTCTCTACAAAGGTGCGAAACAAGTCTAAGGAGGAACGTACTTCCAGAGAGAATAACCTAACCATTAAAGTAGGCTACAAACACAATGCAGTGTGATAGCAGGAGGAGAAGGAGGACAGCAGCAGTAGCCGCAGCAGCAGCAATGGCATCTTTGTCATCATCGTCGTTATCATTGTCAGCAGTAACAACATCATCATAATCATCATCTGCAGCAGCAGCTTCTTACTCATCACCATCATCATCACCATCACCATCATCATCATCATCATCATCATCATCATCATCATTATCATCATCATCATCATCATCATCATCATCATCATCATCATCATCATTATCAAAATCGTCGTCATCCTCGTCGTCATCAACATTAAAACTACCACCATCACCACTAACACGACCACCACCACAACTATCATCATCTTCATCATCATCATCATCATCATCATCATCATCATCATCATCAAAACCACAACAAGTAACAATAACGACAACAAGAACATTTTTTAGGGTCACTTCCGGTCATGGAAATGAAAGGATCTTCACAACCCGAGCTCCTGAAAGGGTGCAAGGATCACATGCCGATGGCCGTAGTCGGAAGCCGGCTGTTGATTGGTCAGTAATTTTAGTAGGTACGACAATGGCGGCCTAGTTTGCTGTCGATGCAGACAACGAGAAGTAAAGACATGAAAACCATTTTTGACATTATTTTGACATTTTCCAATTTTTGAAGCTATCCCTAACCCTAACCCTTAACCTAAAACATACTAACCAATCAAACGCCGGCTTCCGACTTCGGCTATCAAAAACTGAAAGGATCTGTTTCATTATAAAAGAAAATCAGATTTTGGTTCTTGTGGAATTGTCACTGAAGGAAGTGCATTTGCGATCTGCCAGATTGGAAAGTGTTTCAAACTAGGATGACGGTGGGATTGTGTCGGTGATATGAGAGGTTGGGCGTACTGATCAATTTCGCAGCCAGTTGGTGTTCTAGAACGCTTAAAATTGAATCAAAAGTTTTCTTATCATTTTCCCGACCGGATGAATTTCTTTTTCTTTTTAATTATTTCTTTTTCTTTTGGTTTGAACATGTGTTGTACTTGCCTTTGTGCTGCTATAAACTATTGTCGGTTTTCTGGGATCCAGTTTTCTTCGATCAATGATTCCAGAATGTGATCGCGTGGTGATCGTCTTGGGATGAAATAAAAGGAAGAAATACGTCATTGTGCGTGACCAGAGTGGAAATGACGTAAACATTTAAGTTGTTTGTTTTTTTAAATGTCCACGTCACATTTTCAAAATGACATCAATATCACAAAATGTACAATAAGGATGCATTACCTTCGTGAAGTCCGCTGGACCTAAAGCAATAACCATGTAATGTAATGTAACCTTCGTGAACAGTTTAATATAGACAAGAAATCGATCATTCTTGAAAATGAAAGGGAATTTATAGTTACTACACCTGAAAAGCAAGTAAGTATCAATCAATCAATCTTTAATTTAACGTCTCTTCACACATTTAGGTGATATTAGACATTGAAAATGTAACTATTAAAACACTAACTATTTCAAAACAGTCTATAACAGTCTACCAACAGGAGATTTAGCAATAACTTTCACAACGTCTGTAACATTTGGATAACACATTTTGGTGATAGTAGACATTGAAAATGCAACTTTTAAAACACGTTAACTATTTCAAAACATAATTTCAAAACAGTCTATAAGAGTCTACCTACAGGAGATTTAGCAATAACTTTCACAATGTCTGTAGCATTTGGATGATATAGAACAATGTCTACAGAATGTCCATATTTAGTTATACTATGTCCATTTACTTTGAATATGTCTGTTAAAACTGAGCATTCAAAGAGAAGGTGATGTACTGATAGACTTGTATTACATATACACTGAACATCAGCTGAGTATTTAGTGTTCCATGCGTGCATTCTTAATTTATATATTAATTTAGAAAGTGGTCTTGAACAATTCAGTATAGATATATTTTTAATGTTATTATCATGATAAACTGCCTTTTCTAGTAAGGAAAACATTTCATGATTACACATATTCAAATTTGTTATAATTATAGAATCTGACGACCTTTGTGCTCCCTCCTTAGCTAATCTGTCACATACCTCATTCCAATGAATTCCGCAATGTGATGGTATCCAACAGAAATCAATATTTATTCCTCTAGAAATCACACAATGTATCATATGTTTAATTTAATAGATAATCTAATCTCCCTTCTATCTTTACAGTTCCACTGTAAGCAACATGTTACACTCATTCGATGTTGGTGTTTTTCTATCAGTAGTTGATTCAGCCCCAATGCTTGAATTCTCCTGATAGGTGTAAACTCGGATTCGTTTATCCACGCAACCCGTTCAATCAGCATACAAGTCAAAGAGTCGACGTATGATGTTTTCCACTTTTATTCAGCACACATCCACAACTGCATACAATCGCTCAAGTAGCAAGTAAGTATAAAATACTCGAAAGACAATGTATGTAAACAAAACTTTCCTGTGCTAGTACGAGACAAACATACGGGAAATGTAACTTTGAAGAAACTTCCTGTATCAAATAAATTTCGATTTAATGGTTTTGTAGGTAATGTCGCTTCTGTTAGTAAACTGCGTTCTGGAGACTGGTATGTTCATTGTGTTTCTCAGCAACAACAAGACAAATTATTATCACTGTCTGACATTGGGGGTGCACATGTAAAGTGTGTTATTCAAACTGAAACAACTGAAGGAGTAGTATTTGGACTATGCACTACACACACTCTAAAGAACAATGAAAACATCATCATATACAAGAATATCATTGCGAAAAAATCAAGTCACAGCATAACAAGAATAGTGTTTGCATCAAACAAATTGCCTGCAACATTGAAACAAAATGACAAAACATTTAAGGTACATCCATATTGTCCTCCAGTTCCACGGTGCACAAGATGCCAGCGATTAAACCATACCTTGAAACATTGTTGTGCAAAACAAAGATGTTGCAGATGAGAAGGACATCATACAAGGCAAAACTGCAACGCCTCCAAGCCTTACTGTGTAAACTGTGGAGGTGAGCACTCAGATGCCTATCGTGGATGTGACAAAAAGGTGCTACTAAAAAATGCTCTCACAGAAAGATCAAAATGCTCAATGAGCATACAGGAGGATATTGAGAAAGTACAGCAGAAACGTCCTGATAAAGCAAGTAAAAAAACATATGCTCAAGTAGCTGCACAACAAACTGCAACCACAACACCATCTTTCACAGAGTTTTTGAAAAAAAAATAGCTGTCCCAATAATTAGTGAGCAAGACACAAGCATCGACAGACTTTTTGCAACCTACAAAACACTTTTTCAACATAAATCAACAACAGCAAGCATTGCACACTCTGAAAGAGAGAAGGCAGAGCAGCTGATCAAACTGTGTAAACGCAATGTACGGCAGGTGTCAGATGTGATAACAAGTGATGAATCATCACCAGAGACAGTGTCATGTTCTACTCCTTGTGACACATTTGTCGAATATCCGGATGTTTCTAAACCAAACATGAGATCTGTCAGTGACATCACCAGTACTCCTTTTGAAAGGCTAAAGCATAGTATAGTAGCCAAAGATACTAAACAACTCATAATAGGAGACTCCATCATTAAAGGCATCAGAATGGAAGAAGTTGCTGTTGAAGGCGTCAAAGGTCAGCTAGTCTGCATTCCTGATATAAAACTTGAAGACATTGTACAATGGTTGGATGATGTACCTGCAAATGAAAAAATAGAATATGTCATTATTCATGCAGGTATCAACAGCTGCAAAACAAAAAACATTAACATAAAGGACTGGCTAAAGATGATTAAAGTAGTCAAGACAACATTCCCTGCAGCATACATTTGTTTGTCATACCTGCAAGAGGTCAGTTGAGAAAGAAGGGGTGATGCAGCCAACTCTGCATTGAGAGCAGCATGTGTCAAAGAAAATGTACACTTTGTGGACAACAGTGTATCCTTTCTCACAAAAACGGGGGCTACAAACCGTTCCTTTTACAGAGACTGCATTCATCTGAATCAAAAAGGAATGAAGTTAATGTCACTGATGTTCAGAAATATTTTGTCATAATTGAACAACATACATTCATTTTTTTAAAAACAATCTTAAATTTATGATTGATGATAAATTTAGTATTGTTCAGTGGAATTGCAGATCTATATCCACAAATGTACACTCTTTACAACAATATGTAGCAACAAACCAACATCATGTTCTTGCACTGCAGTCATTGAATGTAAAAAGGAAGAAACTTCCTAAGATTGAAGGCTACTTTTTTCCGCCGGTAACACCATTTACTAAACAGAATACAAAAGTTAGCGTTGCGATATACATTAGGAAAGATTTGGATTACGTCACATGCAAGTCTCCCATTCCAAAAGATTTAAATGATGAGTATTCAGTTGCCGTGAAAGTAAAAATTCATGATCAAATGTATGTTAATATCACGTCAGTTTATTATCCATTAGGACCAGATGATTTTAATACTGAATGGTTACAATCAATTGATATAAATGAAAATTGGATTATAGTTGGTGATTTCAACGCTCGTTCAACACTTTGGGATAAAGGATGTAATTATAATACTGTTACACTCGAATCGATGTTGGTGTTTTTCTATCAGTATTTGATTCAGCCCCGAAGCTTGAATTCCTGATAGGTGTGTAACTCAGATTCGTTTATCCACGCAGCCTGCTCACTCAGCAACAATGCAAAGTCTTCGTATGTAGTTTTCCACTTTTATTCAGCACACAAACAACCTCTATCTTTTTTTAACAGTGCGGCGCTTATATAGTCTCTACATACTCGGGAACAAACGAGAATAATCCTACATGAAACACCACAACCAATCAAAATTAATTTCATCATCACGTGACTCACGTCATACAACCTCATTTGGAATGGAAGCTTCCATGGTAACCAACAGAACAATCCATACGCTTCGATCGATAGTAAACAACCAATTCTCGAAATTTCTCAAATAATATCGACCAACTAAAAACACCAACGTTTCACAAAGCCTCTACTAATAACAACGCAAAATCAAATCAAAGATAAATACACTCTATTACTGCATGCGCTGCAAAATAAAACGAACAGATCTATCGCGCGCGCGTCACACATGATATCGTGCGCATTTCACACGCACCATCATACGCGGTTCAACGTAACAAATACAAATAATCGTTTTATTGGAAATATCATTACTTCTGGTCTTATATTGTTAAATGATGGTAAAATAACAAGGATTCCTGACATAGCAACACACCAACCTTCTGCCATTGATCTAACGTTTGTATCGCCTGATTTGGCAATAGACAGTATATGGGAAGTGGACTCTGATTCATTAGGTAGTGACCATCTTCATAAATGAAAAGCCAGAGGTACAAATAGAAGATGATATTATACCAAAATATATTTATACTTGTGCAGATTGCAATCAGTATCAAATGCATTTATTGTACTCTGAAGATGACTTTCTACAAAATGAAGATATTAATGAAATTTGTACAGGTTTTACAAAAACAATATTGTCTGCAGCTAATAAGTCTATACCTATTAAGAGAAATTCTGTAAAGAAAAAACACAGTGGTAATATTTGGTGGAATCAAGCATGTGCAGATGCAGTTAAGGAAAAAAAGAATACATTTAAGAATTGGATAAAATGTAGATCTGTTTCCGCACATAGGCACAGGAAATGTGCAAAAATTAATTGTAATAAAATTATAGCATCAGCAAAGAAACAATATTGGGAAGATTTTTGTAAAAAAAAAAAATATCAAATACATGTAATGTCAATAATGTTTGGAAAAAAGTTAAAGAAATGAAAAATTGCTTTCAGCTTCCTAAGTGTCCCATAAAAGTAACTAACAAACTATTTTCTTCTTTAAAGGAGAAATCTGAAGAATTTGGAAAACATTTTGCAAATGCAAGCAGTACTAGTAGTCTAATTAAAGATGAGTTAAAAAAAACATTAAGAAAAATCTGATTATAAAGAACCTAATTCAGATAGTTCTTTCTTTATGAATTCAAGGATATCAATATCAGAGGTTACAGATGCTTTAAATTATCTTGGCACAAAAAATCTGCAGTTGGTCCAGATGGGTTATCATACATTTTGCTAAAGCACATGCCTTTAAAATGGATACAACATTTTCTCAATATTATCAATAAATGTTGAGAAGATAATGTGTTGCCTGATATTTGGAAAACATCAATAATTATTGCACTTTTAAAAACAGGGAAAAATCGACACGAATCCTCAAGTTATCGCCCCATTGCATTAACATCGCATGCTGGTAAAATTATGGAAAAAATTATAATGAATAGATTATGATACTATTGTGGAAAAAATAAAGTAATTCCAGAAAATCAGGCTGGTTTTAAAAAAGGCAGATCAACAGTAGACCATTTAGTGATATTAACAACACACATTAAGAAACAATTCGCTAGAAGGAAAAATATATCAGCTACATTTTTTTGACGTTAAAAAAGCTTATGATCGAGTTTGGCATGCTCGACTTTTATACAAATTAAAAAATATAGGGCTTTCTGGACATATTTTTCAATATATTAAAGTGATTTTGCATGGAAGAAAAATAATGGCCAATGTAGGTCACTCTTATTCTTCTACATATAATATTAACATGGGTATACCACAAGGCTCTATAATTTCACCTCTTTTATTCATTATTAAGTCATTTAACAAAATAATGAATAAAAGATGTGAAATTATAGAGCCTTGTGGTATACCCATGTTAATATTATATGTAGAAGAATAAGAGTTTTAAAATATTGTTTGAATACTTAATTGTTATTTAATTTTATTTCATGTTATGTTACTGTACTATTTTGTTTAAATGTTATCTCCTTTCCCCCATCCATGTAGCACATAGCCTTTTCCCCCACCTTCCTTTTATTTTCTTGTCTAAAATCAGTTCGGTGAATAGACGTTAAATGAAACAAACAAACAAACAAACAAGAACATTTTTTTAAAAAAAACATCCTCCCCTTTCCTTTCCTCTTTTTCGTCATTATCATTGTACCCTTTCCCTTTCGCTTCCCCTCGTCATTATCATCGTCCCCTTTCCTTTCCTCATTTTCGTCATTATCATTGTCCCCTTTTTCTTTCGCTTCTCCTCGTCATTATCATTGTCCCTTTCCCTTTCGCTTCTCCTCGTCATTATCATTGTCCCTTTCCCTTTCGCTTCTCCTCGTCATTATCATTGTCCCCTTTCCCTTCTCCTCGTCATTATCATTTTCCCTTTCCCTTTCGCTTCTCCTCGTCATTATCATTGTCCCTTTCCCTTCTCCTCGTCATTATCATTGTCCCTTTCCCTTTCGCTTCTCCTCGTCATTATCATTGTCCCTTTCCCTTCTCCTCGTCAATATCATTGTCCCCTTTCCCTTTCGCTTCTCCTCGTCATTATCATTGTCCCCTTTCCCTTCTCCTCGTCATTATCATTGTCCCTTTCCCTTTCGCTTCTCCTCGTCATTATCATTGTCCCTTTCCCTTCTCCTCGTCATTATCATTGTCCCTTTCCCTTTCGCTTCCCCTCGTCTTTATCATCGTCCCCTTTCCCTTTCGCTTCCCCTCGTCATTATCATCGTCCCCTTTCCCTTTCGCTTCCCCTCGTCATTATCATCGTCCCCTTTCCCTTTCGCTTCTCCTCGTCATTATCATCGTCCCCTTTTCCTTTCGCTTCTCCTCGTCATTATCATTGTCCCCTTTCCCTTTGTCCCCTTTCCCTTTCGCTTCTCCTCGTCATTATCATCGTCCCCTTTTCCTTTCGCTTCCCCTCGTCATCATCATTGTCCCCTTTCCCTTTCGCTTCTCCTCATCCCACCTTAAAGTGTAACTGTAGATTATAGTCACACGACACCGAAGCGTATAGGCGACTACTGGTCACATTATTCTGACACCAGCGAACCAGTTGATGGTAAGGGGAAAATAATATGGTCACACATTGGCCAATCCGGGATTCGAACCAAGTACCTTTCGGTTACTAGTAAGACGCTCTACCAACTGATCTACCCGGCCCCTCTATCCCACCTTTTGCTTTTCCTCCCCTTTTATCCACCCCTGTTTCTTATCCTAGGGTGTGCCCCAATGAACTTGTTTTCGCGAGATTCGGATCTTTGCACATTTACCCAGGGAAAGCATCGATATCAATAAATTATGGGCCTATCAATGCATACTGGTGTCACGAGTCGTAACTGGAGTACCGCTGTAGGGCCAGACATTCGATTCAGCCTATAAGTGAAGTGCTATCCTGGTGACCAAAGCATGTGGGATGGAAAAGTTGATCGCTTTTCTCAGGGACAGCCCTCGGCAGACGCAGTGCAGCAGCACCAAGGATGTTGAGAGGAATAGACGACGACGACGGCGATGATGATGATGATGGTGATGATGATGATGATGATGATGATGATGATGATGATGATGATGATGATGATGATGATGATGATGATGAAAAGGAGGAGAAAGAGGGGGAGGAGGAATACGAGAACGGGGATGAAGAGAAAAAGGAGGAGATGGACGAGAAAGCGAATGATGAAGAGGAGGCTGCTGTTGATGATGATGAGGAGGAGGAGGAGGAGAAGTAGGGGGTGGAGAAGAAGGAAGTAAACGTTTCATCGCTTTTGCGAGGATCAACGGTGAACAGCCACTTTATTACAGACGCGTGCAGCGTATCAGCAAATAGATGAGCGATCTACTTTCCCTTTTTCCCACTTCCACACCACTAAACTCATCATTCATCGTTCATCATCCCATTTTATACGCGCATTCAATGAAACAGTGATGAAAGTCCTGCAAGACCGATCATAGGAAAAAACAACAACATGAATATCTGCCACTACAGACAGCTCAATCCTATCAGACACTTAAATCTTGCGTGATACAAGCAATCTCGCTTGATATCCCCGAGAAGTACAACAGCACATCGTTACAGATTTTAACCCTTTTATTTTGCAATTATTTGGTTGTCCTGTATCCCACACGCGATCTAAAACAAAGACGCCATCATTAGCTGTGTACAAAGGCTGCGGCCTGCACGGTTTCGACTATCGATCGATAAGTTTTAGCCCAACGCAATTATGATACCCTAATTGTTCCCGACGGTGCACTTGGTATGTAGTGACAATGTCCATCAATACTCATGATTTCGGTCATTGATCCATACAGTCCGCAACTGCGGGAATAAAAGCCACCAGCCACCACTGTTCGCATTGAGCTGACGCAGCTTGCGTAGGCACTTTTGCCAACACTGAGTCCAGATTAAATGTATGCCTTGCATAGTGTGTGCATTCTCGCCAACAACAACGCTGGCACTGATGGCGATAATGATAATGATGCGCATCATTGCGACACTGAATTATTTCTATTAAATGGTGTTGTTGTTGTTTCTTCCCTCATAGGCGATTTCATAGGCACGTTTCAATAAAAAGCATTGATACGTGCCCTACTGCAGTCTGCATCTCAGGAATTCAGGCTTTCTATGATGATGATGATGATGATGATGATGATGATGATGATGATGATGATGATGATGATGATGATGATGATGATGATCAGGGGAATGTGAATCTAGCATTTGTAATGATCATTATAAAAAACATCCACGACGACGATGACGACGATGGCAATGATGATGATGATGATGATGATGATGATGATGATGATGATGATGATGATGATGATGAGGAGGAGGAGGAGGAGGGGATGTTGTGAGGACAAACGACAATGGTGATAATTATAATGATAAAGAAGAGATTACATTACATTACATGATTATTGTTTTAGGTCCAGCGGACTCTTCCGAGCCATATCAGGACCAGACAACCCCCGATCCGCATAAAAGATCTGCTGAAACAACCCTAGTGGTAAAACTGAAAGTTCTCCATCCTCCAGTCACTTTACAATACAGACATCCCACGCAGGGGACGCTGAGGCTATACTCTAATTTATCGAACCCCCGTTTACAAAAACAAAATAGAACACAAACATTATAAATTATCAACAAAACACATTCATATAAAATGCCTACATTGCTAAATAATAGCATCATAGGAAGCCCTAGTGACCACCTGGCAGAAAGCGTCCAATATTCCCAAGCTGATCCAACAGACCTCATACACAAATTAGGAGTCTTGTCCCGGAAGAGTTTTCAAGAAAAAAGGTAGATGACTGGTCTAGCGAAGAAGAATATAGTATAGCAGATTGATAGAACAGAGCAGGAATGATAAAGAGCAAATGAGAAAGACAGCGACAGCGGGAATTGAAAGCACTAAATTTCCAGAAAGTGGGGATACTATTTATACTGAAACCCCCGGCACCCCAACGGGGGTTAAAGAAGAGATGATGTGAGGACAAACAACAATGGTGATAGTGATAATGATAAAGAAGAGAGGATGTTGTGAGGACAAACACTCGAATTGCTGTTCCCCAGCTCTCTTTCTCACTAACAAACAAACCACAACCGACCAATCCACAATGGGAGTGAAGGAGAGGGGATTAAGGGATTGTAAGATCTGCTAGGGGAAATAACCGCACCACTTTAATAAAACTATCTTAAAATTGTATTGCAGCAGTTGTGTACCTTGCCTAGTAAGCGTTTCCGACAGAGAGACACACATATAACCATGTTCTCATGATCGCGCGCGCGCGTTTGTGTGTGTGTGCGTGTGTTTGTGTGCTGTGTGTGTTTGTGTTCGTGAGAGTATGTGTGTCTGTGTGCGTTTCTCTAACCGATATCCAGTACAAAAAGTGCGTCCAATTACAACTGGAACAGAACCCATTAAAATAAATGCTTTTATTTTTTTTATTTACCTGCGTAAGTAATAAATGTGATGTAATTTGATGTGATGTGATGTTGGCTAGGTTTGGCATTGCTTAATATCAAAACAGAAACTGCCATTTGATTTGGTTTTGTCCAGAATTATATTTTTAAAAAATACGATGAAGTCCCCAATTTGTAGCGAAAGGGACCAAAGAAAGTGAAACTACACACAAACATTCGAAGAATATCAAGACAAAACGTTAATGTGTGTGCAATTAAAATTTCTACTTGAAGCGTATATTCTCCGTTCTTTTGTCTACGGTAATTTGAGAGCTTTCACTTCGTTAATGGGGATTAATACACTCTTTTATGATCATACTATAGTGTAGTGTAAACGTTAGAAAAAATGACCTCTGACTCCCTTTCAAATGGATGATGGACTACATATCAATATAGGATTTAAGTTTTAACTGATTGCATGAGCTGCTTAACAAACGAATACAAAAAGCTGCACTTATGTGAACTCTTTTCATTTAGTATGCCAGTGTTTGTCCTCTCAGAAAAGAAAACAGAAGCAGACGAAAAACTTTCTGTCATCCAATTTCTGTTTTTGGCCAATGGCGGTTGTTCTACAGTTCACGTGCTTTATCTAGCTTAAATGATTATAGTTTCGGACTTTGCCATTAAACGTTCAAGGAAATAATATTTACGTTTGTAAATTAGTACAGTATAGTACTATTATTCGCTTACGAATTTAGCACTATAAGTCGCATGTTAAAAGGATGATAAAACAAAAGAAATAAAGTAAGTAAGAAGAAAAAAAAAGCACGAAGGAAGAATGTTGACGAGAGATAGAAAAGAAAACGGAAAGAAAGTAAGAAAGGATGCAAAGGAAAGAGAGAGAGAGAGAGAGAGAGAGAGAGAGAGAGAGAGAGAGAGAGAGAGAGAGAGAGAGAGAGAGAGAGAGAGAGAGAGAGAGAGAGAGAGAGAGAGAGAGAGAGAGAGAGAGAGGGTATATAATAATCTACTATTAGACGTAGTTTTCTTCTTTCAACTTGAGGTTGCGAAATTGGAATACAAAATAGCACACGCAGACACACACGCATGCACACACACATGCATGCACACACCAGGGGTGGATTAGTGGAGGGGAGAGGGTGGTCAGAGAACTGGGTAACGTGACACCTCCCCTCCCCTTCATACCCCCCCCCCCCCCCTTAAAAAAAATGGTTCTGAGAATTCTGGATGGGGACACGAAACACTAGAGGCCGATATTAATCAATTTTTAAAGGATATTTACTGATGAACTTTAAAAATAAATTGTGATCCCCTCCACCTCTGCTCTGGCCAAACTGATGCGCCCGTGCAAACACACACACATGCTTGTCTAAACACACAAGCACACACACACCCACAGTCACGCACGGACGTACACACAAACCACACAGGCCCGCACACACACACATGCACACACACGCACACACATACAACGCACAACACACGTGTCGCAAACACTAAACCACATCACAACCCTCGGCAGAAAGCTCAATCAATCCTTGTACCGCGCGGAAGCTATTTTTAGAAAACACAGGTAAAACGAAAGCATGCTACTAGCTAGCAGAAGCGAGTGAACGACAACACAGCAGTCCCACACACGACACTGAGGACAGGAAACACAGCTTTCAGCTAAAGCACTTTACCGCAACTCGGAGCTCACCTGAGTGTAGTGGAGTGAGGAACTAGTGCAAAAAAAGCTGAAGTTCTGGTTTTCTTGTGTTCATCGCGGTGTGTGAGAGTGACAGAGGAGTTGTGAAATATTCAGCACCTGCTAGCAAAGTACTCCTATTACACCTCGTCGCTCACCTGTGACAACATTAAGCTTACTAAGCTTACTGGTATCCGCATGCCTGTTCATTTTCTGTGAAATTCTTTCTGTGAAATTTTTTCCTGTTCCATTGGACGTAGGATTTTTTCCAGAAGTTTTAAATTTCATTGTTTCTGTTCATTAGTTATTAAGACTTCAAATTCTTGGTTCGGTCAAGTGTCGTCTGCTACAACTGTCCAACTACTGGAGCGGCCATGCTGCCGTTTGGGTGAAGTACATGTAATTGGGGGGAAATTTCTATGGAGTTGACAACGGACATCTCATCCTAGAAGTAAATGAAGATAGGAGTGTTTCTGAAGCACTCTTCTTCCGTTCACTGAATATTACTGGACTAACTGAATACGCTTCGATTTATCAAATATTGGACTCTTAGCTATTGAACAACTGTGGAAGTACTGTCCATAGAAACAGCAGGTGAGTGTTTTGGCTCAGTTTAAACATCTTTGCTATTCGTTTTATTATATTACTAATGTTCGTTTTGTCAGTATCAAAAGACAGGAATGACAGCGATGAGTGAAGGACGAGTGTGAGCCGATTGAAGTAGTAGTAGTAGTGTAGGACAGGCATCGCTGCCTAAAGCCTCGCGGCTTATAAAGACGTCCCCTCATTGTTTATGGTATATTATAGTTAGCAATATGATTTGCATGCATAATTTGAAAATAATCTTTTCTAGTCATATTGATAGAATAAATTTTGAAATTTGGAATCAGTGTCTATGTGGTTTTTTAAACTATCTACAGTGCATAATAAGTTAATTCACATTTCAAATGCTCTGTTCTTGGTTTAAATTAGTTCCAAATTATATGTTCTCACTCTGTTTGGCCGCCTTTCTGTATTCATATGCACTTATTGGCCTCTAAATATTTGGAGTTTTTGTCACACACTTATTTCTTTTTTTTTAACTTTTTTTTTCTGCAAGCTAATGTCATGTTGTTTTGAAAGCTTCTGTCGGTGTTATTATTAAATTAAATTTGTCATATTATTCCTTGTGTCATCGCCCCTGAGCTTGGCAATCAATCTACTTGTATGAACTTTGGAAGTAATGACTATAACTGTTAATAATTCATGATCTAAAATTAAATGAAGCTTCGCTCATTTAACCCTCCACTTCCTGCCCCTGGTCAGAAAAGCAAGCAATCAGTCAGTATCGCTAATAGATCTACAAGTCACTGTTATTGATTTAAAAAATTAATTTGATTTTTATTTAAGTTAAAGTTTTAGCTTCTCTCTCAACTTCAAAACCACCATCTGGTTTATGTTTGACAGTGGGGATGAAAGAGCCATTCACTTTTTTTTTTAAATTGCTGAGCGATCTGTTTCATGATGAAAGAATTTATTTACTGTCAGTATTGTTCAAAACTATTATTAGTGTCAACATCATCACGGGGAATCAATCACTCTGTAAACTTAGCCTTTACACAAATATTTGAACACATGCCATTAATGTTTTACTTGTGCTGTTATGATTTTGTTTATTGCATAGTTTTAATTAATCTATCTGTATGGGACTCTGTCTAAAGTATAATAATATAACGTGTCTCTTTTCTCTCTCTATGTCTCTGTCTCTCTTTCTGTCCCTCTTCCTATCTCTGTGTCTGTTTGTCTGTCTGTCTGTCTCTCTCGCTCTCTCTCTCTCTCTCTCTCTCTCTCTCTCTCTCTCTCTCTCTCTCTCTCTCTCTCTCTCCCTCTCCCCTCTTTATTTGAAGTAGAAATAATCAGAAATATAAACTTGTGTCACATATAATTTGGTGTGCATCAACTTCTGTTTTTATTTAATTTATTTAAGGATTATAACATAGAAATTCAAGTGTTCATTTTGATGATGGCATTTTATTTTTCCCTGCTGTTCTCTTTTTCTTATTTCCACTGCTTTGAGCAACCTATTGAGCTAAAAAGTGTGATATGCAAAAAACAGGAATTTTTAAAACTCGACCACTTCAACTATTGAATTTAGCAATGACGCAACAAGAATGAAGTAACTCGCATAGTTTATATTTTTCAAAATAATGCATACAAATGAATTATTACCTTGCTTACTAAAGTTTAGAATTTCAGTCATATATGTGTTATAATGGTGCTACACTGTGCCTCACCCAAATAAGTATTATAGCACATCTTCCCAATTACAATTGTAAATATACATGGCTTTATAAAGGTTAAGATCCTCCAATTTTCTTTTTTATAGTTATAAATTGTTACCTTGTTTATTACAGTTTTACATGAACACTATACTTTAGCTTCCTTGTGTGCCCATCTATAACCCCCCCCCCCCCAAAAAAAAAAAAAAAAAATTATTCCCTGTTAGTGTCATTCTGCCCACTCTCTTAGTATACAATTATTATAAGGTTGCAGGTTTCTAGTCAGGACAAGGTTATGTTATTTAGCATATGATCCATAAAGTTTCTTCACTGCGCTATTATTAGCACATCACCCCAAATGTTTCTTTCGCTGTTTTATAGTACTTGGTATAACCTCACCCGTCCTTTAAAGCAGGCATGATATAATTAATAATTGTAGTGTAGGCCGCATGTTTAAAGACGACCTTAAGTCAGACACACGTCTGCCCAGTAATTACTTGTGTTCTAAGCATGCATTATCCCTTGCTATGCATAAAACATTCCTTTCCATCTCATTATACAAAACAAATTACTGTGTTTTTTGTCATTTGTGAACATTATTATATTACTTTTTAGCCTATCAATACATATTTCTCTTTTTATTTATAATGTATTATTTTCCTTGTATGAGTTTGCTCAACATTAAAACAAAGGATAACAATGACATGCAGAAGTAACTCCATATTATTGCAAAACAGGGTATAACTTTTGTTATAGTTTCATTCTATTCACTATAGTTGCTTGACTTTGTATTATATGTTTGATAGCTTTCAATGTTGTAAGCTGTGGATATGGTTTGCCTTGTAAATAAGACTTACTTTTAGTTGATCTATATTGCATAATAATGAACCTTATTTGAAACTATAGACAGTTTTAAATCATGCTTTGACGGCAGTTCTACATTTTGTAGCCTCAAGGTCCATTTTAAAATGTCAGTGTTCAGGAAAAAACTTCTGTCGATTACTAACAGAAAGAATTTTATATGAATTTCAGGAACTCCTAAATTTAAATCCGGAAATTCGTAACATTGCGGCCAGAAAGCTTGAAATTGCACAGAGAAAGTTGTACATTGGCAATCAAAAATTCTTAAAAAGCGCTGTCAAAAAATGAACAATCTTAAAGCTGTAGCGCTCCACCCCATTCGCCATTTCCACTGCACTCTCTAACCTCCACCCTCTTCCCCGCATTCCCTTCCCTATACCCAATCTTAACATTAATTTGTCTGAAAAGCAGGAATGTGCACTCTGCATGAGGTGAGTATGTGGGCTCAGACGGGTGACGTTTACCCTTTCACAATGAAAGCTTACATTCGATAATCTTTGATAATCTGTAGGCCAGAGTAAATAGTCACAGCTTCATAACTCGGATTGTTGGACGAGACCAGGAGACACTGAGTTTATGGGATTCTATAGACTACTTTACTCAGATCTTTATATATATGTAGGATGTGATGATCTGTGAGGCCGAGAACTGGTTTACAATAACGGGTGATTTGTGTACTTAAGGGACCACTTCGCGGTCCGGGGATACAGGTAAACTTAAGAGAGTTCAAGGACACGGTTAAATTGCTGTGAAAGGCAGGTTATAGAAGTAGCGCTGATTATAATTTATTGAGTTTATGATGGGTGACCAACATTTGTATATATCTTTTATGCTATGAATTATAATGGATAACATGAAATACTGTACAGCATCCCTCTGGTCTAAAAGTGAAGTAACATTGTTATGTTTGAAGATAATTTATGTTGATCATGACAAAAGCAGGTTAAAGTGTTATAATTATTGTTATATTTTATCACGGTATTAAGTAAGGTATCGAGGTTGTTGCTGACAAGAATGTATAGTACTTAGTAGTAAATAACTTATGCCTTATGGTTGTAATTCACAGCGGCTAACATAACATTACAATGTTATTTACAACTAACAAGCAATGGGTTGTTGAAATGCTCTCTTATTGCTGATAAAAATTGGAATATATAACTCATTGTAACTTCTGTTCAAACTGATTTTAATTTATAACTCGCGGTTGTAGCAAGGTTAGGGCACCAGTGGCGTTACTGACAAGTAATTTATGTTACTGTAAAAACAAGGTTAGAGTGCAAGTGATGATGATAGTGTATGGAGATGGCATGTAGTTCTTGATTAGAATTCGATTGGTAAATTATCGACCGTTAAAGTCAGATCTGATCTGACCTGTCAGTGAGCACTCTATTTTATGAGGTAAAATAGAATTATGTAATATATTATTTCTGACAATACTAGTTTATTGTCTTTGAAATGTTCACAATTTTAAAAAAAAGAGTCAGCTTGGTCTTGTGCCTTTTTGTGGTTCTTAAATAATGGAAAAAAAACATTATTTTTCATGGCGATGTGTCATGATAATTATGTGCTTTTGACCCAAAATTAATTTACTACTGCGTGATGACTTAATTTGATTAAATTAAATTTACCCACTGGAATCGCATATAATCTGATTGAGTTGAATATATTTAAATGTACCAGTCTTTATGCTTTTTCCGTGAAACTTTGTTTAACAAAGCAAATACGAGTATTTTGGTAATGCGTTCATGATAAGGCATTTTAAATGCCAATTAACTGTTGTCGACATAAAGGAAAATCGTGCCCCAGTAACGGATCCAATGCCTCCACAATTTGGACTGCCTGACTTTCTGGGACAGGTGGCCGAATGGTTACCACCTAATCTTACCTCTAAAAGTATTCCTACTTCGCCTATACCTGCTTGCTTGTTGCTTCTAAGTGTTCCAGAATTTGACAGTATTTATTTTTAAACTCAATGATTGTCTGTTCAGTTCGTTCCCCACTTAAAGAAATACATTTGCTCGTGCAAAGATGGGCTATGCTTCTGGGGTCTCCAGTTTTGCTGTAATATATCCTGTATCGGCCGACGCCTTGAGCAGCTCTTGAGCTATGATAAAGAACGACTAAATAAAACAACAAAAAAAAACATTTTTATTTAACTCGGTTCTAAGTAGACTACTAGACTTAATATTTGCACTTTTATTGCCTTCATACAAATAAAGAAGGATGGGAATGTTTTTCAACGATTGTTCAGTTAATTAAGCTATTGCCGGGGAATATATCAGAAACTCGGCCTTAATTAAGGGTAGAGAACCGGGACTAGTGACAGTAGTATACAAAGAGATTTCAAAACACATTTGGACGGAAAATGCGGTCACCAAAACCTGTGTGCTAAACCTAATATATTTAATTACTATGATTGTTTATCATTGCTGCTCCGTTGTTGCTGAAAACGAAATATATGTTATTAGTATGCTTTAATTGTAGTGAGATAATAATGAAAATTCTCGCTGCAATATAAATTTGTAAGCTTAAGTGGTCAGAGTGGGGTGTAGTGTGAGTGTGTGTGTGTGTGTGTGTGTGTGTGTGTATGTGTGTGGGAGGAGGAGGAGGGGAGGGTTTGCGCACCTGTCTATCTCCGAGTGCGTGTGCACCGTTTTTGTACCTTGTTTAACTGAACTCTTCGGTGCATTTGCAATCGTGTAGATTTATGTTGCATTATAAATAATTGGTTTATCATAATTTATTTTAGGCCCTGCAAGTTATTTGTTTTATATGTTCTACCATTTTATTATTTGTGTTCCTAAGTATTATTATTATTATTATTATTATTATTATTATTATTATTATTATTATTATTTGTAGAGTTAGGTGAGTAATATATATGCGGAGGTCTCATAGTTATACATATATTTTGCCCTAGTTTTAAATAATCAATATATTTTCGGCTGTTTTATTGTTTTGCAACACCGTCGACTTGCTCTTTCGACCTGTTAAGTCATGAATTCTGATCCGGCGAACTGTCAGTGAGACAAATGTTGCCCACCTGTAGTCTGCAAAAAACATTAGTGTTGCATCAAGAATTTCAAGCTGAATGCGTTTTTATTGTGGAAGAGAGAGAGAGTGAGAGAGAGAGAGAGACAAGAGAGAGAGAGAGAGAGAGAGAGAGAGAGAGAGAGAGAGAGAGAGAGAGAGAGAGAGAGAGAGAGAGAGAGAGAGAATATGTGTCTGTGTTTCTTGCCCACTGTTTTTGTGTTTTCACTTTCAGTCAATTGGGAATAACAACAGACGGCTCTTGCACCCAGCTTATGATTCCTATCCTATCCTGTCCCGTAACCCGGAGGTCGTAGGGGCACCACAGATGATCGTTTAACCAGCATACTCAATCTTTCTCTGTTCTCTGCAGACCTGGTGGCTTCGCCCAGTGTCAAACCAGTCCATTCACGAGTGTTGCCCTCCCACCTCGTTTTTGGTCTCCCTCTTCTTCTACCTCCTTGCACTGTGCCTTGCAGAATGGTATTTGCAAGGCCTGATGATCTGGTGACGTGGCCATACCATCTGAGTTTCCGTTTCTTCACCACTGTGAGCAGGGCATCGTGTTGTCCAATGGCTTGTGTGATGGTCTGTCGGACTTCGTCGTGGGTGATGTGTTGTGTATAGGAAATGTCCAGAAGTCTTCTGTAGCACCTCATCTCCATGCTTTGTATTCTTCGTTGGAGATCTGCTGTGAGGGTCCATGCTTCGCAAGCATATAGGAAGATGGAGATGACGAGGGAGCGCAACCGTCTTACTTTGGAATTTAGACTGATGGTCCTGTCTTTCCAAATGGGCTTCAACCTTGTCAGGGCAGCAGTTGTTTGTGCAATCCTGGAGAGGACTTCCTGTCAGGACCCATTGTCTGATACAATGGCTCCCAAATATTTGAAGCTATGCACTGTGTTGAGGGATTGGCCTTGGACTTTGATGTCCGTGTTGATGCCATTGGTGTTGTTGGTCATCATTTTGGTCTTCTCTGCACTTATTTCTATTCCATAAGCTCTGGAGGTGGTGTCAAGCCTCTGTACCAGCTGTTCAAGTTCTTGTTCCTCTCCAGCCAATCCATCAATGTCATCCGCAAAACGAAGATTGGAGATTGCTCTACCCCATATGCTGACTGTGCCCTCGTGATCTGCAAGGGCGTCTGACATGATGCGCTCTAGGAAGATGTTGAAGAGTGTTGGAGAGAGTAAGCATCCTTGACGCACACCGATTGTTGTTCTGAGCCAGTTCCCGATGACGCTGTTATGGAGTACTGCACTGGTAGCCTTGTTATACAGGCTTTTGATGACTTCAATAATTTTAGGGCTGATGTTGTATACTTTCATTGTTGCCCATAGAGCTGCATGCCAGACTCGGTCAAACGCCTTCTTGAAGTCTATACATGATATAGATATTTACCGAAGTTCATGATTATTTGACATATATCCTATGATTCACGTTGGTTGTTGGTAGTGAGTCACAGACATAAATAACTAATAAATACATGTATATGGGCACATAATGGCAAGGTCAGTTTAACATGATGATGATCGGGATGATTATGACGATGATGATGACGATGAAGATGATGATGATGTTGATGATCATGATGATAATGATGATGATGATAAGGAGGAAGGGAAGGAGGCTGAGAAAAAGAAGCAGGAGCTGCAGCGCCGTCGGTCGCTTTTCTTCTCGAACAGACATGTTTGGATGTTGCCAGAACGATAAGATACAGAAGTTAAGGAATCCAACCGGTAAAGATGGCTCAGTGGTCAGTGGCGCAAGTGTCTTGTGCGACGTGGGCTCGATCCTCTCTGTGCATCAAGGACTGCTGAGGTGTACGCCTGGGACTGATAGATTTCTAACGCCCATTATGGGCTGGAGCCGGACTTCAGCTAATTATTTTTTAAAAGCTCCCAACCTCTCTACCCTCCCTTCCCAATCTCTCTACCCTCCCATCCCCCAAAATAAAAAAAACCCTGAAACCTCAATCAAAAGCAGCCAGAGGCTGTAGAACCAGAATACAACGCAGTACTTAACACAGTCTACATGTGCCGCTGGCAGAGTTTATTCTTGGCGTCGGTCATCGGTCATTGACGCAGATTGTGTTCATTTCTTTATTCATTAGTAAGGATTATTTTTATAATTATTTCTTTTTTATTTTATTTTGTGGAGGTAATTAAATAAGGTTAAAGAATGGATGCGGACCTGTACTTTTCCATAGAAACATAAAAAATGTCGGCAGCATCATGAAATGTCTTGATAAAGATCTTTGAGACCGATACCGGTCGACATTTGTCTTCTGTTGTTTTTGTTTTCTTTCCTTCTTTTATAGTTAAATTGTACCGTGTTTAATACTCAAACAAGGGTAAAATAACTCTTCATGCAGTATGTGCTTCAGCCGCAGGCTCCATTACTTTAGTTTATAGGCCTATTCTTCATTTGGTAGTAGTATAACTATAAGTATATAATATTTATTTATTATTTTCTCAAACTCTTACTCTTAGTGTTACTACAACTGTACTAGTATCTGTATCTGTATCGCTCGATTTATCATGTTTATTACTGTTTTAAACGGAATTCAGATTTGTCACTGATGCCCGATTTTAAGTAGAGAGAGAGAGAGAGAGAGAGAGAGAGAGAGAGAGAGAGAGAGAGAGAGAGAGAGAGAGAGAGAGAGAGAGAGAGAGACTCGGGGAGTTATTTTGTACCATTTGTACTGTTAAGCGATCGAATGAGACTGTGTGACTTATTGCTTTCCAAAATGACCTATTGTTTTTCCTGTGAACTGGTCAAATGACCTATCATGGTCACTTTCAAGATTAATCCCTGCATGTATATGGGCACATAATGGCAATGTCAGTTTAACATGATGATGATCGGGATGATTATGACGATGATGATGACGATGAAGATGATGATGATGTTGATGATCATGATGATAATGATGATGATGATAAGGAGGAAGGGAAGAAGGCGAAGAAAAAGAAGCAGGAGCTGCAGCGCCGTCGGTCGTTTTTCTCCTCAAACAGACATGTTTGGGTGTTGCCAGAACGATAAGATACAGAAGTTAAGGAATCTAACCGGTAAAGATGGCTCAGTGGTCAGTGGCGCAAGTGTCTTGTGCGAAGTGGGCTTGATCCTCTCTGTGCATCAAGGACTGCTGAGGTGTACGCCTGGGACTGATAGATTTCTAACGCCCATTATGAGCTGGATTCGGACTTCAGCTAATTATTTTTTAAAAGCTCCCAACCTCTCTACCCTCCCATCCCCCAAAATAAAAAAAAACCTGAAACCTCAATCAAAAGCAGCCAGAGGCTGTAGAACCAGAATACAACGCAGTACTTAACACAGTCTACATGTGCCGCTGGGTGGCCCAGCAGTGGAGTGGTTTGGGCAGACGCTGGCAATGTTTCATGGTAAGAGACGTTGGCACGGGTTAATACTTGGATGGGTGAGCATTCATTGAAAACAACCACCAAACGAATGAGGCACGACACACCCCAGTCCACCCAGCTGTGAATGGGTACCAGAACCTGGGTTTTTTTGGTTGTTTTTTTTTTGGTAAAATTTGCGTCCCCGGACACATTAAGCATATAGGGGACGGGCAAGGTAAAGCAGCGAGGGAGAGGAGAAAGGCACAACCCTCATTAAGCTGGCTTAGAGAAAATGGAGGTCCCAAACACCTCTCTCTCCAACGACCGAAAGTTTACGGGAACACATTTACCTTTTAACTTGCATATACCTTTGGCAACACATTTCCTTTTCAGCCGGAATATATAAACAAAATGTTGACTTTAATATTAATGACAACGGCTTTAATAATAATAATAATAATAATAATAATAATAATAATAATAATAATAATAATAATAATAATAATAATAATAATAATGCACGTTATCCACAAATGATCGTTTAACCAGCGTACTCCATCTTTCTCTGTCCTCAGCAACCCTCATGTCTTCGCTCAGTGTCAAGCCAGTCCATTCTCGAATGTTGTCCTCCCACCTCTTTTTCTGTCTCCATCTTCTTTTGCTTCCTTGCACCGTGCCTTGCAGGATGGTCTTTAGATACGATCAGATAGACAAAAAATACATGTGTAAACACCCACTAATTCATATGCTGGTTCTTGGTAGTCTCCGTCTTGAGCAGTCCTTTAACGGGTAATCGCGCAAAGCAAGAACACTTCAAACATTAACCAACCAGCGCCTGAGTAGTTTCAAGAGCTTTGGTACAAAGCGAGCTATATAAATCTCGCGTCATGTTTTAACTTTCAGGAACTACCAAGGTTAGGCAGTTTTAAAAAAGCACCGTGACACCGACATCGTTACAGTGATGGAAAGCTTCCAAGGATTAGCTGTAAGTGCCGTTCAGTTTGGCCAGCCTCCAGGTATTTCTATAATGTGTTTTTGTATCTAGTGTAAGCATTGCGCCTTAATCCTGTGTTAATTAATACTTGCAGTTTACCGGTTTACTGGAGTAGGCTTACCGCTCTTGGACGCCATCAATATCAAGATTTACAGCGGTTAAAAGTTCCTTGGGGTTCATTGTCAGTGATCTAATCAAGCATAACAATCCTGATGTAGGTGTACGTGTACGTCTCAGCTGTCACTGATACTCTGATGGCGTTGACGTTAAGTTTGTAAAACAAATATATTGCGATCTTCCAGGAACGTATTTCGGTTAAACGTTAATTTGACGCTTAGTTGCTAAACTGTTGTACATTACTTTTTGGGGGGTTTATCTTGCAGAACTATACAATTCAGTTAAGCGGTCGTGTGCGTTTGATGTTGAGTTGTTTTTTTTAAGCGTTGTATATTATTTATTTATTTTCGGCGATGATTTTCCAGGAACGAAATAATTCGGTTAAACGTTTGTTTGGCACTGTATTCTGATTTATTGGGATTTAGGTGATACACTATTTAAAATGATTATTTTCTACACATTGTGCAGGAATATATATTTAAAGACGATGCCAATAAAATGTAAGCATTTAAACCATCTGCGCCCACGCCCATTCTCTGTTGGGATGGTGCTGAATACTTGTATAGCGTGGTTTAATTATGCTACAATAGCACGTTCAGTGCGCTCAGAAGAGAATTATAGAAAAAATAAGAATATAGAAAACTCGTATCGTAGCATAAGAATTCAATTAAATGTTCAGTTGCATTTTTTTAAGAGGGAGAAGAGAGGTGGGGGGGGGGGGGGGCGGAGGTGAGGGAGGGAAGGAGTGGGAGAGAAACGGTCGTCCTGAAATCTCAGTCTAACATGACGCGTTTTGTTGTTGCCATCTTTACGTTTGTGGTTTAAATCAATTCATTTATTTGGCACCCCGAGCACGTGTCCATATAACAAGAGTTATATACTTGTAGACCTTGATTGGATTAGATGGGTTTATAATTAGGTCGACTCGACTGTTGTGTTCCCGCAGCGCTGATGTGGACTTATGTACGTTTTCTATACAAGTTGACACTGGATTAGAAAAATTCGACTCGACTTTGTTTCGGCTGACTCGAGGATTAAAAATCTGCGCCACCTTAAAATTGTTGGCATGCGTCTATCGCCGAGTAATATATGTAGAGCATGCGGATAAGGCTTCCTGCTTTTAATCTCAAGTGTCTTAAGTATCTGGCAAGAGTTCAAAACACATTATGGCATTTTATAACTTTAGTGCTAAGAGTAGTTTTTTGTTCTGCCGGTAGGAGTACGTATGTGTGCATTGCAAAGTAATTAAGATAGTGGACATTGTAACGAAGCAGGTTCGTTATATACAATAAAGAAATAAGAAACTTATACTACAGAAATACGGAAAGCTGGAATGATAGACAAAATAAGACGTTTTTTGATTGAATACTTCATTCACACAAATGCATTTATTCCTTACGAAGACTTGACACGACGTTGAATTACAATTAATCCTAACACACATTTTGAAGATGATGAAGGCGGCAGTCCTATTAGGTAGAACGTGTATGAATGTCAGATGATAATAATAATAATAATAATAATAAAGTAGGCTTACATAGCGCGATACCCCAGCTCAGGGCTGGGCTCACCGCTCTTAACATAGGATATATCTTTAGAACAAACATAAACAATAAAACAGGGTATGCAAGCATTCACACCAACCGTACTCACAAAGGCATACAAGAGAACAACAACATATGCAATACACTACACATGCAAAATAAACAAACAAACAAAAAATATTAATACAATGGCTTATTAAATAATAATAAGATTCACCATACAGATTTAAAATATAACTAAAAAAATTTGTTACATCTAACAATGGTTAATTAATACAATGATCGGATAAAAAAGATAAGACCCGCCTCTCCTCACTATTGCAGAAATAAAATATTATCCAAAACATAATGTACAAACTAATGCAAAAATAATTATGCAAAAATAGTTATATAAAAATAATTAGATACTCAGATATAAATGTACGGACTATTTATATGTCAAGCCATGGACGGCACCCTACCGGCATCCGTCATCAGTCGGAGGATGAGTCAATCAGGATAATACAATTTGAAGAGATGGGTCTTGAGTGCGTTTTTGAAGGCCTGGGTGGTCCCGTGGCAAAGTCCCGTGGCAAAGTCAATGTACGATGAAGGCGGCAGTGTTATGGAAAAAAGATGAGCGGGCTCCCCAGTGTCGATGAACAGATCACAGCATGATTGTCCCTTGATATTAGAGTTGGGCACCGTGGGTCAAAGTCGTACCGTATTACCGCGGTATTTTTAGGTCGTATCGGTCTTTCGTACCGGTATACCGCGATTTTAAGTGTTACAATCAAATGGGATATAGCACTGCCAGTAATGACCGACGCAAAAGAAAGATTGTCATACACTTCAAAACAGTTTCAAAGAACCACATTTCCATAGAAACTGAAGCTTTGTTATTGCTTGAACGCCTTCAAAACTAATAATGATAAATCACTGTTTATAACATCAGCAAACTTTAAACCACAAAATCAAAATAAACAAAAACATTCAACGGAAAAGGTCTTTAAGAACTTTAAGAGTTCAGAAGGATTGGCGACTGGTACCATGCTCAAACACGTGGATAAGCTGCATGCTGTTCTTATAAGTTCTTCAAGAACAGATGCCTATCCACGTGTTTGGGCTTTAGGCTCGCTCTCTGGGCGGACAAGATGTCGCCCACCGTCGCGTTATGTGTTGTCGAGATTTCCCAGTAAACCGGACCTTGGACACCCGCACCGGTATTACCGTACCGTCGCGTTTCCGAACCTGAATACAGTTATGTATCGGTAAAACCGCCCAGCCCCTACTTGATACAGCCCCGATTACATCAAACATAAAAACCCTAAAACAGATAATGTGAACAAAATTCTTAATGTTTATGTCATAAAATTATTTCCACATTAAATCTATTTATAATGAACATTCGCCGCTCTTCTTAGGGCAAAATAACTGTCATTTTCTCCATTCTATGACCTTGACTTTTCAAGTCCATATTCTAAATACATTTTCATCAAAATCTATATATTATTATTATTATTCCTTAATATCAATGTACTTATTCTCTGTATTATCTACTGGTCCACGTACCTGCAAAGAGGGCTGGACAAGAATATTACATTAACAAACACATGAAATAACGAAAACAGGAAATGCAGAAATTGCGTCAGCATCTACGACAATGACGTAAAACTATTTTTTCACTTGATTCGAGAGTTGAACGAATCTTATCATGTAAGTCAATTCCTTACAGACATTAGGCTTTTTCTTTGTAAAGACATGCTCTCAGATTCGTCATTCTCGCTGTATGTCGGTCTCTCTCTCTTTCTTTCTTTCTATCTTTCTCTCTCTCTTTCTTTCTTTCTATCTTTCTCTCTCTCTTTCTTTCTTTCTATCTTTCTCTTTCTCTGTCTCTCTTTCTGTCTCTGTCTGTCTGTCTGTCTGTCTCTGTTTCTCTCTCTCTCTCTCTCTCTCTCTCTCTCTCTCTCTCTCTCTCTCTCTCTCTCTCTCTCTCTCTCTCTCTCTCTCCCTCCCTCTGTCTTTCTCTCTATCTCCCCCTCTCTCTTCCCACCCCCTCTCTCTCCCCACCACCTCTTTCCATCCCAATAACTATTTATCGTCTGGTCACTCATCCCACGTTGCACATTAATTTTAGTTAAGATCATAATATATAATATTTAGTAATAATGTTAGCATGTTTACCCATACTACTAAGTAGGAAAAATGTGCGGTGTTACCATGTTTAGAAAGGTGACAAGAAACAACACTGTTCAGTGGAATTGAACCTATTTCATCATGGATAGGTGGTGTGCGTTGTAGAATATCACAGTTTAAACAAAATAAATCTGTACAGTTTTCACTCGATATAAATAATTGTAAGTATAAAATATAACTGTCTAGCAGATGTAAAGCAGCGCAGCCCAGTTTATTTCACCTGCTGTCTCTGCATTTAAACGTTTAGTACACGAAATACAGAAGAAAAAAGAAAGTCTTATTTATAAACCAGCAACTGTTTAGAGTTACATCTAATGCAGCCCACTTTTATTTTACCTTGTCGCTGCAAGACCACCTTGTAATACCAAGGGCACAAATGTCCTCTTGTCTGACATGTTCACAGAATAATATGCAAATCAAAACTAAAGAGTAATTGTTTATGCGTGCAAAAGGGATTAAAGCCTTTAAAAAAAATAGTCCTAAGTCGTGCCATGGTGGTTCTTCATGCGGGATAAAATCTGAAATATTTAGGGTTTGTGACCATGGAAATCATAAAAAGGCATCAATATTCCACCACAATTCTCTATTAAATGAGCTCAAAGTTGAGTTAAGAACTGTTTGACATATATGCACTATATTAAATTGCCTGTAAATTATATAAATAAATCAAACGCAATTCAGGATCTCAATCCTTGGTGCCTACTACATATTCGTGGTGTGGGAAGGGAACAATACTGCTTTTAAAGAGCAGTTAAATTTGGTAATGAAAAAAGGGAACTTGCGGTGTGGAGGGGGGGAGGCGGAAAGGAGGTAGAGGGGGAAAGGGGAGAGGGAGTGGAGTTGTCCGACAAGTGTAGGGAAAGATCAGCTTGACAATTATAATAGGTAAGGAAAACAAATGATGGAGAGCAATACACGTTAGTCAGTCAATGTAGACCGCACTCCCTTTCAAATCTGTTAGCGTTCATCCTCATGGGCTATACAGAGTGTCAAGACTTTCCAGAGCTACTACGCTTGATACCATTCTGGGGTAGAACTTTAGAATTCTCCGATACTTATTAAACCTCGCTGACCTTAAAGTCATGGGAAAGAGACAGACATTTATAATTGTATACACGTATAGGTGGCATACGGATTTTAGTATTATACAATCAGGTGTTACTGTCTGATAATTATGTCAAAGCACGTGTCTATCACTTAATCACATTTCTACTCTTTTAAGGTTTCTAGCGTCTTTGTGCGTGGTTTGATAATCTGCATTTTTGCTTGCTTTCGTGTTTATTATACATGTAACCTTTTATTTACGTTGCTGCATACAACGTGCGCTGTTACCGTACGAAAACAAATTTCGTAGCAGGTACCAAAACTAATTACAGTCCCGTAGTTTCACACTGAAATACTCGAGATGTCCGTGGGGGTTAACACAGTGCCAAAGCTTCTATCAAGTGTGCGTCTTGGGCGACGTGGCTTCATATATGCATTTTGCAGCAGACTCGTTATTTTTAATTGTGCATGTTTAATCTCCGTAGGAGCTTCTTGAGCAGCACTTTGAGCTTTAAAGTAAACTGTATAAGAACACATCGCCGTCGTCGTCATAGCAACAACAACAACAGCAATAATAATAATAATAATAATAATAATAATAATAATAATAATAATAATAATAATAATAATAATAATAATAATAATGGATGCTATAATAATAATAATAATAATAATAATAATAATAATAATAATAATAATAATAATAATAATAATAATAATAATGGATGCTATAAAAATAATAATAATAATAATAATAATAATAATAATAATAATAATAATAATAATAATAATAATAATAATAATAATAATAACAACAACAATAATACAGGATGCTATACGCGCCTTTCCCCAAATCATTCAGGCTCAAAGCGCGGAGATCTATACCAACATACACGCTCACCTGTCTCATCCACGCTCACACACACACCAAATACACATCCATCACTCAAACAGGTGGTGTAAAGGCAGGGAGATCGCTATTAGAAGACGGAAAGAAAAATCTAATTTTTATTTTTGAAATTTTTATATTGACTGCGTCCTGTACCATTATTGAAGGGAGGGAGGAAACCGGAGTGCCCGGAGAAAACCCTCGGTGACCTCAAGAGTCTCGTACCTAAGTCACATACGTTCGCCCCTTGCGGGAATCGAACCCGCGACCTTCGGCATAGGAAACCGGCGACTTATCCACTGCGCCACGAGGCCACCTTATTCATAATTCAGACTCCAAACGCGGCGATCTTTAACCAACATATACGCACACACGTTACGTTATAGACACTCCTACATAAACAACAAACACACTTTCATCACTCAAACATGTGGTGTAAAGGCAGGTGGCTATTAGAAGACGGAAAAAGGAAATCGATATTTGATTTGTGACATTTTAGACTGACTCCATCCAATACTATTACTGAAACGAGGGAGGAAACCGGAGTACCCAGGGAAAACCCTCGGTGTCCTCAATAGTCTCGCAGCTAAATCACATAAGTTCGCCCCTTGCGGGAATCGAAACCGCAACCACCACCACCACCACCATCATCATCATCATCATCATCATCATCATCATCATCATCATCATCATCATCATCAACATCATCATTAACATCATCATCAACATCATCTTGTTGTTGTTGTTGTTGTTCTTCTTCTTCTTCTTCTTCTTCTTCTTCTTCTTCTTCTTCTTCTTCTTCTTCTTCTTCTTCTTCTTCTTCTTCTTCGTCTACCCCGTTCATCATGACCTGTCATCGTAATACAACCCAATAACCCAATATCTTGTATATTTGCAACGGCCGACGACCTAATCCTTTACGCTAGTTGCATCAAATAAACATGAAGATTACCGGTGCAATTTTGTTGATACGTAAGCGGGTCTGTATACATCTGTATAAACATTTTATGCAAACGATAATCATCCGTTTATTAAATCTTAGCCGATATGCATAACTAAAGTTTGTCGACCTCAACTTCTAGTTAAAGCAATTACGAGTAAACATGTTCTGTTTCCATTTAGCTAACTTGTAGATTGCTAACGCGTCAAGCTTTTAAGCCTTAGTCGTGTATTAACCAAGATTGCATGCGAGTGCAATGCTTGAACCGTAGCAAGTTCATCATTGAATGAGAATTATAAATACTGGCTTATTTAAAATTAAAAAAAAATTAAACTTCAGCTTGGGTTTAATTTCTGCTAAACATCTTCATTATAATGTTAATACCATCAAAGCTGTTCTTACGGAGTGTCAGGGATGTATCATTGTGTCAGTCTTAGGCTTGTTTTAGGTGAATGCCTCAACAGTCTTCGATACGATCTGCCTTTAATCTTTTTTTTTTCCGCACCTGCGGTTTTCTAACGCCAGCAGCTCGTTATAGAAAAAAACGTTTATGAAAGATGTTTTCAATGTAAAAAAACAAAACAAAAAAAGATTGTTGATTAAACATGAAGTTGTTAGAAAAGAGATTTTTTTTTAAATGATGTTTTCAATCTGAAGATGAACCCATTCTCGTATACATTTAAATGAACTTGATCCTACTTCTTTTACGCAAGAGTAGACCTATATATATTCTTCTTTCTCTCAACCCTTTCATCGTTTCTTCGTTCTTCTGCTTCTGTTCCCTCAATAATGGTATTTGGTGCAGTCAATCTATTTAAAAAGAATCACAAATTACAATTCCATTTCTTTTCCGTCTTCTAACAGCGATCTCCCTGTCTTTACACCACATGTTTGAGTGATAGATGTGTGAGAGTGGATGAATCATGTGAGCTTGTATATTGGATTGGTACAGATTGAGCCTGATTAGTGCTTTGGGAAAAGAGCTAATATAGAGTCTATTATTATTATTATTATTATTATTATTATTATTATTATTATTATTATTATTATTATTATTATTATTATTATTATTATTATTATTATTATTATTTCTCCAAACGTCACATTTAGTCGTTTTATAGGCGCTATTTCCATCCAGTCTATACAATGGTTGTCAACGTTTAGAAAGTTGTACAGCGTAAGACAAAGGTATTTTTCATCAACCATCGGAAAATCTAGGCAAAAAAAGATGTCGTGGTAATCATTCTAGTACATAAATGCGTCAATGATTTTTTTTTTTTACTTTAAGGATGCAGGGAAATAATTCCTTTTTTTAAATCTTTTATAAACTATCTTCACCCCCTCCCACCCCCACTCCTCTGTGTAATTAAAACATCAGTGTAATAATTATAGGTCTGTATCTTTTGTAACCTTTAAGATGGTCGCCAACTTTAGCTACAGTACTTTTGTTTTGTTCAAATGACGTCATTGTTGACGCTTTAATGTCTACACAATGTGCTCTGTATGGCTTTCATCTCAGAAAAGAATATTTGAGAGGCACGAAAACGACCTTTCCTATTTCAATTTGTAATACTGAGAAGCTCAGAAAGAAAAAAAATTAAAAAGATTAGAGGTAAGAAAGAAAGAAATTAATGAAGCGCTCAATACAAAAAACCCACCTGTGTTAAAAGATGAACATTTTTGTTTAGACCTTTGGCAAGTAAAATTATTGAAAGAAAGAAAGAAAAAAAAAAGAAGTAAAAACATTTCAAATTTCCACATTCTTTTGTCTTTTTCGTTTGTTTGTTTGAAAAACCAAGGTTACCATATTTATATTAGTTTAATCTTGTGAACGAGAATAGTCGTAAACTGTTAGTTGTTCAGTAAATCCATACGAAATATAAATACAAAATGCGAACATTGGCAGTTAGCAAACACGCACACACCCACAAACACACAAACACACACACACACACACGCGCGCCCCCACACACACACTCAAAATGTTGAAAACTTAAAGTTAAAAGCATTGAAGACATGTGTACAGATGATTCGCATGAACGTAAATATATAAACTCAGTATCATACTGTATGTTTAAGTACATGAATACAACATACTTCAGACATCAAGTCCTGTGTTTGGGATGGCCGCGCTGTATAATTATTCAAACGTAACGGTTGTTGCTTTGTTCTGAAAAGGTGTCAGAGACAGGAAGATCCGTAGTTATAGGAAGATTGTGGTTCGGGGATTCCCCCTCCCCTTGCCTTTCCCCCCCACTCCCATATCCTTCAAAGAAGTAGAAAAACAGCAAGCTGCGGGGGTCAGTTAAGTGTAAATGCATAAAGGTGTTATGCAAATATTGATTATGATTAGTAGTAACCATAATACAAATGGTGTTTCAAGGCGTCTATAATTGGTGACTATATATTTATACTACAATGATGCGTGCGACAGTATGGTTTTATCAGTATGTAGTTGTTATGATATTATTTACTATATAATTGTTACGTGAAATAATGGAAATGGTTTTCTATTTCTCGATCCTTGCTTCCCTTCGAGCTTAATGAGCGGCAAGCAAGTTCTCTTTTACTTTTTTTTTTAATTATTTTTTTTTATTCGAAGCATGCCATGGACAAACATTTGGGGGTGAAATTTAGCTGGTAATGTACCTTTTCAGGCGATGTTTTAAATACGTTGGGTTGGAAACAAAATTACTGTGTGTGTGGTTTTTAAAATGTACTTATTTTGTTTTGTTTTGGTCAATAAATTTTTTAGTACTGCGAGTTCTGTCGTTGTTTTATTTATTTATTTATTTAGATGTTGGCGTGTTTGTTATTTTGCAAGAGTGGGTGCAAATAATTATTTCCGAAAAGTGAAGAATTTCTCTCATATATGTAATCGGTTATTGTTTGCCATGGTACTGGTTTCTGCTCTTTCCAGTGGCAAAACGTGTTATATAACGTGCGAGTTTCTTTCGAATTTAGGTGGAGCATGCAGTGTGTAAATATTTAAAGAGAAGTAACGTTTAGACACTCCCTGTATTCGACGATGTGTTAGCAATAGCCTATCTTTATTTAACCACCGAGGGCCTCTACAATATATGGTTTTTACCAGTATTACTATTAGGCAACGAGGTTTAAATACCAATTATCCAAACATTGTAGCCTATATGCACAGTGCAAATAATCGGTTAACACTTTGCAAATGTTTTTGTATGATGCATGCAAAGAACGAACAATGCGTGGATTTATTATAATGTGATGCAGATATTGAATGGAGCAGTTTCAGATTAAGATTGAGAGCTTTTTGCCCTATTTGTTCATAGAGAGCAATAAGCAAATTTACGTTGTTCGGTTTTTGTCGGTCCTGATTTGGCTCGGAAGAGTCCGCTGGACCTAAAGCAATAATAATGTAATGTAATGTTCGGTTTTTGTCAATCACAAATTTGGACAAGATTTGTATGATGACGAAACACATTGTATCATAAGGAAGCAGTGACGGAATTAAGGGTTCAGAGAAATCACACTGTTTTAAGTGGATGCCAATTTTGACATTTAATGCATCACATCTGATGTGTTCCATGTGTTTGTTATTTAAAACGTTTGCAAATTAAAAGGTCTGAGAAACGAGCCAGTCATTATGCAATTTAAGCTGTTAGAAGCAAGAAGAATGAAAACAATGTCACAAGTGCCTACCTTTTTGCACTACGGTAAAGACCCGCCTGTTTGAAATTCTCACAATTTAGATAAAATAAGCAAACTATGGTAATAAACAATTTTATGACCTTTTTAAAAACTAATATTAAATATTTGTATGACTTTTTTAAAGAAGTTATAAAAGATTAGGAAATAATAATAATAATTCTTCTTTTTTTTATGAAAATACGGTCAAGTAAACTATTTTAAATAACCCGCCATTTTACATTCAAATACACACCAAAATGACATCTCGTGTTTCCAAAGTAGTTTTTTTCACGAAGTAAAGTTATGAATGATTGAGAAATCTAGGTATTAATGAAACCTTTAGCATTATTTAAGAAATAAAATTAGTACTGACTGAGAATTAGAAATACAGGCTCGCGTCATCGTACAGTTTTGCACTGAAAAATTATAAATCAAATTTATGTAACTCTTTCCGGCATTGACACAAAAATATCCGGTTCTATGGTATCTAATTTTGGAATGGATGCCACTTCAGGTCAAGACTTCCTGTTCACTATTTTAAGACACAAAACCTGTCCTGTATTTCCGGGTTCATAAAAATAAATCCGATTACCGCAAAAAAACATTGTTAATTCAAAGCTTAGGAACACTGAGGCGACATTTACACTCAAGTTCTCCTTCCTTTTCTTTTTCTTCTTTTTTTTTTTTTTTTTTTTTTTTTTGGGGGGGGGGGCGGGGAAGCGGTGGGGGGGGGGGGGGGTGTTGTGCAGCAACAGTCAATACGTTGATTCATTTGCTGCTGTTCTCTTTTCCTACTGTTTTATTTCGCTTATTTTAATAATGCTGTTTTGTGTGTGCGTGTGTGTAGGTGTGTGTGTGTGTGTTTTCTGGCTGCATCATATCTAGTCTGTTTACACTTAAGAAATTTAACTTTAAGACTTCATTTTTTATTAAGATTTTAATCGGGTAAATTAAATCTGTTTACTCTTCAGATGGGGTGTCGGATAGTGCAGTGGTTGGAGCACTCGCTACTGTGTCGAAAGTGAAGCACCGTCCGGTGCGGTTAGCACTTGGATGGGTGACCGCTAAGGCGTGAAGCGACAAATAACAACGCCCCCAATTGACTCAACTGTGATTGAGTACCTACTCTCTTGAGGGTGGGGAAGGTAAAGCAGCGAGGGAGAGAGTTGGGCATCACCCTCATTACGCTGGCCCAAGATAAGTGTGATCTCCAACATCACGCTCCCTTACGGCCACAAGGCTATGGGACTACCTTTACCTTTACCTTTTTTTTTACTCTTCAGAAATTTAAAATTTTAGTTGGGATTCAAATATTAGACGACACGGTACAGTCTCCGGCTTGCAGTGTTACAGTACCCCACCATTCTGGTAGGGAGGACCAGAAAGGGTAAAATTGCTCCATTTGGGTGAGGGAAATAAAAAAAAAACAGCCAGATTGCAGCAATTAGAAGGCGGGTGCACACCGTCATTTAAACAAGCTACTTTTTAAATACGTTTTTTCATTGTTTATTTATTTGTTTATTTATTCTATTTATTTAGTTGTTGTTATTGTGAATTCAGTTTTACAGAGCTCGCATATAATGCACACTTTTATAACTTCCATTTTTATTTTATTTATTTATTTTTAATAAGCCCAAGGACGCGTATTTTATTGCTGTTTTATTTTTCTGATAGAATGTCATTCCGTTTTGTTGCCGCTCGGCTGTCTAAGAAAGCAAAATACGAACTGTTTCTGCTTCACGTTTACTAAACTCGAGGCACATGTATTTTATTATGCCGTGAATTTCTTTGCATTTGCATTATTCGTTGTTCGCTGTATAGTTCAGTCTTAAAATACAGATTGCAACTTTTAAAGGGGACTTTTGTTACTGGAATCTTCACTAAACTAAAGGTTTTAGTTTTACAGATCAACACAGGTAACTATCTATTCATTTGCATTTTTCATTTTAACTGTATAATTTGGTGCTAATTTGGAAATCCCGAATTTATCATTAGGACTATTGTTACTTGAATCTTCCCTACTCTCAAGTTTTACGTTCTAACATGTTTGCTTGATGTATTTTGAGTTATATACTGAGGTGCTAAACTGTAAGTTTTCACGAATGAGGCCTATTGTTACTTGAATCTTCACTACTCTCAAACTTTAAGCTCTAACACATTTGCATGATGTATTTTGAGCTATATACTTCGTTGCTAAAATGTAAACTTATGTTTTGTGTTTTTTGAACATAAAATTAATGTGCATTACCTAGCTATTACTGAAACATCAATATTTTTATTATTTTAAATTTTACTTATTCTATGATTCTTCCTTTGTGTTCTGCCCCTCCTCCTTCATACCTAAGCAATGAGTCCCATACCTGTCTTTACTTTACAAGACCGATTCACATATACATGCGTTGGAGTGCCGGGGGTTTTAGTATAATAGTTCCCCACTTTCTGGAAATTAGTGCTTTAAATTTCGTTTCATCCTCTTCTCTTTCGCCTTCCCTTTTTCCTTTCACATATGCATACATGGTTTGGATCTCCTTTCTGCACAGACATTTCTTTCTCTTTTTTTGACATTTTCCTTGTTTTTTCATGTTTTTCTCAACATTTTATGATTTTTTGGTGCTTTCTGCGGGTGGTCACTAGGGCTTCCTATGATGTTATTTCGCAATATAGGCATTTTATGTATGTATTTTGTTTATGATTTATAATGATGTTGTATTCCATTGTTTTTGTAATCCGGGGGTGAGTAGCAAAAGGGCCTAGCCATCAGTCCTAGCTTTATTTATAGAATGTGGTAGGGTAGTCTTAGTATGATGAATTTGTATTTGTATGTGTGTTTTTGGTGGCTCCTGATCTTGACAGAGATAGACCCGTTCCGTGTGAGTGTGGTCCAGCTATGACAGCTAACGGTTCACTGGACCTTATAAACAAGACATCAGATCAAACCCATTATGACACTGATAAGGTTTGTTGGTTCGCCAGTACATTTTACTTTCAGTCGTGAAATGGTAATAACACAAATGCTACACTAACCGTTTAGGAATTGCTACACTACCGTGCACGAAATGCTACATTACTGTTTATGGGGGTATACTGAGGATATTGAAATTTAAATAGGTCTTGACTTTCGTTTTACCCTTTTGGTAAAGATCTACATGCAGCCTACGCGTGTAAACTTCAAGATCGTTTTCTCAGCAAAACCCCTGCAGCCACAGCGAATCGCCACGCAGAACAAGCGGGCATAAAGTCCCACCACCCTCTCCCACAATCAACGTACACATTAATCCCGCCGCTATTGAATTAAAAATGAAATCACCAAAGTGGTTAAACATTAAATAGTTCGGTGCTCACAGCGAAGTCTTTTTTTCGGGGTAACCTGGATTTTACCCACGACTTCTTATTGAACCTGCTAATACTATCTAGTTCCTGATGCTATTGCCCTGAAGGAAACCATCAATCTAATTGAAGCAGTAAGACTCTCCGTGCGAACAGCGGAGTTTAATTGCTCGCAAGCTCTTATTTGAATCTAACCTTAACCCACCCTCAAACACTGCTATAACCAATGTTGCTTTGAGATGACCACGTTTCGCACAAATAGGCAATGATATATAAACAATAATTGGAACTGCACTGTTATAACCAGGATTGCTGTGAATGAACAACGTTTGCACTAAATTAAAGACTACTGTAATGGCATAACTACAATAACACAGCCCATCATTTTTACTGGAACAACGAGTGCTCAAACTCAAAGCCAGTTTCCCTAACCAAGATTGAACCGGCGACTTCTTTAACTGGAGCTTGTCGATCTACCCACCGAGTAATTTCTTCCGCTTGATTTTACTCACAAGTCACTCCTCCTGCATTCTTGTTGTTCATTCTGTGTTTATGTTATATGCTTCACATGCATCGAATGTCCTGTGGTGTCCAAACCGCTCCGCGTTACAGGTTCCTAGGTTTTTCCTTCTCATTTAATGAACACGTACTCATACAAAGGCATTTCACACGTACGTCCAGCGTACAGCAGTACAGGTTCCAGGTTCGAAAAGTGCTATGTTGAGAGTTTGGGTGGTTTAAGGGTCTATTATCGTGTGTGCAGCCTCTTAATGCGCGTTTCTGAGCGTGTGTTAAGAGTGCGGAGGGGAGGGAAGGCGTCAAGAAGCCATAAAAATATATTGATCCCAACTCTTGCTGTCTGAATAGAGTACATAAATATTCTACATTCCGTTTCAGTTACTGATATATGCCTCCCTACTCATCACATCACGCTGGATATATGTGAATAAACTTTACATGAACTGAATTTTAGGGCACAGCACACGAAAGCGCATTCCTTAGGGTGCTTCCTTTGTAAATGAATAAATGGCTTGAAACGCACCGAATAGCAGTATTGTAGCGCTGTTCTGTTTGTGTTATCTGAAGCTGCTGGTCCGTACTGTAAAACGAATTTATAGGTGTTTTGGACGTGAGATATTTATTCAAATTATTATTTTTTTCTTTGTAAATGTACATATGCATGATATTTACAGGTAATATTAGATCTAACTGTACCGATATTCCTAGAAAATGAATAATAGTGGCCTCAGTTTTGTAGGAGTGGTTAAATGATTGGAAACGAGGCCGGAAACCGACGAAGTTGGGAAGAAGGTGTGGGATACAGGTAATAATGATCCCTCTCTCTCTCTCTCTCTCTCTCTTCCTCCCCTCCACTCCCTTACCCTCCCCGCCCCATCCCATTCCCCACTTCCAATTACATTTCCCCAGTCTCGGACCCCTACTGCCTCCTTTTCATTCTTCTAATTCTAGATGTTGTTGTGAGCTTAGTAGAAAGATAAGAGGCTGAATCCATCTATAAAAAAAGATTTCGTCAACCAAAACGTTGTGGTGTGGCATATAGTGAGGTCTTGTTTTTAATGTGTTGACCAAAAAAAGGGGGTGGGGTGGGGTGGTGAAGAGGGGGGATATAATGGAGAATGCCCGCGGGTAGTGACTCAGCCGCTAAGAATGTTATTCATATTGTGGTTCTGCCGGACGTTTAAATATGGAAGCGGATAGAGATATATACACATTTCAGCTAAAAATAGACTAAAATATTTTTTTTTTTGGGGGGGGGGGGGTCCCCACGGTTCTGACCCCTCTCTCCCTCCCTCCCTCCCTCCCTCTCTCTCTCTCTCTCTCTCTCTCTCTCCCCCTCTCCCTCTTTCTCTCTCTCTCCCTCTCTCCCTATTTCCCTCTCTCCTTCCTTCCCTTATATTGCTCCCCTTTTTCTCCTCTTCTATTAAACATTTGGTAAATATTTGTGTGTGTATGTGTGTGTGTGTGTTGCGTATTTCGAAAAGTCGCATCTTGCTTTTGCCGAAGATGTTAAAAAAACACATCTTTGCTGCAATCTGGCTCTCTGTGTAGCGCCACAAACCAGCAAACCACTTTAACCGGCTGAGACCAGATTCAATTGGAAGATAGTTTTTACTTTACACATAATTTGTCATGCACCGCCATAAAATATAATCATGGCGCACTAGGGGACTGTGTAAACCTGTCCTAACTGTCCCAGGACGCTTCAGAAAAAAAAAAGGAAGAAAGTCCAAAGTTGAAAGAGCGATTTTAAAAGGAAGAAATAGGAATCAATTAATTTATTTCATTTGAATTACTGGAATTAACTTTTAAACGAGCCGTGCAATATGTCTTTCTCTTAAAAAAAAAAAAAAAAAAAAACGTTCCTAATTTCAATAGGCAACGATCGTGGAAATATGCAATAAAGGTTTTTGAATATATTTCTGACTACAAGGTATTGTCTAAAATACTATTGAATACCAATTAAAAAGTGTATTCAGTTTCTTATAAAGCGCACTTTCCAGCGTAAAGAGCAGCTCGTGTTGCTTTTAATGATGCCATAAAGTGTAGTTTTGTATTTTCAACACTGTCTCAACTGGGTGAGACCATACAAATTACAATATACTAGATTAAAGAGGAATTATTGTCCCCACTCATCTTAAGGACGTCTGACATTTGGGTGACGTGAGAGCAGGAAACACAAGATATGGCGCACATGACATGTGTTAGGGCTTTTTATCCGAACTATTGTTGTTGTTGTTGTAATAAGCATCTTTTGCCAGATGACAGACCTGCTCAGTGGATAACTAAAGCAAGCTCAGTGCGCGTATGCTGTTTATTTTTATATGTCACTTTTTCCCCACAGACGGACCTGCTCACTCCATATATAGACAGACCTGCTCACTTTATATATTATATATATACTCACAGGGTGTCCCCCCAAAATGTATACACATTTAATTTTAAAATAATTGTAAACTTACAAAATAACAGAGCAAGAAGTCAAGAAAGTCATCTTAAGCTCAAAACCAACATCTTGCTCTCTTGACCCCATTCCTACCCCCATGTTGATAGAGAATCTTGACCCTCTACTCCCGACCATTACCCACATTATCAACGAGAGTCTGTCCTCTGGTGTTGTTCCGTCTGTGCTCAAAGCGGCTGTCATCAAACCCCTCCTTAAAAAGCCAAGTTTAGACAAAAATAATCTAAAGAACTATAGACCTGTTTCAAACCTCTCCTTCCTGTCCAAAGTCATAGAAAAAATTGTTCTCAAACAACTGTTTGCCTACCTAAATGATAACGCTTTACTTTGCCCCAACCAGTCTGCCTACCGACCCTTCCACAGCACTGAGACAGCCCTCCTAAAGGTAACCAACGATCCGTTGCTTGCCTTAGATAATTGTAACGTCTCCGTTCTCACCTTATTAGACCTCTCAGCTGCCTTTGACACAGTCGACCATCATATTCTCTTTAACACTCTTCAACACTACTTTGGAATCTCTGGCTCGGTCCTGGCTTGGTTCCACTCATATCTTTCTGACAGATCACAAGCAGTCACTGTCGATGGCTGTTTCTCCAGCACAACAGACAGAAAAAAATCTAGTGGTGTAAGGTATGGGGAACGGGGAGAATATTTACGTTTACAATTATTTAAACTTTTCTTCTTCTTTTTTTTTTTTTTTTTTTTTTTTTTTTGGGGGGGGGGGGACATTCTATATAGATATATATATACTTTTTTTAAACATATATAGGATGATAATACTGCACCTTGAATCTTTAAGGACCATGCCAATGAAAGTAACGCAGCACAGGTCCAGTCATTAGTGATTTTATTCCAAAAAATAAAGTGAGGTCATCGTTTCATTTCCTCGTATTCTCTTTCCGTTGTGACAAAGACATGACAGGTTAAGAAATAATCGAGCACACTAGGACCACATTATAGGACGTTAAATTAAAAGTCTATGTAACAATTTTAACTAATCAGCGCAGGCAACATCTAGGTGTCCGTTTTCCCAGGCGCTTGAAACTGTTTTGATAAAGCTGATGGATAGGCCTGCGGGACAATCTTGCAGTAGAATGTTTGGATTGAACAGCGAAACACAATACTCCTTGTTTTGCATAGACCTGTGATAATAAATCAAAGCAGTTCCAATAACGGTAATTTAGGACAAAAATTCGATATTTTGTGTATCGATAACTTATTTTTGTGTGGTTCAATTACGTACTTGTCCGGATCTTGAATTTTCAGGTTTTGTTTGAATTTTAAAATTCGCATCGACTGATGACTGTCCTACCTCTTGTCTCTGCTGTTAAATTTACCATTACACAGAAGACTATTAAAATGTTTACTAAAAATCCTAACTGTATAATGCTGTCTGGGTCCGCTAGCCTGTCGTGCAGGAGTACTCAAAAGCTGTGGCAGAAAGAATATTTACATGTAATTAGGCTGTTCTTTCATCAGTGCAAGGTCTGTAGCCTTTGCTCTATACCATTCGTCTTGTCTCTCACCTTGCTTCCTGTGGTTTTGTGAGTGACACCACTGTGTCTTGTCTTGTCTTTTGTTTTTGCTGTGGACACACGCCTGAAGAATACTCATTATCCTTAAAAGCTGTAGACTTGTAGAACATTGTATGTAGATATTATTGCAAGTCTCGTGCACTTTAAATATTAAAAGAAAACAAGCGTATTGTTTTTTTTTTACATACAAAATACTATTTTGTTCTCATGAAAGGTAACATTTAGCTTTGGGGATTAGTTTTTGATTTTTTGGATTTTATTCGTCAGCTTTTGCGGGCAAAATTCATGCTTTCTTCTCAGCTATGTAAAATGTATTTTTTTTAAAGGTTGGTATCCAGAACTCATCAGCTATATATATGGTTATATCTCAACTTCTAGACTTCGGCATCAAAAGATTTGTATTTGAATCGCTACACAACGGAAAAGAGACAATTGTACGTTTTGAAATAAGGCCAAAAAATGTCTGTTTACGGTATCCCGACCGACCCTAATTTTTTGGCACGACTCTAAACGTTTTTGGGGATCGTCTTGAAAAGTGATAAAAGCCTCCCCCACCGCCTCCCCCCCTCCAAAATCGCACCCAAAGTGTAAAAAGTTTTTTTTTATAAAATAAAAACGATTCCGACCTACCGATCCTATTCCCTCCCCCCCCCCACCTCGCCTATGTTACATACAGTAAACAGACATATTATTATTTTTGCCCAACAATATGTACTTTTCAAAATAGCTGTTCACTTTGAAAAACGGAACGAGTCCTCGTTAGTTTGTGTTTAAGGGCAGGCAAGCATTAGGTGTTTGGGGGGAGAGTACATAAAAACATTCTTCCATTATTTAATTTATTTTATATATAGACGAAACTGAGAGACGTTTGTTGTATGTAGCTAAGACTTACAGAGCTTACGTTTGCCTCGTGAAGAGGTACTCGTCGGGTCTTAGATCACGATGTGTGGGTGCTGTTTCTCTTGTCTATAAAGTCTGTCAGTGAAGTCAGCTCAGTGAACGCAAGCTATATTCAGCTCAATCTGAAGACGTTTGACAAAACTGAGAGACGTTTGTGTTGCGACTATGTAGCTAAGACTTACAGGAGCTTACGTTTGCCTCGTGAAGAGGTACTCGTCGGGTCTTAGATCACGATGTGTGGGTGCTGTTTCTCTTGTCTATAAAGTCTGTCAGTGAACGCAAGCTATATTCAGCTCAATCTGAAGACGTTTTTGGGTCTTGAAAACGAGCCTAAACATCCCTCAGACATGTTTTAAACGTAAACTGCCCACGGGCTTTGCGTTATTGAGTGTAGCGATTTTTACCTAAAACTGTTACTGCATTAGCGAAGTGTCTAAAGAAAAGGTTTGGCGGTTTAGAGAACCGTTTGAAATGTTTTTTTCTTTGAAAAGCAAATTTATTTCTTGTATAGAGTTGACAGATTAACTAGTTCTAAGAACTTTGATTTAGCACCTTTGTCCAAACAAGTTGCAGTTTAGAGGGTCGTTTACAGTTTCTAAAAATAAAAACATACATAAATAACAGATTAACTGCCCCCACACGTGGAAGTTCAAGGAAAGTTTGGGATTTTTCCTTAAATAATAGTCTTAATCATTCTCTTTACACGCTCGTTTTACTGTCAATAGGGATAATAGAAGAGGAAACCACACCCTTACCATCTATAATTAATTTAGCTGGGAAATGTGTTGGGCCAACCAACAGTAGAATTCTATGCGAAATGAGGTAAAAATATTATTGTGTTCTTCCTGGTTTCAGAACATTGCTCTCTCTCTCTCTCTTTCTCTCTCTCTCTCTCTCTCTCTCTCTCTCTCTCTCTCTCTCTCCCTCTCCCTCGTTCCCCCTTCTTCAATATTTGAAAGTTTGTATTTCGAGAGGCCTTGCAAAGACCACCCTGCAAGACACAGTGCAAGAAGGTAGAAGAAGAGTGAGACACAAAAAAGAGATGGGAGGACAACATTCGGGAATGGACTGGCTTGACACCGAACGAAGCCATCAGGGTTTGCTGAGGACAGATAAAGATGGAGTTCGCTGGTTAAACGATCGCATGTGGTGCCCCAACGACCTCCGAGTTACGGAATAGGGTAGGGGTAGGATTTTAAGATGTTGGTGCTTCAGTCCCATTGGCCATTGACTAAGATGCTATTTTTAAACTAACTGATTCCACATTACAGTGAAGGTAGCTTTGGCATTGAAGCAATACAAATAGCAAGGAAATAGTGTACTATTTAGAAGAAGACGAGGCAAAGAACTAAAGACCAAAGGAGATTAAAACACACCAGTTTAATAGGTAAGGAGATATGTATATTAAATAGTAAGGAAATTTACTCGAAATAGTATTTTGTGAAACTAATATTTGTCTCCCCCCTCCCCCCTAATCCCCTACTCCACATTTTAACCACCAACATTCCCCACAACCACACCCCCACGTTGTGTAATAGACGACTACGACTTGTGTTTTTACTTTTACAAAAGCATTTTGTCTCCCTTGATTCATTTAGGTTTTGTCGCCCTTGTCTCCCTTGATTCATTTCCAGTGGTATTCACAACTGTTCTTTTTTAATTCAAGGATTGTTTTAAACGGTATGCCTTGTAGTGTTACGATCGAGATAATGCAGCATGCTGATAATTTAGATACAAATGCATCTTTTGAGAGGACACACCTGGGTGTTTTCGACCGCATTAAAAGCTTTGCAGTAAATAGTGTTTACCTCTTGTTGTTTGGTTTTCTTGTTAAGAGTGTATACCGCTCATCCCTCTTTATTTCTTTTCAGATATATATATATATATATATATATATATATATATATATATATATATATATATATATATATATATATATATATATATATATATATATATATATGGCTTAATTCCTCTCACCACCCCCACCCCCTCCCCCTTCTCTCTTTCTCTCCCCCCCCCCTCTTCCCTCTCTCTCTCTCTCTCTCTCTCTGTCTATCATTGTATATACGTTTCCCTCTTTACTAACTCGACCCTAGTAGCTTTTTTGTACGGTTGTTGATAGCTAAATGCCCTGGAGCAAGGACAACACTGATGAGTAATGAGCAAAGACGATAATTATATATATCACAATGTTTGGTAATAGTACTGGAGATGCATGTATAATATTTAAACTTTTTTTTAAATTTAATAACAGTAACCTACCTTTAGCTAAAATCACACAATGAAGAAGACAAACAAGATAAATAGAGGAGAGAATAAAAGCCTGTGCATGACTGGTACAGTTCATAGCAAAAGGTCAGGATTTATTCAAGTTTTATACCTGACCTCGACCAGCCTGGGAGCTAGGTTTAATGCTAGCCGTTAAGATCAAGCTTTGCAAAGCCACAAACGTTAAGAGCAAGTTTTGCAAAGCTACCAACGAAAACCAGTCTTCAGCCAAAAAACATAACTTTACCGCTTTCTATGTCAGTATAGTCCACGCTCCAAATTAGCGATGCAACGTCTTTAAGCTCAGCTGTGGAGCTATTGTTTTTGGCTTCGTCCGTCCAGTGTCCGAGGTTTGTCCGTCCGTCCGGAGGTCACATTCGCGCACTTTTTTCTGAGACTAATGGGCGGATTTCTGTGAAACGTGGTATTTAGTTATAAAATGATGAACCATACCAGATGACACGTATATCAGTTTGACGTCATCGTGATGACATAATTTTTTTTTTTTGAGGGGGTGGCGTGTTTTTTTTTTTTTTCTAATCCTATTTCCTCCCAGACTATTGGAGGGATTTCATTCAAGTTTGGAACATACTTAGACTTTACTTGTACCTCCAAGATAAAACCAAAATTGCAACAAATCGAGTGAGGAAATCATCAAGACGTAGTTTTAAAACAAAATAAATTTCAAAATTATATATAGATATATAATTATGTATGTATGTATGTATTTAAAAAACATTTCTATGGTAATTAGAGTGTACAAATGCCTAAAGCCTTAAACGAAACTATGGGTTATTGAGTGACGTCATCGTGTGACGTCATCATATTATAGTTACGTCATAATTTTTTTATAAGCCTATTTTCTCCCAAACTACTGGAGGGATTTCATACAAGTTTGGTATATACTTTTACCTATGCCTCGACCATAAAACCAGACTTCGGCAAACCGAGCAATGTAATCATGATAACGTCACCTTTTATTTTATTTTATTTTATTTTTATTTTTTATTTTATTGTTTTTATATAGCGCTCTTCCAGCTGAAGAGCTGCTGAAGGCAAAGCCAGGTTGCATTCTTAGGCACATCGTCTAACGCCTCAATCTTCATATGCATGTAACTGGCACTCACCCACCTAGGACATGACCGTCAGTATATTTAAAATCCTCCTCCCATCCAACTTCTCCCTTTTTGTCCTCCTTGTTTATTGCCTGAAATACAGGCTGTGTTTGTGTGTGTGAAGGTGTGTGTGTGTGTGTGTGTTTGAGAGAGAGAAAGAAAGAGAGAGAGAGAGAGAGAGAGAGAGAGAACGCGAATTAACTCTGCACCCGTTATAGTCCAGCACTTGGTTAGGTTAGATCGATTGGTGTGGCTTGGTGGTCCTTGCATGGACACAGTAGCAGCACGTATGCCTCTTTGGCGATGTAGGTTTGGGATATCACATCCATGTGATACAATGCAAGCTCTTCGACAAGGAGTCCGCGTATAATAATTATGACAGGGTGGAAAATGTCGCGCTAAAGCCTCCTGCATTGAGAAACGTTAGTCTTGATGTGGATCTCAGAATTTGAGCGCAAAGACCATACCACCACACAACAGCATAGGAATGTTTCTTGCATAATTATTTTACTGAAAAACATCGTCAAAATATGAATGAGGGGCACACACAAATGTCGGAGGTAGTTTATTGAACTGATCCCCTCCTCCAACAAGCTTGTCGTTTTCACTGCATCGTCGTTGGCAGGTGTCCAATATAACCTGTCACCATGCACTGTGTGGGTCCGACCACTCTTTTCTTCTCTGACCACTGTGCGGCTGTCAGAATTGACCATCCCTTTGCGTCCATATAAAGCATGTATTTCTAAAGTTGAACGCATTTAACTTTGTATTACCTTTAGAAAGGGGGGAAAAAAACACAAAAAATAACCACCACCTAAAATACTTGTTTTTTGTCCGAAAATGCGTTATTCCTGTTACTTTTTTTCCCTGCCTGTGCTGTCAACCATCCCAGTACTAAAGTGGACATTGGGAGTGAGGGCCACGGAGTAGCTGAGACTAATCTATAAGTGAGGTTTAACTCCCTGTCTGACTAAACAGAAGGAGTTAGACCTTGCCATGTCTCAGATACGTTGTATGTGTTTAAAGCCAGGACTACGTGTTCATATCGGGCCTTTAGACTGGTCAGCGTTGTTTTTGATTTGTGAGCCCAAAATAGTTGTGTTAACGTTAAAAACAGGCTATTAGTGCCATTCCCTAGTAGTAGTACAGCTTGAATATATTAGCGGTATGTTTTTCAAGACTCTAATCATCCATCATAATCATAAAACATAGGAGGTTACCTTTAGGTAAAGGGACTGCAATAGTAACAGCATCTTCGTAAGGAGTCTCTGTGTAATGCTGCACGTTCGAGGCAGTGATAGGCGAGATGATTGATGAACTATGGATTGGTGAATTAAAAGGTGGTCTTATAAGCCTACGCAGTATCAATCTGCCCTATCCTTCTTCAAGTGGTTTTTATTGTATAACCGTCTGGCCTTGACAGCCTTTTATAGTCATGAGCAGCTTTTTGAGCTGGAAAGCGATGTTTTCGTTAGAACAAGTAATAATAATAATCAATATAATAATAATAATAATAATTATTATTATTATTATTATTATTATTATTATTATTATTATTATTATTATTATTATTATTATTATTATTCATTATTATTATTAATCATCATTATTATTATCATCATCATCATCATCATCATCATCATCATCATCATCATCATCATCATCATCATCATCATCGCTATGATGACAGTAATGTGGCCACTTGTGCCTGATCAGCTAGAAAGAAAGATAGCAGGACATTTTTATAGACTACAACTCGTCTGAAGCAAACGTTATTGAGCACTATTAATCCCTCTACGACAAACGCAAGACATTAAACAGCATTGGCTAGGGTTGAAAACAAAGCAGTAAACTCATTCTGCATGACGGAGTCAGCTGAGACCGTACCTACTTGTTTTCAAGAGCATCACCAGTAGGCCCATTCATACATACTCCGTGTGCAGTAAACTTGGATGAATACAGAATTGTGGCGCTACGACGACGAGCTTTTCAAATAGCATGGTGTGTCAGTGTCACACAAAGAGGGTATATCAAATAGATTTGATTTATTTTATTTTATTTTATCCTTTTTAATTAGCGCTTTTCTAGCTCAAGAGCTACTCAAGGCCCTTGATCTACAAGTTTAGTCTAATAAAATCTCAGATTATGTGATGTCATATTGAGTGGTCTTAGCTGCTTCTCGAGCCAACCCTGCAAAGTGCAGTAGAATAAAGTTAAGCTGTATTATTGTTAATTATTGGGCATAGGCCTACTTGCAATGCAAGGTACAATTAACTCTCACTCGCACTATCTGCACAACCTGAGTGCCAGAACCGACTTTAAAGTAACCCTGCCCTCCCACGCAGTTTGCCATTTAGTAAAGTTTAAAGTTTGTAAAACGACGAACAAGGTCATTCAGGGTCTCAAGCGCCGATCAACTGTAACGGGATACGCACTAGTGTGAATTAGATATATTATATTATTACTAAAGTCAATTGTTCATTTTGCACGCTTGATCTAAACTTTCAAGAGTGTGATACTGATACTTCACTGGTATTATTATCACTAGTCTAGGAACGTGTAGACTATTTGCGTGTAGCGTGCAAAACAAGATGTCAATATTAGATACAGAATGTGATAAAGAAAAACACGTACTAGACTAGTTGAGCAACAATATACCTTTCGCAGAAAGGGCAATAGATCTGTCCTATGATTCCCTCATTCCACATAGGAAAGTAATAAGAAAAATCCAAGATGCTATCAATAAACTCCAGGCCCATCATTTTAAGCCAGATACCTTTTATCACATGTGTTTTACACAAACGTTCCATCTCCCCTTACTCAACTCGCCAGCTGTCACTTTCTAATCATAATATAATTACTGCGTACAACATAAAATGTCAGAAGCGTTTTGTCGGAGCTTTAGTTGCAGTTTCCTTCTCTATCATATATATCAAATCTCTATTTCCTGGTTTGGGTTGCTGTGTTGAGCCAAAATCCTTTAAAGGTCCCACTCTGACCACGCGCCCTCCCCCCTCCTCCCACCTTCCTCCCTCCGCGCCCTCTCCTCTTCCCCCTGACAGATCCTTTTAACATACACAGTGAGTGCTTCCCCTTTGAAAAAAAAGTTTACACACACACACATACACACAAACACACCCACACACACGCACCCACACCCACAAAACTTTTGAAAGTAAAATTATTTTTTTAAATTAATATATTCCGTAATTTGTGTGCCCGTGTGCCCTTGAATGGCAACCGCCTGTCATCGCTCTATAGCACCCTCCGAAGTCGGTAAGGGGCTAACACCATAAAGCTCGGTAAGTTTGTTTTTTTTCGTTTGTTTGTGTTTTTTAAGATTGTTACAATAGATCCTAAACTTCCCCAGTGGTTCATTCAAAATTAGGACCAAATGTCACAGGCCATGGTAGCGGTGGACCGTTAAACATGGGAAATCACTCCCTTGTCAGAACGGAAGTGGACATTTTCAATGTTTTTCGATTGGTTTGAGCAACGAATTCTCACTTTATCGTTGTTTAATGTAATAACAGAACGAAGTTTATGATTAACTTGTTTTCTGCAAAAGTGAAAAAAGCCTTCGAATTGGGGCTCTTTAAGCAAAATGGGTGTTACCAGCTTCCAATGTTGCCTTGTTGTACATTTGAAATAAGACCGTAGTGCTATATTATTTGAGTTCCAAAACCTCACAACTACTAACGGTTCATACCAGTGTATAGTTTTCTTACTTTGAAATAATATGCTAGCATTTACAGAAAAAAAACCAAGCTGGTGTTTTCTCTTCGTAGAATTCGGCTTTTGTAGATATAGAAGATAAAGAAGTAGAATGAGGAGGACACTTAGATGGTCGAGGGCCTTAAAAATGACCCCACACTAGACAATGAACGGTCAGTGGCTGCTGGGAAAAGGATTAGTGATCGTTGTTTGCCGGCAGAGACGGTGTTTTGTTTGATGGTAATATTGGTGGTGGGCTTGTGTAAAAGAAATGAGAGATAGAGAGTGAGTGTGTGTGTGTGTGTGTGCGTGAGTGTATTGTATTGTATTGTATTGTATTATGGTGTGATGTGGTGTGGTGTGTTGCGTTATGTGATTCGTGGTTTGTGTTGTTGTTGTGGTGTGGTGTGGTGTGTGTGTGTGTGTGTGTGTGTGTGTGTGTGTGTGTGTGTACGTTTGTGTGAGTTGTGGTGTTGGGTGGGGAATGGAACGGGAGAATATGTGTGTGGGTCTTTTGTGTATTTTGGGCAGGAAGAGTAGACGAATAAAAGTTAAACTAGAAGAATGTGGAGATGGTGAGCTATCTCTGTCTGTGGTGATGAGGTGTTTTTGTTTTGTTTTTGAACAAAAACTGACCCCTTTTGTTTGCAAAATGGATTTAAAAAATCACCACGCAGGTGATTTTTTAAATCCATTTTGCAATGGTCGCTCTTTTGTACAGCTAGTGTTTCATTTCGGCTTCCCTTTGTAACTTACTTTCGAATCATCATTAAGAAGTGAAGTTCACAAAGTGGGTTTGGTGTTTTTGTCTAGCTTTGGATCATCTGTACAGATGAGGCAGATAGCTTTTCTTAAGAAGTCAGCTCGGAGTAGGTTGGATGATGTGAACCGGTAGGTGAAGGATCTACTATCGGGCAAGTCAGTCAAATGCAGTAACTGAATACTAAATAGTAATAATGCACAATACTAAATTAATATTAGTTATTTAGTAGTAGTGATAATGGTAGTAGTAGTGGTATCCATTAGGTTTTCTTTGCAGTATTTGCAGCCCATGTAAGCCAACGAAACAGTCCTTGAACATTTATCTAAAAAGCCATTGTTTAGACAAACGATAGCAATGGCATGCTTCCCATACTGCTCTCTCTCCACTGTACCGGTGAATTCTGCAGTTGAGGTGGCAGTCAACATAGTTTGCCGCATACAGCGTAGCTGAAACTAGACGATGCTTTCTCTGAGAAAGAGAGAAAACATCAAGTCAAGCCTCGGCCACGTTATATGATTCAGCCGTGTAATGATGACCAGTCCACTGACACTATAGGTTTGAGAAAAGTGTGTTTATTTATTTATGTTTTAATTTTTTTTTAATTTTTTGTTGTCTTAATTACCTACATAGTCTGTTGGTGTTTTGATGGCTTACTTTGTATAGACCTCACAATTTAAAGACACCCGACTTTCAACATTCACACTGAAGGTATGTATCATTGGGTTCTGTACGAAGATGTAAAAATCTCATTTGTTTTTGCCCTTATCCCCCCCCCCCCCCCCCCCCCCCCCAAAAAAAAAAATGTAAACGCACATACACCAAAAAGCACTTTCTTGGTTTTGCCATCACACATGGCGTGGTGATGATGTGAGCGACGGTTTGTAAACCTGTTGAGATCCTCGATACTACAGCGTACTAAAATGATTTACGCTGGACTCGATAACAAAAAGATTCTGGTACTATTCGTGTACTGTGTGAGGTATGTCTGAATGGTACTGTAGAGATTTCGTGTCATCGAGGCTTGGCCAAAACGATTTAACAGGTTCTGGTATTAAATCGATAGAATTTCGGCTGGTAGAATACTATTGTTGAGTATTCATATTACCATAGGTGTTTGCCCACACGGATGTGGATTCTAGAATTATATGTATAGAATTCCGGTGTTCGTGTCACCGGCGTTTGGTTATAAGGGTGTGGATTCTGGAATTATATGTATAGAATTCCGGTGTTCATATCATCGGTGTTTGGTCAAAAGGATTGTCTAAATTATTTGCTGATGGATCCCCTACCCTCTGTTCAATTCAAAGGGGTTTATCATTGTTTGCATTGTATAAACCGTGAAATTTCATAATGTAGGAACAAATGGAACTAGTCCCAACACATTTTCTTGGCTGTTCTCTGATGATGCCAAGTGACCTTGTACTGGTTTCCAAATGGTAGCAGCAGTCGAAACTTCCTAAATAGCAGTAAGTGTAACGACGACAGAAGGAACGAATCGTTGTATAATGTTCTTTGCAATTTTGTAATTACGCGATTATATAGATTTTATTATTACATCACTCTACCACCAACCCTGTACCCATCCCCGTCCCAGATAATAGCATACGCGCGCGCACACACACTCACACACACACATACATAAAGAAGGTCGTTGATGTAATAAGAAAGAAAGAATTTGTAAAGCTCGTACAATACGGTTACAGGTTTTAGCCTGCCAGTACCGTGCACGTTATAGCACTATGTAGGAAGGAAAATATTTGATATAAGAAAGACTAAAAAAAACCGATTGTTATATAATGGTTGGTTGTTTTATTAACGGTTTTTTCCCCTACCAAGATCATAAAGACCATACACACACAACACACACATTCAGATTCAGCCGCCCGTGGAGGTGCCGGGGTTTTTAGTATTAAATAGTATCCCCACTTTCTGGAAATTTAGTGCTTTAAAATTCCCCCTGTCACTGTCTTTCTCCTTTGTTCTTTCTCATTCATACTCTGTTCTATCAATCTACTATACTATTTCTTCTTCGCTAGACCAGTCACCTACCTTTTTTCTTGAAACCTTTTCCGGGACAAAACTCCTCATTTGTGTGTGGGGTCTATTGGATCAGCTTGGGAATATTGGACGCCTTCTGCCAAATGATCACTGGGGCTTCCTTTGATGTTATTATTTAACAATGTAGGCATTTTATATGTATGTGTTTTTTTGATATTGTATAATGTTTGTATTCTATTTTGTTTGTGTAAAGTGGGGTTTGATAAATTAGAGTATAGCCTAAGCGTCCCCTGCGTGGGATGTCTTTATGTAAAGTGATGGATTGCGTTCAGTGTTACCACTAGGGTTGTTTCAGCAGATCTTTTTTTGTGGAACAGGGGTGGGTCCTCTTTCAGCGAAGTTGTGGTCTTGATTTTGTGGTCCTGATTCGGCTCCTTGCAGTCCGCTGGACCATGTAAGCAATGAATAACTAACGAAATTTAAAAACACACATACACACACGTACGCATTATGTAATGTTTTTAGCATTATGTAATATTATCCGGATATAAAATGATTATTTCGAACAATACGGTTATTGATGTTATCTTTCCAGCATGAATAGCGAAAGCAGATTGTTGTATAACTGCTCTCTGCTGTTAGCAGTACATTTGATACTTAGAGATTGTATCCATTTGAACATGACGGTGATAGATGTATCATTCTGAACAGTATGGATTTAATTTCAACCCTATGCCCGTAAGTGAAGCAATAATGAAAAAAGATGTCGAATATATTCGAAAGATTAAAGAGTTTGTTGTAGAAATAACGGCCCTGTGTTTAGCTTTATATATTTATCCCGCTATAGATTGTAACATTACATTCCCACTCATAAGATGTTACCTACCTACCTACCTACCTACCTACCTACCTACCTACCTACCTACCTACCTACCTACCTATCTATCTATCTATCTATCTATCTATCTATCTATCTATCTATCTATCTATCTATCTATCTATCTATCTATCTATCTATCTATCTACCTACTTACCTACCTACACAAGTGATTGTTAAGTAGGCTACTAGTACCATTCCCAGGTACCTTGGTGGTAACTCATGACAGTTTTGCGAAGTATGCCTAGATTCTGGAGCTTTATAAATAGCAGTGTGTATGATGATGACCCCCAAGGTCGAAAGCTGTCATACACCTTACTCTCAAGCAATAGTGGCCCTCCTATATGTTCCAGAACGACAACCACTTTACCTTTAAAGTATATGGCAGTGTGTGATACTGCCAACATTGCGGGACATTTTTATTACAAACACTTGAATGATGGTTCAGTTATCCACATCATTCACCAGAATTCGAGAACGTAAACCCAGTTTCTGAAAAGTTTTGTTGAACTGATTTTGATATTATTCCTTCAGCTGAATTAACAGTATGTCTTGAACGGGATTTGAGAGTGTTTGTTGAAATTAACGTTTTAGCAGTACAGATACCTTTGTGTATGCAATCTGACGTTCAGTATTCTTGTGTGTAAATATTTATCAAAATAGATCTATGGGTTGGGAACTTTTTAGCACCCTTACTCAGGGTTTTGTAGTTTAAGTAACACTAACAGTAAATTAATGTTTACATAGTTATGAGTGATATGCCTGCATTAGTTTGCTGTACTGATTAGCAGACCCAGAGCAACACTATCATTGTGTTGACATTCCTGGTTAATCGCTCTATCCTAATTAATGGGGAATGCACGATTAATTGGTGATATTATGTGTGAATCGAGCTTGTTTGTCTTGGCGTTTTTGCGACAAGGAACAACAATTTAGTGGAATGCATACTACACAGTATGTCAAGGCCTGTCTGTGCCCAATGCTATATTAGGAGTAGGCATGCAACAAATAAGAGTCTTAATATGTGTGTTGATTAAATGGTTATTGTATACATATGTGCAATGACTGTAGCTTGCTGCATGGGGTCCCTTCCCGAAATAATATTTTGTTGACAGGCACTGGGTCGCGATACACTGGCATAGCTCGTAACCTTTTTTAAAATGTGACTCCTTACTAGCTTCTTAAGTACACAGCGTAGCTGAGAGTCACCGAGACATACGTTTGCTTCTAGAGGGAGGGATGTACTGGGCAAATCTCAGTCACGCTGTGTGCATCGCCTCAGGCTAATTATATACAGTCTGCCATCGCAACAGCTTTCTATTTTGTCTTTGTTCTGGTATTGGCGAGAAGTTGGTGGTTTTTCTTGGGGTTTTTGTGCGTTTTTAATAATAATAATAATAATAATAATAATAATAATAATAATAATAATAATAATAATAATAATAATAATAATAATAATAATAATAATAAAGGTATTTATATAGCACTTTTCCTAATGATATCATTTCAAAGCGCAGTTCTCACGCATTTATACTTAACGTTAACATCGAAATACATACGAAAAGAAGTGTAACAAAACCAACACACTAATAAACTATGCAAAGACATAATACAAGCATGGAAAAGGATATTCACAAGTAAAATATAAAAGACGATGGAGGGAGGGTAGGGGGAGAAGAGGAGAGCCACTAAGGAGTGAGGGGAAGGGGGTTGAGTGGGTGCGGTGTGACGGCGGTGGTCTGAATCACAAAAGAAGGAATGAGGCTGGTGATGGGAGAGGAGATCAGACATTTGTAAGGACGTGTATGGCGGCCTACTAGCGCCAAAACCTGATAATTACAATTATCATGTGATAATTGCAAATATCATGGGATAATTACAATTATCAAGAGATAATTACAATTATCATTGAAAATTACAAATATGTTCATGTGATCATGTTTAATTTTCAGTTTTGGCTCTATCAAGCCGCCTGGAAATGCGCCAAAACTGAAAATTGTAATTATCATATGATAATTACAATTTTCACTTGATAATTATAATTTTCACGTGATCATGCTTAATTCTGGTAAGGCGGCTTACTAGCGTCAAAACCTGCAAAACTTACATGCATCCGTGATAATTGTAATTAACACGTGTTCTGTGTAATTCACAGAGATACCGGTAATTCACAGTGTTAATTACTAAATTTCATTTCTGGCCACGCTTTACTAGGGCCAAAACCCCACGCGTGCTGGGAACAGTGCCGCTGCCGCGCATGCGCATCGCATTTCGGGCCGCGCATGCTCATCTTGATATTTATAATTTTCAGTGATAATTGTAATTATCGCTTGATAATTGTAATTATCTCTTGATAATTGTAATTATCTCAAGATATTTGTAATTATCAGGTTTTGGCGCTAGGAAAGCATGGCAAATACTGATAATTAATAATTAACACTGCGGATTACCGATATCTCTGTAAATTACACAGAACACGTGATAATTTTAATTATCTCGTGATAATGGTAACTCTCGGTTTTGGCGCTAGTAGGCCGTCATAGACGTGTGAGTGAGGTAGTCATTGTTTATTGGTCCAGCGGACTGCAAAGATCCGAATTAGGACCGGACCACAAACTTGTTTAAAAGAGGGCTCACCCATGATCCGTATAAAAGATCTGCTGAAACAACCTTAATGTTAACACTGAGGGCACTTCACCAGCCGGTCACTTTACAATAAAGGCATCCCAAACAGGGGACGCTGAGGCTGTATTCCGATTTATCAAACCCCGATTTACACAAACAAAATTGAATATGAACACCATTATAAAATGTTAACAAAGCACATACATATAAAATGATTATATTGTTAAATAATAATACCATAGAAAGCCCTAGTGACCCTTTGGCAGAAAGCATCCAATATCCCCAAGCTGACCCAACAGACCCTATACACAATTGATGAGTTTTGGGAGAGTTTTCAGGAATAAAAAGGTAGTTGATTGGGCTAGCGAAGAAGAAGATAGTGTAGTAGATTGATAGAACAGAATATGAATGATAAAAAACAAAGGAGTAAGACAGCGACAATGGGAATTTAAAGCACAAAATTTCCAGAAAGTGGGAATACTATTTATACAGAAATCTCCGGCATCCCAACGGGGATAAGATGAGTTTTTAAGTTGGACTTGAAAGTAACTGTGTTCTGAGAGCTGCGAAGCGAGAGAGGAAGAGTTCCAAGTTGAAGGACCAAGCACTGTGAAGGAACGACAGCCTGCAGAGGAGAGTTTGTAGCGGGGTATTCGTAGCATGAGGGTGTCAGAGGAAGACGAAGACTTCTAGATGGCGTGGAAGTGAATGTTCTGGATGAGATAGGAAGGGGCTAATCCATGGACGCACAGAGAATAGAGAACGTGGAGAAAGGACAGATTTTGTAGGCAATCCTGTGAGACACAGGAAGCCAGTGCAGAGAACGTAGGAGGGTAGGAGTTTTTTTCGTGGTTTTTATGGTGACATAACTTCACAGCTTCTGTTTCATTGTTCTACCATCGCCCTTCTTAAATTCCTTCCCTAGGCCTAGCCCCCCCCCTCCCCCTACCTCCCCCCGATGTCCTAAGTGTTGTATCATTGCTTACAGAGACCAACCATCTTGAGAGAGACTGAGATTCACGAAGCTCATTCTTCTCCGAAAACACTCCTTGATAATCTTTTAAAACTGCAATTTAAAAAAAAACTGTTATGCAGTGGCTTAGGCAGCGCATAGACCCAGGGCCAATTTTCAGACTTTTTTTTTGCAGCTGTTAGACAGCCTGTATAAAAGTTATAAAATGTAGGAGCTTATCTTATCCTTCCACTGCGAATGTGGCCTACCCTGAAGCACCTTTCAGGCGCTCTCATAGGTAAACGTAAACAATGGGATTTAACTGAGCGGACTTGTTTGACAGGTCAGTGACGGCTTGTTGTCATAAAACCTGTCTTGGTTTCCTATACCTGATAAATCTATCCCTCTTTGTGATGTCAAAACGTAGCCATGACCTTCTAGTGCGTGGCTGCTTGTTCGCAAAGACCTGTTAGCGACGACCAAATATAAAAAGCTGGTTTAGGTGATCCAGTAGTTATGCTGTTGCACAGTGCTGCAATCGTGAGGCAAGTGAGCGCCTTAGGTTTGGCGTGTATTGTCCGATTCTGATTGCAGTAAGCTATATGTGCAAAAGTGCAAAATATTGTGTGTAGGATAGCACCTTGAGCAGCTTTTTAGTTCGAATGTGCGCCATTTAAGGTATTAATGTCTGGAAACTCGGATACATATATCTGCGATCAGTAGTTTGAGAAGCTGAAATTGCGCCATATTAAACAAATTCTAGCATCTGTTCTATGTAGCTTCGAGGTCGTAGAGGTATCGGAGATCAGGCATTTATTTTCGTGCTGGAAAAGGCCATATTAAAAAATATAGATAGATAGATAGATAGATAGATAGATAGATAGATAGATAGATAGATAGATAGATAGATAGATAGATAGATAGATAGATAGATAGATAGATAGATAGATAGATAGATAGATAGATAGATAGATAGATAGATAGATAGATAGATAGATAGATAGATAGATAGATAGATAGATAGATAGATAGATAGATAGATAGATAGATAGATAGATAGATAGATAGATAGATAGATAGATAGATAGATAGATAGATAGATAGATAGATAGATAGATAGATAGATAGATAGATAGATAGATAGATAGATAGATAGATAGATAGATAGATAGATAGATAGATAGATAGATAGATAGATAGATAGATAGATAGATAGATAGATAGATAGATAGATAGATAGATAGATAGATAGATAGATAGATAGATAGATAGATAGATAGATAGATAGATAGATAGATAGATAGATAGATAGATAGATAGATAGATAGATAGATAGATAGATAGATAGATAGATAGATAGATAGATAGATAGATAGATAGATAGATAGATAGATAGATAGATAGATAGATAGATAGATAGATAGATAGATAGATAGATAGATAGATAGATAGATAGATAGATAGATTAGATTAGATTAGATTAGATTAGATTAGATTAGATAGATAGATAGATAGATAGATATTTTAAAAATCGTATAACTATAAATAATGAAGTCACGAGCTCCAATTTTGACCTGTACGGATCAGCATTGTCATTGTCTGCAGTCTTTGAGAGTACTCGTACAACACTAGTCAGATGAAATATGTTCCCTTAAGAGCTGCACTCAACCTAAAAGAAACATGGTACTTGTGTGCTGTCATTCGCAATATTGTTGGCCAAATTGGGCATAGGTAATGTGACGCATTGCTCACCGTCAACTCAAAAAACATACAGTAGCCGACTTGTGGAAGGGGGATTGTAATGTTTTGTTGATTTAACACATACTGTCTTTAAATTTGTGCTTGATTTGATTTAGGTTGTGCTGATCTACGCTTGTGTGTATTCTTTTATTTGAGGTGATAAAGATGTGTTGTATTATTTGCTGGAATTATTTCTTTCAAACGAAAGCAACGAAAACAACAACTAAACATAAAGTGTCCCCTCCGTATTACTAGCTGCCATTGTGTAAAGGCTGCCTATTGAACCTAAATAGGTACAGCAGCGATTGAGAGAAAATTGGCACCGCCACCATATAAATGGCTTAGAGAATAGGATTTTCCACAAAACATCCCTTTTCTTTAACCCAGAGGTTAGGTGGAAAGAAAACTCTAACTTTCCATACAGTGGTAACTTTGTATCGTTACTCTGTCCTGTCCTATCTTATCTTTTCTTATCTTATCTTATCTTATCTTATCTTATCTTACCTTATCTTATCTTATCTTATCTTTTCTTATCTTATCCCCTAACTCGAAAGTCGTTGGGGCACCACAGATGATTCTTTAACCAGAGTACTCCATCTTTCTCTGTCCTCAGCAACCCTCATGGCTTCGCTCAGTGTCAAGCCAATCCATCCTCGAATGTTATCCTCCCACATCTTTTTCTGTCTCCATCTTCTTCTGTCTCATTGCACCGTGTCTTGCAGGATGATCTTAACAAGGTCTGATGCTCTGGTGACGTGGCCATACCATCGGAGTTTCCGTTTCTTCACCACTGTGAGCATGTCATGGTGTTGTCCAATGGCTAGTGTGATGGCCTGTCGAGCTTCGTCATTGGTGTTGTGCTGGGTATAGGAAATGCCCATAAGTCTTCTGTAGCACCTCATCTCCATGCTTCGTATTCTTCGTTGTAGGTCTGCTGTGAGAGTCCATGTTTCGCAAGGTTATAGGAAGACGGAGATGACAGAGGAGCGCAGCAACCTTATATTAGAATGTAGGCTGATGGTACTGTCTTTCCAAATGCGCTTCAGCCATGTCAGGGCAGCAATTGTTTGTGCTATCCAGAAGAGGACTTTCTGTCGGGCCACTTTGTCTGTTACAATTGCTTTATTTACATGATAGTTACTTACGATGCATGTAGATAACATTTCAAATTTTGGGGCGAATACAGAATTGCTGGCTCCTTATAGTTACTTTTATATTATTTTATTCCAGCAACTTTCACGTGTGTATCGTTACTGTGTACTGCTACGTATTTCTTACCAATGGTCAAATTCGGCATTAACTTGATGTATTATTAAGTCATTAACTCAAATTTCCACACTAGGAATGTACGTCCAGTGTGTGATGTGTCGGAATCGCATGCTTTTAGCTGGATGGATACAGTATACGTTGTTGATAACACTGTGAGGTGTCTTGTCCACAAGGGAGGACCGCCTAGTTTAAATAACGCTCTGCTTCGGATTTCTAAGAGGTGGAGGATTAGGCAGTGTTTACATACAGGGCGGGGCAAGATTAACTGATGGAAGTAGCGGAAAGAGAAGAAAAAGGAGGGGGGGGGGAGAGTAATTGAGAAGGAGGGGTGAGGGAAAGTGGGGTAGAGAAAACTATTGTTCTCCAACAAGACGAAACTCAGACCTAGTTTTATGAACCTTGTCTTCATAAATCGTTGTCGCCTTATCACCGACGAACTAGTAAAAAAGCGAGCGTGGAATCCTGGCATGTGCTCCTTCTGTCATTGAACCGGTCACTGTCGCTAAAGCTTTATTTATTAGAATGTTGTCATGTAATGAGATACTGCGTGACAGAAATCATGCATTAGGTCAAAAGGTGTTATCTTTTCCCCATCTTACCTCCCCTTCCTCCCATCTCGCTTTTTTTCCCTATAATTACATTTATATAATTTTATTCTGGCCACAGCAGCTTTCGCGAACGGAACAGATCTCTCTGTACAATTAGCAATGTTAGTTGTTGCAGCGTTGCATTGTTGCCATTTACGCAAATACTCAAAGCAGCGCCTGTTTAGTTTTAGGGGGTTTTAAATAAAATTGGAACATGTTGCCATGATGAGTTGCATGCAGATTGGTCATGCAGTGATGTGTATCAAGGCCGTCATCAAAAGCAGTTTTCTCATGGCGTACAAGTCATTTCAGTGGGGTTAGTGGGGTCGTACAAGTCATTTCAGTGGGGTTAGTGGGGTCGTAGGCCTACAAGTCACTTCAGTGGAGTCAGTGGGGTGGTACAAGTCATTTCAGTGGGGTTAGTTAACCTACCTGTCAGTCAGTCAGCAATTCCGAATTTTCCGCCAAAGTGGAAAAGTTATTTATCATAAGTAACTACCATGTAAATAAAGAAAAAGTTCCTAGTAGTAGTATGAATGTATGCTTTAAATTAACTACAGTACACAGGGCGCGAAATTAACTTTTTTCTTTGAGGGTAAACAGGACCCTTAACTTTTAAAAAGTGAGGGTCCTGTCTGAAATGTGAGGGTCCTAATACATAATAAACAATCGCACATTAAAAAAAAATTCAAACACATTTTAATAAAACAGAACTTTAATTCCCTCTTTTTATTCATTAACAACGGATATGTTTAAATAAGTACTGGTACTCTATCTGAGTCCAAGATTTTTAATTCGAAAAATAAAAATCTCTCTCTCTCTCTCTCTCTCTCTCTCTCTCTCTCTCTCTCTCTCTCTCTCTCTCTCTCTCTCTTTCTCTCTTTTTCTTAGACCATTCTTCTTGGTAGCTTCTGCTACGTTTTGCTTGCTCGTACTGCTTTTGTTTTTTCTTCCTTTCATTGTCGTTTTCTGTCGAGGCAGGTCTTTTTCCAAAAATGGAAAAGTATTTGCTCTTCTCACTAGCCATTTTCGGGATTCATTGTGAAAGCAGACGCTCGACAGTGAAAATACGAACAGCCCATTGATTGGCCAAAAAGCGTGACTCCGAGCCAATAAAAAAAAAGACGTAAGCCTACTTAATATTATTCAAGGGTAATAACTCGAGTGACAAATACCTCGCATCCATAGCAACATATGGGGTACTCGACATCGATTTTCGAAGATTTATTATTGCCTTCTACTTTTCACTCAAAAATAATTTTTGCATCGAAGACTTTTTTCAGTAAAATTTAATTGATTACTCAACTTTGTAACGTAGTTGACATTTTTTTGCGGGTAAATCGGGCACGCTAGAAATGAAAAGAGCGGGTCCGAATCAACATTTGAGGGTAATTCGCCCCGGACCCGCCTTAATTTCGCGCCCTGGTACAATTGTAACTATTGTTTTACTGTTACTATAACACCTTCCACAAGGCACCATTGCCAGTTGTTTTGCAGCAGTGGTCCTTTTAGTCAGGTAACCTGTACGTGAGTGAAGGGCTCTAGTCCTCCGTCTGAAAGCCAGCTGATAAAAGTGCTCCGTGTTTGAGAGGAGACGCACTGGTATTGATGAATTGTCATTCTGGTTCTCTAACATGCCGATAAATTTGGCAAACTTTCCGATAAGCCTGCCTTTGAAGAAGAAAGAGATGTGTGAGTTTGCCCTTGTGTTTGGACAAAAGTTTCGGCTTCTGCTTGGTATACGGATGATAAGTGTTTGATGCTGTAGTTGTCCCTGGATTGTGGCCTTTACTGGTCTGAATGTTACTAAAGGTGATCTAAACTGTGCTAAACTGTGATCATGTGTAAAATACTCAGTATAGGCAATTGTGAGAGGCCATGCAGGATATCGGGGACTTCTGAGGTCTCCTCCGCTTGAGATCTTTAACAGTGACAGTGCCGATGGGACGATTCGATATATCGATAACATTTTTTTGGTTCTTTGCCAGTGGAAGTGACTAAAGCAGACAAACAATTTAGTATCAATTTAGCTACACGTGATTGTGTGTTGAAGAACCCAGATAAGTTGCTTCATGAGGTATATGTAGTTTTACGAAAAGACGCGTGTGTGTGTTATAGTGTCTTTTTTCATCCTTTTTTCAAGATAACGATGAAACAAACGAATACATGTATGCAGTTTCCCAGCATTATATGACGTATTGTTATAATATTCTCGACCTCACACGTATTTCTTTTTCTTTCGTTTTTATTTTTACAAATTATTCTCTGAGTGTGTGCATGCGCTTTGAATTATTCTTTAATAAGACCAGGTGTCTTATAAGTAGTAATGCATTTTCTTTAAAGCGTTAGTCAAATCTCCAGTTTGCTACTTGTGCGTTAAGGTTGATAATCAAGACACTAAGACAAATCAAGGTTAATCAGTAAATTGGGTCATAAAGCATAGTTTAGACTCTGAAAGAAATTCCTCGCGAAAGTAAAGAACCAACCGGAAGATAAACGGACTATTTCATAGCGTTTAGCTATTTAGCCACCTGAGTGTGAGTCTTGAATACTAATTTGTTTTATAAAGCTTTATTGGAGACACTTTACCCAATACTGTTAAGGTTACTCAGTTCTGGAGATAAAACGCCTGCGTTGTCTCGCCCAGAATTGGACGGTTTCCCGCTCTATAAGGAAGCCAGTGACACAAACACACACAAATTAATTCAGTTTAGCGAGGAAGGTCTGTGACACTTAGCCTCGTTGGATACCTGTTCCGTAATTGCCGCATTAAGTGTTCAAAGAAGGGCTTTTCTCTGATACTTGCAATTAAGGTGACAACGGTTTATACATGTGTGTGTGTGCGTGTGTGTGTGTGTGTGTGTGTGTGTCTGTCAGAGCGTGCGAGTGTAAGGAAGGGATTAGGGGGAGGGTATGCGTCATCAGTTGTGTAGTTGCATTTTGCCAAGAACTAAGCTAAAAAGGACATTCCACTTAGATTACGTAAGCTTTAAAAAAAAACAAAAAAAAAACCAGCTTATCTTGCTTGTTTTCCTACTTGAAAAACAAACAAACAACAGAAACCGCATGCATTTAAAAAAAAATAATTTATTGAGATTACCTAAGCTTTTGAGGAAGCTTTTGTTCACCGCGGATTTTGCACACAGATAGATCCATCATCCTCTTTCTTCATAGCTCCCATCTTTTCCCGGCAGAATATCGGAGGCTGCCAAGGTCTACATTTATAACTCAGGATATTGGTGCAATCAGTGACTCAAATATTGCAGATTCTTATGGCACTGAAGAATTCGTTGTTGTGTATTTCGATTATGTGTTTGTACCTTTGCAGAGAAAGTGCATGATGATATTTGTATGGTTCTTTTCAATTAACATATTTTGAATTGCTAGCTTTGTCGCTTAATCTTCTACGGTTCGTACAATGCCAGCTCTTTTCACGGCAGATACCGCAGGGATCTTCGATAAGCTCCATCGTTTAGAACTAAGCATCAAAAACAAGCGAACTTCTAAGACCAATATCTTCGAGACAGTTAAATATTTAATACAAGCGAACGCCAACGATAAGCCGTTTCTTTAAGAAATAATTATTGAAGACGAGCAGTATTGGTGTTAGGGGGGTGGAGGTAGAACAGGTACAAGAGTACAAATATTTGAGCACTACCATCAGCTCTGATCTCATATGGTCAAAACACATAGACAAAGTAACTCAAGGCTGTACTTTTTGAGAAAGCTGAAACTTTAAAGTCTGTACTGAAATCCTTGCAATGTTTTACAGAGCCAGTATCGAAAGTGTTCTGACCTTCAACTTGATGGTGTGGTACTTTGGTAGCACCGTAGAGGACAAACACAGACTAGAAAGAGTAGTCAAACAAGCAGAGAGTGTAGTGGGGGTTGTTTTTCCAAGCCTGGATGAATTGGTGCTCAACAGAACCATCACCAAAGCACACAAAATTGTTGGAGATGAGTTGCACCCCCTGCATGATCAGTTTGCACTCATGCCATCTGGGCGTAGGTACCGTGCTGCCAAGTGTAGAACTCGCATGCAGAAGTCTTTCATACCATCCGCCATTTCAGTCCTGAATGGTATAAGGTAGCTGGTTCAATGTGCTGTCCCTACCACCTCCCACCCACCCCATAACCCACTTGTTGTAGTAATGTGACCACGTGTATCATGTAGTAGCGCTCTTATCATCATTATTTTTTTATTGTCATGGTGTCTTTATACCTACATCTATGCCTGTATTTGATCACTGAAACTGTTGACACCTGTAGATGCTTGTGGTTTTAGTCTTATAAAATGTTATGCTAGATCTACTTAATTGTCTAAGAGTATTGGTAAAGTGTCTCAGTGCGCATTGAACAGGATGATACACTGTGCATATATGTACTTTATTATTGTTGTTATTATTATTGCTATTATTATTTCCTTCTACTGTTTTAGGGTTTTACATGTATAGAAAGAAAGAAAGAGATTTCTCTTATATAGCGCACTTACAAGCTCAGAGAGCTTCTCAAGGCGCTGGCCCGTAATATCCAGCAATCACGAAATAGTTTGCTGAAGTCAGGATTCGAACCCACGTCGCCCAAGACGCACTCACACAAGTCGTGCGCTCTGACCACTGAGCTATCCCTGCCGCCTATTTATAGTATAAATATGTTCTGAGACTGAGCTTTTAGACACCAATATGTTGCGATTTAAACTAGCTTTTTAATACATTGACTTTCTATTTATTAGTAGTAGTATTATTATTCAATAGTATTAACCTCATTCATTTGTTTATTGGTGTGCGAGTCAATGTTGCGTAAATGTCTGTGTGTGTGTGTTTTTTTTGTTATTTTTTTTTTACAGGTTTTTATATTGTTGTTGTTTTTTCTTTCTATGCGCGAAGCAAATTCTCTAGTATGTTGTCAAATGTACTTGGAACCAATAAAAAGTTGAAGTTAAAGTATGTCGGAGGAGGGGAGGGGAGGGGACAGGGGCGAGGGTGGGAGGTAGAGGGATGATATGTGCCCGAAGGTCGCTGGGTGGAAATCTTTAATGATAATTTGTATCGGTCTATTATTGATAAACCGTAATATTAGTGTTGCGTTTTCATTATCACTTCTTCAGCAACAATTTGCATCTAGCTTGCCTCCACGCTGTGGCAACGTGATCTTGGTAACGATCTAGTTTACTTTCCCGGTCCACTTTCTTCAGCAATAAACGATTTTGTGAACTAAGATTGAGAGGAATATAATGTTTGATTGCTTCCGTTTCGTTTGACATTGCCATTTTGTGTTCATGTCAGCACTGTGATGCGCTACTCCTAAAGCATGAAAGACTTAAGAAAAAATGACAAGGATGAAAGAAGAATCCGTTCCCTTAAAATAGGGCCCAGATGATTCAAAATAATAAATTTAAAATATAATATTTTGAAGTCTTCTTCTTTTTCTTCTTCCTTTTCTTCTTCCTTTTCTTCTTCTTTTTTAATGCTGTGGGCAGCCAACTTCATTCTACCGAAATTACAGTATAACGACCGAACTAGTCGATCCAGGTTGCTCTTGGCAATAAGCATTGGTCATCTTGGTCACTCATGGATTGTATTGTTTCTGATGTGTGGACAAAATGCCCTGTACCGAAAACTACCAAACCCAAACAGCTCCCACCTCTATTGCAATGAAATGCTTTGAACAAATCATTCTGTCTAGTCTCCTCTGTCATACTTTCTCTTGTATTTGCTGGTACGGAAGTTTGTACGTGAAAAACAGAAGTTTATTTGATCGAGTGGTCAATGTTTGTGGAAAGGTTGTGAGTGTGAAACAAGAGTCTGCATGTATTGTATGAAAGGCGTGTTATGCATAAAGCTTTTTCCATCATCCATAATGAAAGTCATGTGCTTGCTCACCTCTTCCAGCTTCTACCTTCTGGCTGACGCTTCCGAATGCCTAAGATTCGTACCTTAAGAACTAAAAACAGCTTTATACCACATTCTGTACGTCTGATTAACATATAGTAAATCCAACCAGTTGTAACATATGTGATGTGTGTGGGTGTGCATGTATACACTGTTTTACTATGCAAATTATAATCCTGCAGTTTTTGATTGTATTATGTACACCACGTTTTAACTTCTAGTTATCGTACTTGTTTTTGTATCCAATCCAATGTCCACTTGTATAAAAGCACAATAATTACATTTGTAACAACAAACGAGTTTGTTTTTCTCAATATCAGTTAATATTGTTATTGTGATGTATATTTGTGTTGACCGTTTCTACACAACAATGTAATGTCTTGAAAGAGATAATAAAGTTGTTTTATCTTATTTTACTGTTTGTTACACTCGTTGAAGGTGTTTTTCTATCAGTAGTTGATTCAGCCCCAATGCTGAAGTACTGATGAGTGTAGCTCAGATTCGTTTATCCACGCAACCCGTTCAATCAGCCACAAGGCACGGAGTCGTCGTATGAAGTTTTCAAACGTTATTCAGCGTTCATCAACAACTGCATACAATCGCCTTTTCACTCTCCCTTTTCACAACACAGTGTGTCAATTATATAGTTTTTTCTCTCAACTCGAGATAACCTCAGGACGTTCCAGAATGACGCGTTACAACCAATCAGAATTAACTTCGTCATCACTGTTTTACGTCATACAATTTTCCTTTCTGTCCAAGAATGTTCTCAAATATCGCGAAGCTTCTATCGACAGTAAACAAGCAAGTCTAGAGAATTCTCCAATAATATCGACTAACGAAAATTATCAACGTTATACAAAGCTTCTCCTAACAACAATGCAAACTCAAATCAAAGGTAAATACACTCTATTATTGAATACCTTGCAAAGCGAAACGTGCGCGTTTCAGACATACTATCCTTCGCGTTTCAACGTAACATGACCCCCAACTCAAGAAGAAATTTACCCAATTTCTTTCAACAACGTTGAAACGTAATGCACAAGCAAAGTCCAGAATTAAAACTTATTTCAGTCTGTCTGAATATAGTCAATGATCTCAGTTCATTTACACAAAGTCAATGTTCTATCATCCGCAAGTCTATCTGGATATTGTCAATGTTCACAGTTTATCTACACAGAGTCACTGTTTTTCATCTCTAAGGAAACGACGCCCTCGTCCGTTACAGTTGTCATCGGCCCAGGGTCAAAGACAGTGATCTTGTGGACTTTCCCATAGTCAGTGCATCCTCTATTGCTCCCTTCTTTCACCGAATGTCCGATGAAGTCAGCGCTGTCAGTTCCCAGAATACACTTGCTGGGTCTCACGTTCAGGTTGGATTCTGTGGGACGGTAAAACAGCTCCCTCAAGGTCTGTAGATGCTCTTCCCAGGTGTGGGTGTGGGCTAGCAGGTCGTCCCAGTAACACACGACGTTGTCCATCTCTTTGAGCATCTTCCTCATTCCTCTCTTCAGGGTAGCTCCGCTGTTGACCATGCCAAAGGGCATCCTTAGGCACTCGTACGTCCCATCAGGAGTTATAAAAGCAGTCTTTGGTATGTCCTGTTGACGCACGGGGACTTGCCAGTAACCCTTGCTGAGGTCAATCTTCGAGAATATTTTGCTCCCCGATAATTGGCGGAAGAGGTCTGCTGCGGTAGGCATCGGCTCGGGGTCGAAGACGGTGATCTTATTATCCTTTCTGTAGTCGATGCATACTCTGTTGCTCCCGTCCTTCTTCTTCACGACCACGACAGGGGACGCGTAGGGGGAACTGGACTCTCTGATGATGCCCATCTTCAGCATTTCATCGATGCCTTCCTTCAAGGATTCACGGGCCTTGAAAGGGATCGGAAAGGGTTTGGATCGAACGGGAATATTTGAAGTGAGGTGGACTTCATGTTCGACCAAAGTCGTAGAGCCTGGGACATCGCTGAAGCTATGGGAAAACTCGCCCATAAGGTCCTTGAGCTCAATCTTTTGACCTTCCGTCAAGCCTGGTCCTAGCTTAACATCATCGATGCCTTCTTTGCTGTAGAAGTCTCCCAGTTCCAACAGTTCCTCGCTGTCAAAGCTGTCGTCGATCACAGCTGCTGTTGCTGCGTGTACAGTCTCTGAGGGCCTTTCCACGTACAGCTTAAGGAGGTTGGCGTGGTATATCTTAGAATGCTGGCCGGCTTTCACCTTGTAGTCGTTGATCCCCACCACGGTCTCCACTTCGTACGGGCCTTTCCACTGCATCAGCAATTTATTGTGGTCGGTAGGTAGCAGTACCAGTACTCTGTTGCCAGGTCTGAACTTCCTGTTCACAGCCCTACGATCATAGTAGTGCTTTCCACAGTCCTGGGACTTCTTCAGGTTTTCTCGGGCTATCTCGAGAGTCTGCTACAGCTTCTCCCGTAGCTCAAACACGTACTGGTAGCTGTTCTTTTTTTCTGGGGTCTCTACTTCTTTCGTCCACAGTTCTTTCAGGATGTGCATCGGCCCTCGGATGGTTCTTCCGTACAACAGCTCGAACGGAGAAAAGCCGGTGGACTCCTGCGGTACTTCTCTGTAGACGAAAAGTAATGCGTTGATGTAGCGATTCCATTGTCTGGGCTGCTCGCTGCATAGTTTCTTCAGGGTGGACTTCAGCGTAGCATTTAACTTTTCGACAAGCCCGTTGCACATCGGGTGGTAGGGTGTCGTAGTCAAATGCCGAATGCTCAGCAGTCTGCTGACCTCCTTCATGCAGTCAGAGACGAACTGCGTCCCGAGGTCTGTCAGAATTTCTTCATGCACTCCAAGTCTACTGAACATGCCCACCAGTGCCTCTGGCACAGTTTCAGTATCAATCTTCTTCAGTGGCACTGCTTCTGGGTACCGAGTCGCATAGTCAACTAAAGTCGGTACCCACCGAAGACCTTCTTCACTCGGAGGTTTTATTTCGCCGATTAAATCAAAGGCCACCCTCTTGAAAGGTCGGTCGATCAAAGGCATCCTCTGCATAGGCACTTTCGAGACCTTTCCTCGAGGTATGGTCTGGCAAATGTCACATGATCGGCAAAAACGGCTGACGTCCGCATGAAGTCCTGGCCAGTAGAACGCTGCCTGGATTCTGTCCGACGTCTTCTTGATGCCTAGGTGACCTCCCATGATAGAGTCGTGAGCTACTCCATCACTTGGCGCCTTAGGGGTAACGGTACCAAGACTTGACGTAGTGGTTTTCCTCCGTTGACCCTCGGGTGATGGAAGATTCTGTACAGGATCTTGGCCTTCACCTCGAAATAGACCGTGCCACTGCCCTTGGTCACGTGGTCTTGGCGGTTCCTGTACTTGTTTAAAGTGCTATCATTTTCCTGGAGCTGGATCAGCTTATCTCTGTCCACGATGGCGGCTTTGGAGCTGTCGGCGACCTTCAGTGGCGTAGACGTCTTGTCTCTCTTGGCCTGGGCCCTGGTAGTAACTGCACCGGCGATCTCTGGTCGCCAGGGCTCTCAACTCGAGATAACCTCAGGACGTTCCAGAATGACGCGTTACAACCAATCAGAATTAACTTCGTCATCACTGTTTTGCGTCATACAATTTTCCTTTCTGTCCAAGAATGTTCTCAAATATCGCGAAGCTTCTATCGACGGTAAACAAGCAAGTCTAGAGAATTCTCCAATAATATCGACTAATGAAAATTATCAACGTTATACAAAGCTCCTAAATGCAAACTCAAATCAAAGGTAAATACACTCTATTATTGAATATCTTGCAAAGCGAAACGCGAAGCGTTTCAGCCATACTATCCTTCGCGTTTCAACGTAACACTGTTGCAGTCTGATTCAGTGCATGGTAGGTGTGATTTAGGCTTCGGGCTAGGAGCTCAGACCTTAAGTAGGAGAAGTAGACGAAGAAGGAGTTGATGGTTATTTAAGCTGACTTACTGCACGAACAACACCCTGTTTCTCCCTCACCTGGCCTTGTTACAGGAGAGACAAGGGCGACGTGTGACAAAATGCAAAATACTGCCACATACAGGCGAGAGCAACTTTGGGATATAAAATATACCGACGAAAGATGACAGTAAAGATGCATTATTGTCGCATGCATTTGTGTTGCATCTTTTTTTTAAAAGTATGTCGTATAGTGTATGATATTTGAGAGCAAATGGTTAGGGGGAGAGACACAAACACACACACACACAGAGTGAGTTGCAGTAGAAAAAAAAAGTAATCGGATTAAGGTTTTAGACATATCCTAATCTTACAACATGTCTATTATACGGATAGAACAACAACGAACAAAACTTTAAATCCTGAAGGCACTGGCCCTTACATTACATTATTATTGCTTTAGGTCCAGCGGACTCTTCCGAGCCAAATCAGGACCGGACAACCCCTGATCCGCATAAAAGATCTGCTGAAACAACCCTAGTGGTAAAACCGAAAGCTCTCCACCAGCCAGTCACTTTACAATAAAGACATCCCACGCAGGGGACGGCTGAGGCTTCACCCCAACTACTCGAACCCCCGGTTACAAAAACAAAATAGAATACAAACATCATTATAAATTATCACTGGCCCTTAGAAAAGGGTCACAATACAATACATGGAAAACAATAAAAGCAAACCCAATGGAAATAGAACAATTTATCAAAAGTCCAAGGTCATGGCGACGATGACCCCCCATCGGCGTCTCCTGTTCCTGAAAATGAGTGTCATAATTACGGTAACTTGATGTTTACATACAACGCTCTACCAAATATGTTCAATATACGTTTGCCTTTCTTATACAGTTAGATAGACCGTGTGTTCTTTTAAGTGTGTGTGTGTGTGTGAGAGAGAGAGAGAGAGAGAGAGAGGGAGAGAGAGACCGTGTGTGTTTTTAAGTGTGTGTGTTTGTGAGAGAGATATAGAGAGATCACTGCAGAACAGCAGAACCAACAGCTGCACCACCACCATTTCCATCAGCAGCAACAAAATCAACGAAAACAAAACCCCGAATTGCAATTTGTACTTGTTAAAAGTTGTTCAATTTCTCTACTCAGTGTCATCAGAACTAGAGGCACGCTAGCCATTGAGTCATGGTTTTTGGTTTCAGTTAATTCGCTAAAAGCTGATGTAAGGTATTTGTCAGAAATACATGATAATACGTGCGGTATTTATTGTGTTTCTGTGTCTATTATAAATGTTTTAACTCAATTTAAGGGAAAGTTCGTTTAATTTGTGAAAACTTTGAACAGTATTTTTTTGGGCACAATGTTATATTCACATGGGATTGTATTTTTGTAGCCATTTCCTGTCTTCGTGTGATCTCTCTCTCTCTCTCTCTCTCTCTCTCTCTCTCTCTCTCTCTCTCTCTCTCTCTCTCTCTCTCTCTCTCTCTCTCTCTCTCTCTCTCTGTATATATGTGTGTGTGTATTGTGTGTAGAAATAAAATTCTTTGACTTTGAAAATGTTCATTTCACCACCTGTCCTATCCTATCCCGTAACTCGAAAGTCGTTGGGGCAACACAGATGATCCTTTAACCAGCGTACTTCATCTTTCTCTGTCTTCAGCAACCCTCATGGCTTCGCTCAGTGTCAAACCAGTCCATTCTCAAATGTTGTCCTCCCACCTCTTTTTCTGTCTCCCTCTTCTTCTGCCTCCTTTCACCGTGCTTTGCAGGATGGTCTTTGCAAGGTCTGATGTTCTTGTGACGTGGCCATACTATCGGAATTTCCGTTTCTTTACTACTGTGAGCATGTCATCGTGTTGTCCAATGGCCTGCGTGATGGTCTGTCGGACTTCGTCGTTGGTGATGTGCTGGGTATAGGAAATGCACAGAAGTCTTCTGAAGCACCTCATCTCCATGCTTTGTATTCTTCGTTGTAGGTCTGCTATGAGGGTCCATGTTTGGCAATCGTATAGAAAGATGAAGATGACAAGGGAGCGCAGCAGCCTTACCTTGGTGTGTAAACTGATGGTCCTGTCTTTCCAAATGGGCTTCAACCTTGTCAGGGCAGCAGTTTTTTGTGCGATCCTGGAGAGGACTTCCTGTCGGGACCAATGTCTGATACAATGGCTCCTAAATATTTGAAGCATTTCACCACAGATTGCAGTGATACAACCGTGCTGTTTTGCAATGCATGTTACATAATTATAAGAAGACATTTTAATAACTAGCTCCATATCTACCATTGCCTCTTTCTGTGTCTCTGTCTGTCTGTCCGCTGTCTGTCTGTCTCTCTCCCCACCTCTCTCTCCCCTCTCTCTCTCTCTCTTTCTCTCTCTCGATCATATGCACACAAACAACATACAACCATATTCTCTTATCAGAGTGAAATGGTAGGAAGCGCGAAAGAGGAAAGGAGGAATTATTAAAATGCATAAACCGCTGAAATAAAAAAGCAGAGGATAAGATAAATACTTTTATAAGGCAGCATTGATTTTTAATCCGTCTGTTGCTCTTTTTGCTGTTCCTTCCGCATTCGATAGCATCAAACTTTCAAGAACATTAACCTACTAGGTGTGGGACTGCGGAACTGGCACAGCACTGGACTCATGTCTTGTGATGTTCCAAGACCCGACCTTCTCTCTGTGGCGAAAGTTTGCGCCTGGCCTTTCAAGCGAACTGTATTGCATTATCAAGTAGAATACCAACCCCTAATTATGGATATACTTATGGGATTCATTTCATGGGCCTACAACAGATGATAACTTGCCAATAGGCCAATTTTTTTTTCTTGATATTAATTGAGTTGACAACTTGAACGAATTGACGAAAACGCAGAGAACGACAACAAATCTCTTGTCAGCTGCGCTAGAGGCGATCATTGCAAGTTTAATATTCGATCGCTTGGTGAGAAAACCTGCTTCCAGTCATATGCGGTCGAGTCTGATTGTCATAAAAAGTCACTTTTTCCTAATACTAGGTCAGGCAATGCAGTCACTCCAGTTCCATGTAGCTTTGAGGTTCGGCGCATCGTTTCAGTGAGATCGATGTTGCAGTAAGTATACAAAAGAAACGTTGTTGGTATAATAGAACAATGGAGAAATTCTGTTTTTCCCAGCATAAGGAAGAAGGCTTTCATTTCAGAATTTGTTTTTCTTTGTTTTGTAATTTGTCCTCTACCTCTTCCTTTTCCGCTCCCACCTCGAATGTTTGCTATCATCATCATCATCATCATCATCATCATCATCATCATCATCATCATCATCATCATCATCATCATCATCATCATCATCATCATCATCATCAACAACAACAACAGAAACACCAACAACAATATCATCATCATCATCATCATCAACAACATCATCATCAACATCATCATGTTCTTCCTCATTAATGTATTATCCCCCCACGATCTCTCTATCTCTCTCTCTCTCTCTCTCTCTCTCTCATTCATGAAGAATATATATATGCTTCCTTGTCCTCAATGCCTGGTAATTCGGCATGTTTGGCAGATTCTGATATAAAGTTGCATTTGTTCAAATTCCATGGGTTCATAAATCTTAAACGAGAGAGAGAGAGAGAGAGAGAGAGAGAGAGAGAGAGAGAGAGAGAGAGAGAGAGAGAGAGAGAGAACCAGACAGTCAGTTGTGATTCACCCTAATCAGATGCCTACTGCTCGTTAGGATGACCCCACGCGTTTATCATTCAAATTAGTAGTAATCTTATTTCTGTTATCATAGTTATGCAGCGATTCTGCCTGGGCAAAATAAATATCTACCTGCACAATGCTCTTTACTTATTGATGAAACTTTAGCTAATTAGGCCGGTCAGGTCAGTATGAGGAGAGAGAGAGAGAGAGAGAGAGAGAGAGAGAGAGAGAGAGAGAGAGAGAGAGAGAGAGAGAGAGAGAGGCGCGTGCTCTCTTTAGCGGCTTCCACTACCGCTGTATGTGTTAAGTAATGTCAGTTATTATATATTTTTTCGGTTATCACAACGATATGCGATCTTTTTCTGTGCAAAATGAATGCCTACCTTGTACACAGCAGTATTGTTTTCATTATTATTATTGATTGCACGGTAGTTAATTAGGCCAGTAAGATTACAGGTGTATTTTATTTGCAGCTGTATCTTCTAGTGCTGTGACTATGCTGAATGGATGTGATTGTGACTGTACTTAATGATAACGACTATGGTAATGGTGGATATTTTCAAGCTCTTTTTGTCTGATGTTAATGTATAATTTTGTATTCGATCTTTTGAATATCGACGATTTATTTTTTTACCAATGCAAACAGAACGAGGTTGCAAAACATACGGCGGTGTTTGAAGCAGCATCGTATAAATTATGTCTTTCCTGTATCGATCAGCTCTAGGCGCCTTATGGAGAATGATTATGTTAGCAAAAATACAACTTGTTTCAATCATGCACTGGCATATAAGTGTATAGGAAGCTTTAAATTACTGCTTGTGAAAGATGGCTGCAGCGGTTGTCGAACCTCTTACCTCTTCATCTTAGCCCACTGAAGAAGTTTTTTTTACGAAGGCCAGGTTGTATCTACTTTCTTCAAACCCTTTGACCCCAGCACAGCCTTTTGAAGGCACAATTTATGAAAGCACCGTATTGGACTGAAGCGGAACTTAAACTGTTTTTGATTGTAGAAAACACTTTCGGCTCTGTGCATCTTCTGCACAATATAAATAATAATAATAATAATACAGGATGCTATGTACGCGCCTTTCCCCAAGGCTCAAAGCGCGGCGATCTATACCAACATACACGCTCACCTGTCTCATTTACCCTTACACACACCAAATACACATACATCACTCAAACAGGTGGTGTAAAGGCAGGGAGATCGCTATTAGAACACGGAAGAAAATCGAATTTTTATTTTTGAAATTTTTATATTGACTGCATCCTGTACCATTATTGAAGGGAATATGTGACCTATAATGTAGTAATGAAAACGGCAACCGGTAAACTCGTAATAAATGAATAGACTTTCATTAAGGGACGTGAACTGAAGCGAACCTACAGTGTTTATTTTTAGCATTTACAGCCTGGTACCGTGAAATGGTATTCGAGCAAACACAATAACAAACTCTTTTCATTATTTTGTGGTTTAATTTTCGTTATCCTATCCTATCCTATCCTATCCTATCCTATCCTATCCTTTCCCGTAACACGAAAGTCGTTGGGGCACCATAGATGATAGTTTAACCAGCGTACTCCATCTTTCTGTTTCCTCAGCAACCCTCATGGCTTCGCTCAGTGTCAAGCCAATCCATTCACGAATGCTATCCTCCCACCTCTTTTTCTGCCTCCTTGCACTGTGCCTTGCAGGATGGTCTTCGCAAGGCCTGATGCTTTTATGACGCGGAGTTTCCGTTCGTCACCACTGTGAGCCTGTTATCGTGGTGTCCAATGGCTTGTGTGATGGTCTGTCGGACTTCGTTGTTGGTGATGTGATAGGTACAGGAAATGCCCAGAAGTCTTCTGAAGCACCTCATCTCCATGCTTTGTAGTTTTCGTTGTAGGTCTGCTGTGAGGGTCCATGTTTCACAAGAGTATAAGAAGATGGAGATGAGCAACCTTGAAGTGTAGCCTGATGGTTCTGTCTTTCCACATGAGCTTCAACCTTGTCAGGGCCGCAGTTGTTTGTGCTACTGCTATCATAGAGATGACTTACTGTCGGGACCCATGGTCTGATACAATGGCTCCTAAATATTTGAAGCTGTGCACCGTGTTGAGAGATTGGCCTTGTTGATGCCATTGGTGTTGTTGGTCATCATTTTGGTCTCAATTGCCCTCATTTCCATTCCAAAGGCTCTGGATGTTGTGTCAAGCCTCTGTACCAACTGCTAAAGTTCTTGTTCCTATGCATCCAATCCATCAATGTCATCCGCAAAGCGGAGGTTGGAGATTGTTCTACCCTCTATGCTGACTGTGATTTATTCATCTGCAAGGACATCTGACAAAATACGCTCAAGAAAGATGTTGAAGATTGTTGGGGAGAGTAGACATCCTTGACGCACACCGAATGTTGTTCTGAGCCAGTTCCCGATGACGCTGTTGTGGAGGGCTGCATTGGTAGCTTTGTCATATAGGCCTTTGATGACTTCAATAATTTTAGGGCTGATGTTGCACACTCTCATGGTTGCCCACATTACTGCATGCCGGATTCGGTCAAACGCTTTCTTGAAGTCTACAAACACATAATTTTGATGTTGTTGGTGCTGTAGGTATTTCTCGCAGATTATTCAGAGTTTGAAAAATCTGCTCAATGGTACTTCAACCTGCCCTGAATCCAGCTATGATTTGTTCAGCTTGCGAGCCACATCTGCTATTTAACGTAACTTTAATTCCGACAGTTTACCTCATGCGATACTGCATACTAAGCTTCTTTCCAAAATGCGTACAATGTTAAGCGATTCTGCAAAGTATGTTTCATTCCAACATTTGTACAATGGTACGCGATTCTGCAAAGAATATTTTATTTCGACATTTGTGTAGTGCTATTGTAGTATATACGTCAAACTCGATTTTTATTCAGGAATTGTTATCACTTAGGTGTAGTATAATTTTTCATTCGCTATATCGAGGATACAATTACAACGTCAGGGATATGTGTTATTACCACTTGCGTCGAGTGTGAGGTTTCCCTGAGCACGATACGGAGCATTAGTGCGAGTACGGCAGCGAAATTGCATGCCATCAGAAAAGGTAGGCTACTTACAAAGGAACTGAGGGGCACTGTTTTGTTGGATTATTGTTACGTTTGAACTAAGCAAACCCTCGGTACTAAAAAAATCTCTTGATTCTAATTCTACGAATCGGGTGCATCGTCTGAAACCAAGGCAACTGATCACAATCTAAGAATTAGAGTCGGCATGATTTCGGTGCAGGGTTGTGTATAAATAGTAGAAATCTGCACGAATGTAGAACTTAACGATATGGGTGCTAGTATATATGGATGTCTTACCAAAGGGGAACAACTATTTTTGTAGTGATAGTCGTTTATCTCCCTGTCTTCTGAGCTCATTGACCATGGACAATTATAGTAGAGACCTGCGCTGTGTAAGATTTTATCCTCATCCTCCTCATCGACCTCCTCATCATCGTGTTCATCTTCAAGTGAAGTACACTACCTTAAGTTGGTTCTTAAATGTACACCTGGTGGGAACAATATGTTAGTCAAAATACGATACTGAACAGCACAATGATTGTACTTATTTTACTGTTTGCTCTACCGATATTCCATCGTTATCTGATCGGCATATGCAAAGTACAACAAATAGTATTAATGTTTCTGTCTATTGTTCAAAAGAGTTTTGTGTGAATAAGAGTACAGGTAAATCAAAATTTCCCAGCTAGCTAGACTTACTTAGATAATGTAATACTATTGTATTGTATGGCTTGGTAATGTATTGTGTTGCAGTAGACCTACTATTATTGGTATTTTAATGCTAGTGTAATTTGTATGGTAGTGTTCCCTCCCTATCCTAACCCCACCCCACCCCCCTTGAAAAAAGATAATAATAATAATAATAATAATAATAATAATAATAATAATAATAATAATAATAATAATAGTCCATGGGAACACTCAGTTATTTAAATTTAAGAGTCCTCAGTTTGGTGAGCAGCAACATATTTGCATAGAGAAAGTATATAATGCGCGCTCATTCCATTTTAGGGTAGTTCGGTACTTTGAAATCATATTGGATAGAATTTCCTGACATAAGGTTTGTTTTAAAGTAAACATACTGAGAATACATAAAATGCAAAACAATAAGTATATCACGCCGAGCTTCTTTTCAAGTAGAGTATAATTTGTGAATTGAAGATTGGCAAGCTTGAGAGAAAAGCGTAAAGTAGTATAATTATAGTAAACAGCGGCACAGAAGGAAAGAAAATGAAGATTTGAGCATGACAACCACCAGCGAGGTAAAAGTATGCTTCGTAAGTAAATTTGGAACATTTTTGTAATTGAAAAGTACATTTCAGTGGGACAGTAACGCTTGTGAAGACTCCCTTCTTAGACTAAAATTACAATAAATCGTGGAATATTAAATAGAATGGCCTGAAACGTTGCAGGCCTAATCATTATTATCATATCGTTATTCACCCCAAAAATTAACTGAGGTCGCCTAGCTAAATTTTGATCTTTAAAGGTTACACATGGTATACCCATTAGTCAAAACTAGCAGTTTTGGGCCAACACCACAGTTTACATGAAAATGTAATCAACATGTTTTGAAATTATCTGCATTGCTATCTTGTTGCACTCACTTTTTGAAAGGTTAGAGTGCAGAGGTTGCATTGTTTCTGTCTGTCTGTCTGTCTGTCTGTCTACTTGCCTGCCTGCCTGATTGAATGTCTGTCTCAGTGTGTCTGTGTGCTGGCCTGTTTGTTGGGTGGTCTTCGGTGTTAACGGTCCATGTTGTGTTACGACACGTGTTGTTTAGGATGAGACGAGCTTTTCGAACCAAATTTATGACCTCAGTAATCCGAAACAGTGGTCTGGCGTAAACATACGTTCCTTGCCCTCCAAAGATGGTTGCTCGAATAGTTTTCCTAACGTTTATTTCCCACGTTCAGCCAATCGAAAGGATGGTACACAAATTGTCTATGGTAACAACAATCTAAAAATGAACTACACTAAATAAAAAATGTCGCATACTGCGTCATTCCGAAAACAATATTATTATTGTCACTGTCTATGACGTATTGTCTATGACGCATTGTCTGGACTAAAGCAGAATATCGAGGATGCGTAGAGTAGGCGCTTGTATCGCGACAGTCCAATCGAGCTGAAACGTGGTAAACGCATTTTATTCAATGCTAGGCAGAGGCTACTAAGTGAAAAGGGAATTTCTGTTTTCCCCTCATGAGACGCGGTCGCAATGCAGCGCCCAAATCAAGGTCGTATATCTGCGGTATTTATTGTCCGATGGAATTGAAGGTTGGGAAACAGATTTGTAGAGTACAAGGTCAGCGACCACCGAAAAGGAGAGTGACAGACTGCTTCACAGAGGCCTCTTCACAATCACGAACTTCGATTTTGGCAAGTCATAATCGGAGTTTTCATGTTGACATTTTCACAAATGCTGATTAATGCCTCCCGAAAAAAAATTTGTGCAGTAATCAAAATAATTGTACTGTAATTTCTTAGACTTTGAAAATTCTTTTGGATAATAATAACTGCGACATGAGGAACACTTGGATATAATTCTGAATGCGCAAAACGATGCGCGAATCGAGGTACCCAACTCCCTTAACTCGCGACACAACTTTGTTCCGTTGTTATGGAAGTCTTCGGTGAAGGGTTTGCCGTGAATTAGTTGGCCACTTATTTGTCATACTGAGGATCTTTAGGACGCGAGTAATTTTCCTTGTGAAAGTGACTCTGTTCTACTTTTTGTCCGTGACATCGCAGTTTATGCTCTCATTAGTATACAAAGGAGAAAGTTCACGAAATCTTTCTTGGTGGTTTCGCAGAAAAGGATCCACGAAGTTGACATTGTGGGTATATTTTGTTTATTACATCGCTTGTATGACATCCAAAATTATGTGACAGGGACTTTACTCAACCATTTTAGAAGTGAAAATGGGGAATTGCACTTGTTTTGAGACAAAGATTAAGACCGTAGTTTGAAGAGAGGTCATGTTCGTCATTGCGTGGTGTATGAAGCTGCCTTGCGGCAACTCCGAAAAGAGAAAGTAGAGTAGTCTCTTTCTCTCTATCCCCTCCATCCCCCCTCTCTGCCTCCCTATCCTCCCTCCCTCCTTCCACCTCTCTATGTCGTCATCTGAAATAACCTTATACCCTTAATAGGAAATCCACAAATAGCGAAAACGTCAGAGTTCAACTGCATGTTTTGTGTTGATTGTTGTTGTGTTTACAGCATGAATCCCACCCATAGGAAAATAAAATATTTAGCGGGTTGGGCAATTAAAAAAAAACTGTGCGACAGATTAACTGCAATTGCAGTTTCCCCATCTTACTGGTCCACAAGTTTTAGCTGAGACAGCCGAGGCTTGGAGCGGGGAACGTAAGCCTGGGCTGAGTCACTGCTACGCAGTGTTGCCGGTCATGTCTATCGGAACATGGGTGCGTGCATTGAAAGTGGAGATTAGAGTGTGTTTGTGTGTGTAATTGTGTGTGCGTTAGTGTATCTGTATGTGCGTGCGTGGGAGCGCGCTTTTTTTTGCGCATATGTACGCGCGTTGGTGTGTTTGTATGTGCGTGCGTGCGGTGTGTGTGTGTGTGTGTGTGTTTGTTTGTGTGCTTTGCGCGGAGGAGGGTTGTTTTGCTTACGACTGCAATTTATTTTCTGTGCTGTGCATCGTGTGTGCCATTGTTCAGTTTGCACATAATTTTACTGGTAAATGCTTTTAACTATTGTCCATTGACCTTGGCTTTTACAAGTTTGCAGTGTGTCTGCCAGTCGTTTCCTCAATATTTTGCGTTTTGATTTGTTGTATTTGGTGGGCTGATTAGTTTCTTTTCTTTCAGAATCGTTTTATTTGTTGCGATTAAATTTATTTAATTTATTAATGTATGTATTCATTGAAAAAAAAATCATTTTGAGTCGTGAACTTTAAATGACTTTTAGGTGGAGAAAAAAAATTTTTTGTGTCGTGAACTTTGATTGAATTTTGTTTCTGTTTGGTCCGCTTTGATTGGTTTCTGTGGGACGCTGATTTAGATTTGGCCTTAAAGAGTTCCGCCCTAGCTGTGTCACGGAACTGGAGTTTTTGGTTTTTTTTTTAAAAGTAAAATTTACGTCCCCGGACACATTAAGCACCACTACTTGAACTGGAGTGGTTAACAGTTTTATTATATACCCGAACACCGCTTAATGCCCCTACCCTACACACCCCTCTTCCTACGTAGATTTAAAAAAAAAAAAAAAAAAAAAAACATAGCATACATTTTTGCAGTTTTACAACCCGGTTTTGTAGAACGAAATGGGCAGATAATGTCACATCATGGATAGCACTGGGCATGAATGTCACGCCGCCTGACAACAGTCACAGACAAACTGAAGTGGCGAAAACTCTCCGCAACAACTGCGTCCTTCATGTCTCCCCAACAGCTCGGCATGCTGAGAGACTGTAGATAGCCTTGCACACTACTTTCACCTTCAGACCTTCAACCTTCTTGCACCATTGCACTAATGATACATCAAGCGAAGGGACACCGAGTTACACCAAGCGGAACTAATACATCAGGTACAAGGACGTGTTAACAATAATCACAATAATGCACACCTAGCTGCACAAAGGGCAAAACGTCTGTCATGCTGAAGAACACGCAAGTATAGATTTGTCGTTGCCGCAGAAAAGTTCTTTCGATACAGAACACATGATAGTATTAAGAACTTTTCTCACGCAAGCAATGACATGGATACAAATTGGGTTAAATTCTACGTAGTAAAACTTTGCGTCAAACTATGCTATTCAAACAAATAATAATATAATTAGATCAACGAGCAAATGATACTTGGGCAAACTTTGGTAAGCCTATAGTGTATCTTGAGGCAGAGTTATTCTCAGTAGTTTCCGGTATTGTTTTCTGTTAATACCATCACCTATAGTCGGTACTTTTTTTTTTCTTGCTGCTAGTGATCACTTGCGGGTTGCTTTTTTGAAGGTGTTGTGCTTCATAGTACAGAACGATAATACTTACAGTAGGGAATTTTTCGCAAAATGAGGGGAATAGCAACATTAACATTTAATTTGTTTGTAGAACATTACGATTATTTTGGATATTGTTAGTGCTACAGTCTTTCTTTCTTTCTTTCTTTCTTTCTTTCTTTCTTTCTTTATTTCCTTTTTACTTTCTTTCTTTTCTTCCTTCCTTCCTCATTGCGTTCTTTCTTTATTTATTTGCTGTTTCTGCAACTTCTTCTTCTTGTTCTTCTTGTTCTTGTTCTTCTTGTTCTTGTTCTTCTTCCTCTTCTTCCTCTTCTTCTTCTTCTTCTTCTTCTTCTTCTTCTTCTTCTTCTTCTTCTTCTTCTTCTTCTCCTCCTCCTTCGCCTCCTCCTCCTCCTCCTCCTCCTCCTCCTCCTCCTTCTTCTTCTTCTTCTTCTTCTTCTTCTTCTTCTTCTTCTTCTTCTTCTTCTTCTTCTTCTTCTTCTTCTTCTTCTTGCTATTCCCATTGAAACTGTTAAACTTGGATATGAGAGACATAAGCATAAGAAATGTATTTGTCCAAGAGTTCACTTTGGAAAAGTTGTTTCCGGCCATACCCAACAAAAATAATAAGAATAAACGATGACGACGACAATGATAGGGATGCCGACGACGACGACGATGATGCAGATAATGACATCGACAGTGATGATACATATAACAATTGTATGGCGACAATAACGATGAAGACGAAGATGATGATGATGATGATGATGATGATGATGATGATGATGATGATGATGATGATGATGATGATGACTACGAGAGATACTGCTGCTGCTGCTGCTGATGATGATGATGATAATGATGATGTTGATGATGATGATATCTACGGGAGATGCTGATGAGGATGACGACGACGAGAAACTTAAGTCTTGTTTGGATTTGTTATACAGTAATTTTATTATTGTTTTATTTGGTCTGTTTGCAGAACTTGAACTAACTACACACATCAACCAAGATGTCGAAAAAGGGCTTGTTCGGTTGGCGCAAAAACTTGCAAATTAGCGAGCAAGATCCATCGTATAAGGTAAGGGCGATTACCTGTACTTTGGAAACCACTTCCCTCTCTTTCCCCCACTCCCTCACCATTTCTCCAACCGTTTTTGTGTGGCGGGACGATATATTCAGAATTCAATTATTTCAAATCCTAAATTATTTCGGCGAGATCAGCATTTTTTTTCGGCCCGCTGTCAATCTGGTGTTTTGACTTTTTGCATCTGACAACTATAGCAAGAACAAGAATGGGTGTATTTAGAGCAAGCAACCATCAATTATTATAAATGTAATTACGTCACCGCACAACGCTTGCTAATGGACTGTCTTCATTGGAACGTTCGGGGAGGTTCACACTTTTTTTTCGAAGATCTCAGATCCCGAACCTAGGTTCCTGAACATGTTGTTTTGTCCAAAAAGTTCAGCAGCCTAGGTTCGGGATCTGAGAACCTCGAGAAAAAAGTGTTTGAACCTCCCCGAACCTTTCAATGAAGACAGGCCATAAAGCAATGATAGGGTTTCGGGGTAATACGACCCAGAATCAGATAAACACCTATGCAACCATATTGCGTGTACCCAAAATTTCTACATAATTATTTATTATTTAATCGATCTTATATAGCGCTTTTCTGTTCAGCGAAACGAGCAAAAACGCTTTTTCCAAGGAAACAAACTGATATGATAATATAAAGATCATACATATAAAAAAAATCGTCGAACAAACCAAGACCTGTTTTGCCGATCGGACTATAAAATGCTTCCTTTGAAAAGAAATGACAGATTCGGGTCAAGCCAGTGCGTGCAACAGCTAGTCATAGGACTGAAAGGGAGAAGTAGGAGAACAGAAGAAGAAGAAAATGGTGAAGAAGTTGTCGATCGTGCTAATAAAGGATTATACGTGGTTCAGTTGACCCGAAGCATAATTGCATTTCGAATATATTCAGTTCCAGCTAGTACCGAATAGCTTTTTTGTCAGCAGAGGAAAGATAAATAATGGTTAGGTTGCGCTTTGCATCGGATGCCGTAATAGGTATTTCTCATGGTCCTTGTAGTCACTGTATATAATGGGTCGCCTGTTTATTGAGGATTCACGTTAAAAGAACGCGGTAAACAAGTAGTGTTTTGCTTTCCGAAGGTAATTGTTTAATGGTTGTTTACCGAGCACAGCTGGGTGAATAATTGAGGCTCTGGCAACATTGACTTTAAGACTGAATTAGGTAGTGAGGGTTGATCAAAGTTCCATCCAATCCTTCCTCATTCGCATTCCCTCTTTCTCATCCCCCGGACATTTGTCTCGTTAAAAACGGATTTCTCTCTGTCCCTCTCACCCCCTCTCACTCCCCCTCACTCTCCCCATTTCTCTGTCTCTGTCTCTCTGTGTCTTATCTCGGCATGTGTCTGTCTCTCTCTCTCCCTTCCTCTCTCTCTCTCTCCCTCCCTCTCTCTCTCCCTCCCTCTCTCTCTCCATTCCTCTCCCTCAAAGACGTTATTTCAAGAAGATAAAATTATGAGAGAGAGAGAGAGAGAGAGAGAGAGAGAGAGAGAGAGAGAGAGAGAGAGAGAGAGAGAGGTGTCTTATGTTTTATTGAATAAATTAGCGTTCCGAACGATCATTTATTTTACTATTTTTTGGAGACAAAGTGATTCAAAGCACATCATGCATGGGAAAGGTAGGACGGGAGAGGGTAGGAGGGGCGGGACTAAAGATGGGCGGGGAGAGGCTGAAGGTGTGTGTGTGTGTGTGTGTGGGAAAGAATGAGCGTTGGTCCTATTTCTTTTGTTTACTAACATATGACATTGATTGTGTGTTGTGTGGTGTGTGTGTGTGTGTGTTTGTGTGTATGTCGTTCTCCAGTTCGCAAATGACAAGAGATGTACCAAAGTGATGAATCACATTGTTGTTATATATAGTTCCCCGCCTGTAGAATGATAGCTAGTTTGCACTTAACGGGGACAACGACTTTGGGCGACCGAATCCGGATTTTGGGTGGGGACGGAGGTAAACAAATAATCATAATAAGTTATTTTGCTAGTGAAAGGAAGGAGGGAAGGGTAGATGGGCATTATTATAAGTTATCGATGCTTTATTTATTTATTTATTTATGCATGCAGTTAGTTAGTTGATGATTAGCATCGACGGAAACTACAACCTCCTTAAGTAATTTTGGATTGAAAGGTGGGATTAGGAGGGGGTTGGGGTATAATTAATGAGCTTTGCTTATGCTTTTATGCATAGCAGTATTTATATAGACTAAAAACGCAGACAATATACGTCATTTTTAATGGAAAAAGTGAATACACAATTAAATATTATGATAGGAAGACTATTGAAAATGAGTTTGATGTTATAAGGGAATACGCCATTATGGTTTTATTTGCAAAGTTATTTTGATTTAACGAACAAATCGTAGTGGATTATTTGGATAACCAAAATGATAGGGCTATTTTTTTGTACTAGATTGGTTCCTCGCATGTCAGTTCAGCGACAAGAAAAATGTCGTGATTCTGGTTTGAATGGCAGTGTATAGGCGTATATACTGTTATGGAACTAAGCCTCGGTGGATTCATGGACAAGACCTATCCGAGCTGCAATACACAGCGTTTGCATCACAGAAAAGAGAAGGATTAGTACTATTACGTTATTGACACGAACGTGGCTTAACCCTTTCCACACGCCTAGTGCGTGATAGAAAAACTATTATGTGTCATGAAACAGTCGCAATGCAGTTCAGTGTAAGTACAAATGAACCAATGAGTAACTTTTAGCAATTGGTTATTGTCGAAATGCATCATGCCGCATGTTTCGACTGCGCAAATGACTATTGTATCAGTCTGCTAGTATGATGTGCGTGTATGAAGTGTTGCGTGTGGCTGTTGGCGGGTTAGTCAGTGTGCATCGTTGTCTGTACTTTGTGATATTTTATTATTAACCAGTCGGATTATTCTTTCTATAGTAATCCAATTGTTTTACCTCTGTCAAAAGGTGCGGTACCTGGGCAACGTGCAGACGTCCATGATGAAGGGGGAGGGGTGTGTAGACAAGCCTGTGTCCACAATCTGGAACAACTACATGCGCTCCCCTCACCCTGGTCTGGAGATGAAGCTGGTGCTGACTGGCTCTGGCCTCAAAGCCTACACCAAAGAACAGGGTCTGACGGAATATAGAGCACACAGGATCTCTTATTGCATTGCCCACCCCAAGTACCCCAAGCTGTTCATATGGGTGTATCGACACGAGGGCAAAAAGATGAAGCTGGAGCTGCGCTGTCACGCCGTGCTGTGCAAGTCGGAGGCCAAGGCCAAGGCCATCGCGCTGCAGCTGCACGAGAAGCTCTCCTTCGCGTTGAAAGAGTTTCAGAGGGAGAAGCTGAGAAAGCAGAACTCGCGGCTGACGCTGCAGAGAACCAACTCGCTGCCCAAAGCCGGGTCGGTGCTGCCGTTGAGGAAGCAGTTGTTGAGCACGGCCACCAACTTCAAGCCGCCGGTCTCAAAATCCACAGGAGCGCCCAAGCTGGGCGCCATCCATGAGGACCATGAGGAGGAGGCGCTGCAGGAGATGGAAGACGAGATGTTCAACGAGGCGGAGGAGGAACAGGATGAGATGCTGAACGGGAACGACTGCGCTGAGCTCGACGCCAAGACAGTGGCCATGCTGGATGCCCTCAATTTGGCCTCGCCTGGCGATGCCCCTGAGGAGTTCCATTCGGAACCCATCATCGACGTGGAAATGGGCAACGACATCGAACAGCTGCGCTGTGACCGCGACGTGCAATTCTGCGTGCACGAACAGGCAGATTCGGACGAAGAGAGCGCCGAATCGGGGTTTCACGATCAGGAAGAGAGAGGACAGGCGGTGACCGAGGCCGAAGATGATGGGGAGGAGGAGTCAGAGCGGATCGAAGTTGTCTTGAATCCCCTTGGGGATGACGCTTCCTCTGCGTCCTCTGACACAGTGACTGACGAGCAGCAGCCCGAAATCGTGATGGCCTTCTAGTGATAACACCAGCCTGTTAGGATATTTAAACTAACGATGTGACTGTATTCAAGATAATAACTGTTGTAGACTCAAACATAGAACTATAATTCCTGGACTTTGGTGTATGGCTTGTGGACTAACAATCACTGAAACATGGACGAACATACACTGTACTCAAAAACGGTTGATGAGTTCCTGATAGAGTGCCTCGGAAACTTTTTGGATGTGTGTGTGAGTGTTGATTTGCATCCACATGCAGTGATCGTCAAAATAGAGCAATATACTAAACTGGAGGTCCCTGGATTTAAAGATTATGACAACGCCAAATGTAGTGACTGCTTTCTCGTGTGTGCACTATCGAGACTTTGACACCCTTGATCACGTGAGAAGATGGTATAACTAACCTCTGTCTTTTGCGTTTATTTATAAATATACACACATACACTGCACAGTGCGCTCAGCGATTTTGCTACGACGACAGGTACCAGACAGACTTTAAATTCTGGTATGAAGTAGTGGTGTTGTGCTCGCTTTCTTCATGACCTTTCGCACTACGTATTATTTAATATCACCAATGCGACGACGAGGTAGTATGTAACCAATGCCAACGAGCGTTAGTACCAACTGGCCGGAACGATTATTTAACGTAACAAGCACTTATCACACGGTATACGCAGAAACAACACTCATCATCTATGTGTCCTCATGTTTTTTAAATTGTACAATTGACTACTACAGACAGTGCTAGCCCTCATCTCATTATTTGTTTCATAAACTACAATACTTTCACCCTGTTCATTATTAATTTAACAATTATTACCTACATTATTAATTTAAGAATTATTACCTACACTGTTTGTTTGTTACCCACTGTTTTAGCAATGACCTTAAGGATCCATGTGTAACCTTATGAAAGTAATGTGGACTTTGGACTTCCTCCTTGTGAAGAAAAAAAATTCGTCTTTCGTGGTCTGTGTTACTGACTGTTTGAACTGTGCTCACGATGTTGAATACGCGGTATTGTTCTATTATTTAAGTGCGCATCAGGAACAAAATTATGTAATCACTACATCGCACTGTCAAGCGTGCTAGTTTCTGTAAGCTCACAGATTTTGTTCATATTTGTGTGTTAGAATTCATCTGGTTAAACTGTCTCTATGGTAATATTATACTCGTTAATTAAACTTACTAACTTGTTTTACTTAATTCATCTGGTTAGGCTTTTCCTTTATTATAGAAGTTTCTTTAAGCTCACAAAGTTGTGTCAATTGTTTTGTATTAAACTTTGCCTCATATGACTTGTCATTGGATAGCATGTCACCTATTAGCAATTAGCGTGCACGTAGTGTTTTTAAATAAATGTTCCCATTTATTGGTTATCTACTTATTATTAGCACAGTGCTAACAAAAAACTGTGATTAATATTACTAAGATAGTGTTTTTTTATTTTGCTATGTAATTTCTAATGGCAGTGCGCTCCTTGTATATTATTATTATTATTATTATTATTATTATTATTATTATTATTATTATTATTATTATTATTATACAGGGTTGGAAGCAATACTATGATTAATATTTATTAATTGATTCGCTAAACAATTTGTGAAAGTGGAGCAACAACTCTGCTTTGCCCTCATAAATGCCTTTATAGAAATCTAGACTAAGCAATAGATGGCTGCTAACAAATTGGTATTTCACCTTAAATAAATTAATTAGTTAATAATAATAATAATAATAATAATAATAATAATAATAATAATAATAATAATAATAATAATAATATATCATGCGCGGCCATCTCACAAGATAGTGATTAGAGGCACGATGCTCCTAGTGCAACAGTTATACTTTAGAATTGTATACATTAATGTTGCACCATTACCTTTTTATTGGCCAGTAGGAACAATACACGACTACTTTCAGCTCCAGCAACAGCGTGTTTACATTGTGTTTATTCATTATCTTTACCCGACAGGATCGCCAGGATTCGAGAGAACATGCCACGAATATCACCTCTGATCGGTCAGTATGTACAAGGGCAGTTCTCAGCAGCAGTGTGTTTACATTTTGATTTTAGACCTACCGGACAGAACAGGCAAGATTCGAGAGAAGTTGCAACACTATCACCTCGGACCGATCATGCAATATGATGAACAGAACAGGACAATGCAATACAACACAACACAACACAACACGACTTTATTCATCTCTATGATTGTGAGCAATTACTATGGCAGCATTAGAAGAGTTCGTAGTTATCAGCAGTATAGTGTTTTCCAGTTTTCTTATAGCGCGTGTAGCATAACTTGGTAGGATTCGGGAGAAATAGCGGCTTTTTTACATCTTGTAACTAGCGTTACCTGACCGAACCGGCAGGATTCGAGAGACCAAAACAAAGTGTACATACAATCAAAAATGTGTCTTTGTACATTCTGGACCACGGCCAGTGTTGGGGCGAGGCGTACTTCAATTCCAAAAGAAAGCCGAATTTCTATTCTACTTTCAGTCGTAGTATTTATTCACGAGTTGTGTTATAACTTGATTAGCCGGAAATTATACGGCCCTGTGTCACCATGACATAATAGTGAGAAACGGCAGTAGCATTTCCGGACAGCGATAATCATGTTCTATTTCGTTGTGTACAGAAATTTGGTTAACACTTGGGTCTTTCCTCATTGCAACAGGTCTGTGTACATATACATTATTTAAAGAGCATGCCTTGATCAATAAACCGTACAATTTTCTGTAGCCTGTGTAAATAGTATTTCGAAATAGAGCTTAGTTTAACTGTAAAATTGTTTAAAAGATAATTTTGGAGAAAAAACTCGTCAAAGAGTACTCGTTTCAAAATCGTCAAATGAAATTTAAAATTACATAAATAAAATTAAAAAAAAAACTTTTAGTTGCTAGGTGCGTTTTTGGTTGGTTGTTTGTTTGTTTGACTTTGTGTTTTCTTCCAGGGACATTACAAACAAATAACGCTTGTGTTTGTAATGATGTATTGAGTTGTGTTGTTTTGTGTTCTGTTTTGTTCGGTTTTGTTTTGTGCTGTAATTTTTGTTATCAAATATATATTAAGTGCTTTCTTAGCAGTCTTTGTACGTTGTGTGTGTGTTCTTTTTCGTCTGTTGTAATAAAACTATTGAGTTTACATTAGACAGTTCTCTCCTTACACCCCCCACTACCCTTACACATGCACACTGAAAGGGTTCCTACCGTAAAGGGTGCCGGGAATTTCTGTATAAATAGTATCCACACTTTGTGAAAATTTAGTGCGGTAAATTACCAATGTTTCTGTCATTTTAATTTGTTCTTTCTCGTCCCCACTCTGTTCTATCTTCTTCGGTAGACCAGTCACCTACCCCTTTTCTTGAAAACTCGCCCAAAACTCCTGATTTGTGTACGGGGTAGGTTGGGTCAGCTTGGGGTTTATTGGACGCTTTCTGCCAAACGGTCAGCGTCCCTTGCATGGGATGCCTTTATTGTAAAGTGACCGGCTGGGGGAGTTTCTTTTTTCAGCAGATCTTTTATGCTGATCGGGTGTGAATCCTATTTCTTGCCCCGTTGGGGTGCCGGAGGTCTCAGTATAAATAGTATCCCCACTTTCTGGAAATTTAGTGCTTTAAATTCCCACGGCCGCTGTCTTTCTTATTTGTTCTTTCTTATTCCTGCTTTGTTCTATCAATCTGCTGTACTATCTTCTTCTTCGCTAGACCAGTCACCTACCATTTTTCTTGAAAACTCTTCCGGGACAGAACTCCTTATTTGTGTGTGAGGTCTGTTGGATCAGCTTGGGAATATTGGACGCTTTCTGCCAGGTGGTCACTAGGGCTTCCTATGATGTTATTATTTAGCAATATAGGCATTTTATATGTATGTGTTTTGTTGATAATGTATAATGATGTTTGTATTCTATTTTGTTTGTGTAAACGGGTATTCGATAAATTAGAGTATAGCCTCAGCGTCCCCCGCGTGGGATGCCATTATTGTAAAGTGACTGGCTGGTGGAGAGCCTTCAGTTTTACCACTAGGGTTGTTTCAGCAGATCTTTTATGCGGATCTGGGGTTGTCCGGTCCTGATTTGGCTCGGAAGAGTTCGCTGGACCTAAAGCAATAATCATGTTATGTAATGTAATGAATCCTATTTCAAGCAAGTTGTGGTCCTGATACGGCCCTTTCAGTCGGCTGGACCCTATAAAAAATAATTAAATAACTAACTAACTAAAAGGGTTTCATGTACACTGTGTAGGTTTGAATCAAACTTAAGCAAACGTAAGAATAATGCGAATTTATTAAAGGATGTGGCTTGGTGAAGTGGCAAAACAATCGTTAACACACTCGAACCACATAAAACATTACGTATAATTGTATCATTTACCATTACTTTTATTATGAAAGCTTATACACATCAGCCTACAGCATTCGGGCAGTGACATAGTAGTCCAGATCTATGTGTTTAGTGTGTACTATTCTAATACAGACCCCTTGGGGTCATGAGCAATCTTGCCACTGTAGATTGTTCAAACTTATAAAGGGAAAAGTGAAAGCCACAGTTGAAAACCTGTCTTTCCTTTATAGGCAAGACAGATTCACTGCGGCAACAGTACCCCCGTTGGAGTGCCGGGGGTTTTCAGTATAAATAGTATCCCCACTTTATGGAAATTTAGTGCTTTAAATTCCCACTGTCGCTGTCTTCCTCATTTACTCTTTCCTATTCCTGCTCTGTCCTTCACTCTGCTATACTATCTTCTTCTTCGCTAGATCAATGACCTACCTTTTTTCTTGAAAACTCTTCCTGGACAAGACTCCTTGTTTGTGTATGAGGTCTGTTGGATCAGCTTGGGAGTGTTGGACGCTTTCTGCCGGGTGGTCACTAGGGCTTCCTATGATTGTACTATTTAGCACTATAGGCATTTTATATGTATGCGTTTTGTTGATGATTTATAATGATGTTTGTATTCTATTTTGTTTTTGTAACCGGGGGTTCGCGTAGTTGAGGTCAACCCTCAGCCGTCCCTCGCGTGGGATGTCTTTATTGTAAAGTGACTGGCCGGTGGAGGGCATTCAATTTTCCCACTGGGGTTGTTTCAACAGATCTTTTATGCGGATCGGGGGTTGTCCGGTCCTGATTTGGCTCGGAAGAGTCCGCTGGACCTAAAGCAACAATAAATCAATCAATCAATCAATTCTAATACAGAGGAATATTAGCAGCATTTTTTGTATTGCGTAAATATGCCTTACCTATAATATGTCGGTTGTAGAGTAGCAATGAAACAAAATCAGAATGAATGTAACACTTTTATTGTGAAGCTGTATAGCGCTTTTTCAAACTACCTGACTGTTCAAAGCGTATTTAATATAATTATTTGTCATCACGTGTCAGGAAGTGCTTCTATTAAATCATGAGATAAACCCCACTTTGTTACCTAATTAGCTGAGTAATTGATTTTTTGCTAATTTATAAATTCGGTGTTCACCAAGACATCTAAAACTCGATGAACACGCTAATTAACGTTTTTGCGGAAAAATTGTTTTTAAATTTATAATGTAAAACAAATCCACTTGATGATGTATTTTCTGTCCTGTCCGTACACCGAACTCGCTGATACCTGAGTAGACAATTTTCTGTGATGATAGGTGATTGTAGAAAGAAAAAGAGGGAAGGTATGATATTTAAAATTATATAATGTAGTCTTTGAACACTGGGCCCTGTTTGGCTGCAAATTTTTTTAGCTTAGCTGAGTTCAATTTCACTGGCAATCAATAACGCATTCGGATGTTGCTGTTGTTTTAGCTTAGTAGACGATTTTTTTGTCACAATTGATTTCATTTTTGCAGGTAATCACTTTCTCACCTGACACACACATGTCACACGGTGACTGATGATGGTCTTTGAAAGTGACAGCAGCTTTTGCAGATGCATAGCATTGCCGTAATGAAGACGGACTAGCTTTTAGTTTACCAGATGAAAATGAGTTAACTGTATGTAGGCTAATATAGCTTACTGGATGCAATGCGTTAACATAATAAAATAATATATAGGGGAGGGGAGGGGAGGGAACTGTCAAAGCTACGTTTGTAAGTATAGGTGAATAATTACAATCGGAACAACACAACCAAAAAAAAATCTGTAAACGGTACAAGTTCAACATTACACTAAGTTCCTCTGCCCGAAACCTTAGTCGAAGGCTGGGATGGAACGGGCTAAATTTAAATAGGCTACCAATTGTTTCCTTTCACACACTTTAATTGTAAAAACATATGTAGTCGAGCGGAGCCTTTGACTCTCGCCTCTCGGCCACCACCTTGAAAACACGGCCCAACCCGAACTGTTATTTTCATTTATCCCTCGTAATAGGGACTTAACAATTTTGGCGGGGAAGCGTGTTGATAGTAAACCGGTTTGCCGGCTACTACTAGTGCCACGACACTCTACAATTCACTGCCATTGGCCTGCATAAAATGCCTGCCGACAAAGTAGTCCTGCTCACAACCAAAAGCAGAAGATGAATGGTCAGGCGGGGAGAACACATGTGTCGCCTTGTCCTGCATAACCCAATGGCCACACCAAAGGATTCTGCACAGCAGGAGCCACCCAAAGCTAGACTAACCAACAAATTGAAGGTAGACAATCCCTCCCAAGCGTAAACCCAGAGGCGGATCAGTTAGTTGGTTCTTTTTTTTTTTTGGGGGGGGGAGGGGAGGGGGGTTTCCAAAATTCTATTAAAGGGACTTACTCGGTAAATATTAATGACCCGGTAAATTTTCACAATTGAACATCTTGTGTGGAAGCAGTTCCATCTAGGTCCTGTACCTCGTGGCAAAGGTGTTGACGACTTCCTCAATGTCAACAGACACATCCCTCTGAACCAGCATCAGCGCCAGCCCGTCAAGGCGTTTCTCTCCCATTGACGATCGGAGATAGTTCTTTAGGGTCCTGAGTCGACTGATGGATCTCTTGCACTCGCAAGTTGTAACCGGCAATGTGCAAATGAGGGTTAATAGCCGGTGGATGTTGGGGTAAAACCCTGCTCTACAGTCTTGCAATGCTGCTGCTGCTGTTCTTGGAACTGGCATGTCCTCCTGTTCTGCATGGTCATGCCATTTTGTTCTCCACCGGTTGTACTCTGAAACAGTAAAGAAGCAAATAAGTCATTAAGCTAGACACTAGATTATAAATCAAATGCTAAAAGCCAGCTCCAAATGGATCATTAACCATAACAAAGCATAACTTATTTCTGCAAATATTTACGAGTCGAGCTTATCCATCCCATTGTCACTGTGTTAAGAAATAATTCCTTATTAGGGATGACAGTTTTACTGGATCTCATTGCCAAGATGAATTGAACAAATGCTACTTATAAAGCAGCAATTCAAATTATGTTGTTTTTGTTTTTTAAAATCTACGAAAAATACTCTCGCAGTCAGTGATTTAATTACCTCCTTGAATTTCCGTGGGATTGGGTAGGTCTGTGTCCCAGAGGGTAGCAAGTGATACCAAGCCATCTGGCACCTTCGCGAAGCCTCTCGGACTCTGCACAAGGACATCGGGCACAAGGGTAAGTCCAACAGCTGCCAGTTCAGCCTGCTTGAATCGGTCTTTCAGTTCTGTGGACAGGTGGTCCAAGACGGGTATGGTTATAACCCTTATGTAATAAATGTGAGAAGCTTCAGTTGGCGGATTATACCTGTGCGTCTGCCTGTTAGCCGTCTTTGGCTTCTGGATTTCGTCACCAGTCATGAAGAGGGACATTTCGTTGGCTTCTTGGTACCAAAAACCAAAAGCTTCAGCAATGCCATTACGAACGTCCATGACTGTGCGTGTGATGTTGCTAATTTCTTGATATGCCTCAACGATATCCTTGGCACTTTCCTGCAGTTTGACTGTGATTGGGAGCAGGTACTGCAAGCAACGACGGACAACAACGAAGGCTACAAGGAAGGAGCCTACTTGAAAAGCATGGAGGAAGCCAGCAGCTGTGGAGACAGCATCTGCAGACCAACCTTCCTCTCTTGTGATTTGTCCGAGGCATCCATAGAGAGGTTTGTACAAACTTGCAAAAGTTTCAAATGCCGTGTGGCGTTCAATCCAGCGAGTTTTGCAGAGACCAACCATCTTCTGCTTTTTGCTGTCTGGGAATGCCTCAGAAATGACGCTCTCCAGCTTTCTCTGCCGCTTTGGCGATCCATTGAAGAAGAATGCCAAGTCCTTCATAATCCCAAACATGTTTTTTACAGCTTGATTTTCACAAGAATTCACAACACATAGGTTGAGACAATGTGCAGCACAGTGAAAAAAACAGGGCTTTTGGATTCTTTTCCAGGATGCGTGCTTGTACACCTTTGTGCTTTCCAGCCATGTTGCCTGCCCCATCGTAGCTCTGGCCCCTAATGTTGCTTGTCTCCAGGCCCCAGCTCTGCAAACTCGTTATGATCTTACTTCTTAGCAGCAAGTGTCTCTCCACTTGTGTCCTCGCATTGGACAAACCCAAGAAAGTCCTCCCTGATGTCATGGCCATCAACATAACGCAGGATGATGGAAAGCTGTTCCCTGTTTGACGAATCAGTGGCTTCGTCTGCCAGTACGGACTTGATCTTCGATACGATCTTTTCACGAATCTGCTCGCCGATGATTTCAATGAGGTTATTCTGTGTAGTTTTTGAAACGTAGCTGGCGGAAAGACTACAGGTACTAGGTCTGGAGGTGTTTCCTCAAGACTTATCTCCAGAGTCGATTCTAAACTCTATCAAAGCATTGAAGTTGCTGTTGTTTTCCGACTGCAGGATCCCATCATCTCTGTGACCTCTTAAGGCAAAGCCCTGCCTTCCACACAGTAACACAGTCTTTGTGATGCTGGCCAAGAACTTCCTGTTGTCAAGAATCCTCTGTTGGAGTTTCTTGTCTATCTTGGCACGAATGGAAGTGGCTGGTTTCTCCATACTATGGATACAGTTTTCTGCTTTCTCTAACGCTTTCTGGTGATAATGCATCTTGTCATGTTCTTTGATCTGAGTCAGTGCTTTTGTCCAGTTTGTGCATGGAGTAGTGATGAACTTTCCAGCTGGGTCATCTGACAATCCAAAAAATATAAAGTACTTACACAGACAACCATATAGGCTTGGAGAGTAAACAAGTCACGAATAAGTACCTAACCACGAGTCTTGAAACTTCCTGTTTTTTTGCATTCAGATGCGTGACGGGGAACAGGTATGCCTTTGGTGGGGTCCAATGTTTAGTCAGATAGTGAAACTTAAGTGATTCAGAGCTGTCTAGCAGTTCCTTTCTCTGGAAGGTACCGAGGTCAGGCGATGATGGAAAAGCTGACACTGAAAACATTTAAAAACAATAAATTTGCTATCCTCTTACCTTTTAATAATAATAATAATAATAATAATAATAATAATAATAATAATAAGAAGAAGAAGAAGAAGAAGAAGAAGAAGAAGAAGAAGAAGAAGAAGAATAAGAATAAGAATAATAAGAATAATAATAATAAGAATAATAATAATAAGAATAATAATAATAATAATAATAATAATTACAGCATTTATTATGCGCTTATCTTATTAATAACTCGAAGCACAGGACCTTAGTTTATACTCCCATGCGAAGGAGTTTGGTTTTCTCCCACCATCTTCAATTCCGCACTCTCGCCGCTTCCCTTATCCCCCTCGTTTTCTTCATCACTCTGCTTACATTCTCTTTCTGATCCAGCTGAACTTACATCCCCAGCAACAGTCGGCATCGGCTGGTCCCAGCTCTGACTGTCAACTGCATCTTCTACCCTGCTTGGTTTTGCACACGAGTCATTTAAAACAAACAAACAAATATACAAACAAACCTGAATGAACTAAGTTATTTTTAAAGGAAGTAATACATGTTCATTGTAGTAACCTAATAAGATCAGGAGTTATATCTCTCTTTTCACAGATGATAAATTCTGTCTTAAAAATTAAAAATAATTTCCTGTCTGAGATTATAATGTTCACCACAAAAAACATACATGCAATCCATCTTCAAATACTAGCTTTGTTCTAGATCTTTGCTCATAAAATAATCCACTTTCATTACGAATCATGGGTTCTCTCCTCATTTGTTTATGGGACCTGTTGGGTCAGCTTTGGGATATTGGACGTTTTCTGCCAAATGGTCACTAGGCCTTTCTATGGCATTATTATTTAGCCACGTAGGCATTTTATAATTATGTATGTATTTTGTTAATGATATTTTTATTCTATTTTGGTTTTGTAAACGGGGTTTCGATAAATTAGACTGCAGCCTCAGCGTCCCCTGCATGGGATGCCTCTATTGTAAAGTGACCGGCTGATGGATTACCTTCAGTATTACCGTTAGAGTTGTCTTAGCAGATCTTTTGTACGGATTGGGAACGAGTCCTCTTTCAACCAAGTTGTGGTCCTAATTCGGCTCTTTGCAGTCGGCTGGATCCTATAAATTATGACTACCTACCTAAGTTTTCTTTTCTTATTACTGGAAAAGACACAAGGGCACAATTTTTTAATGTTAAAATATTTCGTGTGCATTTTTGTATGTTCGTGACTTGCTTCTATTTATTTAATTTTGTTATGTCATCTTTTTTTGTACATGGTTTTGTGAGATTGTGTGCATACGTGAATTGTACCATATATATGTATATTTACACTGGGAGGGGGAAGAGGGGCAATTGTGTGCATTTTTAGATTATGTCATTTTTGTACATTGGAATGTGCAGTTGACCGCGCACATTGTTATTATGGCCAAAGTGTACTTGTAATCAAACGATGTCTTTCTCATGTTGTTCTGCCGCGGTACGCACGTGTTGTTGTTTTCCTACCATGAAGCCCATTTTGGATGACTTGCATATCAAAAATACATTTAAGTCTATTGACTTTACCAGAGGAACAGTCGTGAAATCTTTTTTTTTTTGTATAGCTGGCGACGTAGGGCGCTCGACGCCGTAGTAGGAAAAAGATTTTTTTTAATTTATTGTTTCATGACTATACACTTCAGTAACATTTGTTGCCGTAATAAATGTCGATAATACTTCAATAAGCTGTAAATAAATAACGGTTAACTTTGCTCCCTTTCGATTAGTCAATCATACCGCCATCTTTGATCCTTTTATTCACTATAGGGCTATGCTATATGTAACCTAGTTTTATAATGGAGTGTTCAAGGGCGGTAATCCTATTATTGACTTTTGAAACAAGCATGGCGGCGGTTCAGTATTGGTGAAATGCCATTACCTTTGCCTGTTAATACCCTAAAACACAGTCGGCCGGATAATATAGTTTATCTGTGGAATAGTAATTGCATTGTTCTACGACTGTGGACCCTAAACACTAATTAGCTACAGTAGGAAATATGCACACTATATTGTTTTGTATGTTTGTTTTACCTAAACAAAAACCTGCTATCGTACGAAAGTTACATTGTAATAGGCGTCTTGAGTACATCTTTGAGCTGATAAGAGCACTATGCAACAAGAAAACGCATTTGACATACAGTAAGTGGATCTTGTTTTAACTCGAACATCACCGACTTTAATTTCATGATTAAATTATTTAAATTTTGTTTATTTTTATTTTTTTTTAGAAATATATTGAAGTTTCAGAAAATGCACAGTCTACGCTGAAGCAGTTTCAGGCGTAGCAGAATGGAGAAGAAATGGGTTCAGCCCTCATGGAGCTGTTCCTGTAAAAAGAGTTCCTTTACAACGCCTTTATACTTTACGACCGAAATGTGTTACTGGTGGTCAGATTTTTGTTTTTGCGTATCCAGATTGTAACACTCGATGTGATACAATAAAGTTTACAAGTCAGTACTTGTCCAGTGCAACAGTTGGACATGTATAGGAAGAAGAAGAATTATATTGTTTTGCATTGTATTGTATGACCAACGATGGTGGTTTCTCCGCGAAATGGTCTCCCTGGTGTAGACTTTATCGAGTTTATTCATGCAATGTATGCAAAACAAATTAGGACAGAATACAGCAGAGTAAAACCATACATTCCATTATTGTTTCGTTTCTCGTTAAAAAAAATTGTGAACCAGTCACTGCTTTTATTGCTTTGTTGTTTTGTTTTTTTTTTTTATTTGATGATCATTTTGAACGTCATCCGCTTTAGGGCTATTGGTTTCTTTTAATTGTTTATTGACATACATCATTTTTTTTAAAAAGATATTAATACAAATTAATTGAATCGAAAAACAGATGGCAAAACAAATGTCTCCTCTCAACGACTCCCCGCTCGCCGTTCTCTTTTCTTCCCCTCCCTCCCCCCTCCCCTCCGCTTTGCCGTTTTCTCACCAAGGTGACGACGAGATGATTCGTCCTAATATCGCTCACGCAATAGGGCGTTGTGGACCACCACCTTCCCCTCTAACAATGTTGGCTCTCAGCTTAGCTGCTTAAAAAACATAACAAAGGGTCAATATTCATGGTGCTAGATTAGTAGATATTAATAATGTGATTAGTTGTCTGGTAATGTTTTATTGTATCGAATCACAGGCGCTCACATTCGGGTCTCGATAACGGCATTATAGAGACGGTTGTCGGCCGTCATGAGCGTAAAAATACTTTCATTGTTACTTAACAGGTACCACAAACGCGACTACGGTTAGGTGAGATCCACTTAAAACTTTCTTGTCTTCGAAGTAGCGCTATTTTCTCCCTTTGAAATTAGCCCAAAATACGCGAACATATCATCAAAAATCATTGTTTAGAAATGATGTAAAAATTCTATAAACGGACGTTTAGAGATACGACTGTGCGATAATGGTTGGTTCACATCCATTGATTTACCTGTAGAGTTATATAAGTACCGTCTTCTCTTTGATTTATATTAATAATTCATTGTTATATTATTATACTCTGCTTAGTTCATTTGACGTTAACTTTTATACATTCAACCCGTGAAATATTATGATTTAAGATGATGAAGAAGAAAAAATTACTGATTTTATATTATTTTTCTCCCTGGATTTGGGGTTTTTGTTCTTTATGGCTATTTATTTGAATCTTTCGTTTTATTTGTTACATGGTTTTGTTATTGTTTTTTGTATTCAATACTAAAGGTCAAGTTGCGGCGAAGTTGTGTCAAAATGTGGAAGTACATGGGCAAAAAAGAAGAAGAAGTTTAACACTGATAATGATGTAATCTTTATTACGTGTTACAGTTGTTGTTAAAAGTGAAGACTCTCTATACAATATCTGTTCCAATATGCATTTTGTCTTGTTGAAATTTGTTATTAAACGCATTGTTCATGTTCAGGTGTGTATTTTTGTCGACTTGAATTTGTGCAAACGTGTGGATGTTGGTGTTAAAGAGAGAGAAAGAGAGGGAGAGAGAAAGACAGACAGACAGACAGACAGACAGACAGATAGAAAGGTGATTTCTTTGTTATTTTATTCTTCCATAAACTGAAACGAATATCCGGAACAAAAGGATCTATTTCGTTGTTCTTGAACTAAATGTATTTGACATGCCTCGGGCTGCTTGAATTATGTCTTGTATCGGCCAGCCCATTGCGCCGCTCTTCAGCTGGAAAATCGCTAAATATAAGAACACTAAAATTTACAAGGCTGCAGTTTAATGTGCCGTCCAAAGTTATTGAGGGAAAATAAATATAGCATAATTGTATATGTAATTACTGTATGTACAAGCCATTCCGATGCGCTCGCTGTCAACCATAATGGATACAAACGCACTTGCTAAACAGGACATAGTGTTAAATCACATAAATAACTGCAGTTTCATTTGCAAACACTTTGCCTTAATATTATAGATATACGTAATGCTGATACTACTACTATGCACAAGCCTAAATGCACTTTTATTAATGTAGAACAGGAAATAGTGGAAAGCCTACATCACGTCCCATAACTGACAGCAGGTTCATTTGCAAAACACGTCGCCTTAGTGTTACATTACATTACATGATTATTGCTTTAGGTCCAGCGGACTCTTCCGAGCCAAATCAGGACCGGACAACCCCTGATCCGCATAAAATCTGCTGAAACAACCCTAGTGGTAAAACTGAAAGCTCTCCACCAGCCAGTCAATTTACAATAAAGACATCCCACGCAGAGGACGCTGAGGCTGTACTCTAATTTATCGAAACCCCGTTTACAAAAACAAACTAGAATACAAACCTCTTTGTAAATTATCAACAAAACACCTACATATAAAATGCCTACATTGCTAAATAATAACATCATAGGAAGCGCTAGTGACCACCTGGCAGAAAGCGTCCAATATTCCCAAGCTGATCCAACAGACCTCACACACAAATAAGGAGTCTTGTCCCGGAGGAGTTTTTAAGAAAAAAAGGTAGATGACTGGTCTAGCGAAGAAGAAGATATTATAGCAGATTGATAGAACAGAGCAGGAATGAGAAAGAGCAAATGAGAAAGACAGCGACAGTGGGAATTTAAAGCACTACATTTCCAGAAAGTGGGGATACTATTGATACTGAAACCCCCGGCACCCCAACGGGGGTTCCACTTAGTGTAAAGAGTATTATATATCATACTCATACTACTGCTATGTACACTCCTCACGCGCTTTTAATATTAAAAACAAACAACAAAATCATTAAGAAAATAGGCCGCACTGTTGCATCACACTAATAGTGTTCTTGTTAATATTTTGTGTTTACTTGTACGTGTACGCAAGTAATGCACTTTTAATAACATAAACATAAATATTTGCAAAAAAGTGACATACTGTTTAGCACATTTATAGTGTTCTTGTTAATATTTTGTGTTTAACTGTACGTGTATGCAAGCAAAGCACATTTAATACTAGAAAACAAAAACATTCGCTAAACATGACATATGATAGTGGTAATATTTAATTTTGTTTACTTGCGTGTGTGTACTGTGTGTGAGGACTGTAACCCATCACTAACAATAACATTTTCAAGGTTATAATTATTAAAGAGGGACTGCGGGCGAGGCGTATTTCACATCGTACACAGTGGAGACAAAACGTTTTTAGGTTTACCGCCTAACAACCTTTTTTCTACCTAATAACATTTTCAGTTTGACATTCTGAACAACACTACAACAAGTTCACAACAACATCACAGTTTCAGCATCACAATAAAATACCGTAAGGCCTTCATTCACCGAAAATTTAACGTTGAAAGGATCAGACACAGGAAACGCACTTTTTAATTATTAATCCAACTATTTTGGACCCAGTCGCTTGTCATCACTCTTCCCAAAAAAGGTAACCTTCAGGAGTGTGAAAATTACCGCACCATCAGCCTCATCAGCCATCCCAGCAAGGTCCTCCTGAAAATAATACTCAACAGGTTGAAACCACAAGCTGAACAAATCATAGCTGAAGAACAAGCAGGATTCATGGCAGGGCGAAGTACCACTGAACAGATTTTCAACCTCAGAATAATCTGTGAGAAATACCTACAGCACCAACAACATCTATATCATGTGTTCATAGACTTCAAGAAGGCATTTGACCGAGTCTGGCATGCAGCTCTATGGGCAACCATGAAAGTGTACAACATCAGCCCTAAAATTATAGAAGTCATCAAAAGCCTGTATGACAAGGCTACCAGTGCAGTCCTCCATAACAGCGTCATCGGGAACTGGTTCAGAACAACAATCGGTGTGCGTCAAGGATGCCTGCTCTCCCCAACACTCTTCAACATCTTCCTAGAGCGCATCATGTCAGATGCTCTTGCAGATCATGAAGGCACAGTCAGCATAGGGGGCAGAGCAATCTCCAATCTTCGTTTTTGCGGATGATATTGATGGATTGGCTGGAGAGGAACAAGAACTTGAACAGCTTGTACAGAGGCTTGACACCACCTCCAGAGCTTATGGAATGGAAATAAGTGCAGAGAAGACCAAAATGATGACCAACAACACCAATGGCATCAACACGGACATCAAAGTACAAGGCCAATCCCTCAACACAGTGAACAGCTTCAAATATTTAGGAGCCATTGTGTCAGACAATGGGTCTCGACAGGAAGTCCTCTCCAGGATCGCACAAACAACTGCTGCCCTGACAAGGTTGAAGCCCATTTGGAAAGACAGAACCATCAGTCTACATTCCAAAGTAAGACTGCTGCGCTCTCTGGTCATCTCCATCTTCCTATATGCTTGCGAAGCATGGACCCTCACAGCAGATCTCCAACGAAGAATACAAAGCATGGAGATGAGGTGCTACAGAAGACTTCTGTGCATTTCCTATACCCAACACATCACCAACGTTGAAGTCCGACAGACCATCACACAAGCCATTGGACAACATGATGACCTGCTCACAGTGGTGAAGAAACGGAAACTCCGATGGTATGGCCACGTCACCAGATCATCAGGCCTTGCAAAGACCATTCTGCAAGGCACAGTGCAAGGAGGTAGAAGAAGGGGGAGACCGAAAAAGAGGTGGGAGGACAACATTCGAGAATGGACTGGCTTGACACTGAGCGAAGCCATGAGGGCTGCTGAGGACAGAGAAAGATGGAGTATGCTGGTTAAGCGATCATCTGTGGTGCCCCTACGACCTTCGGGTTATGGGATAGGATAGGATAGGATAGGAACTATTTTCTCCTTATATTTCCAATTGAGAAACACGTAAAACTTTGAAATTCAATTGTTGACGTTGGTGGTGGTGATGATGGTGGTGGTGGTGCTGTTTTGCACATTCCTAATGTCTGCATATAAAATATTAGGTCGTTTAAAGGGGACAAACAACGCATAACGAATAAGCACAGCTAAAGAAACAAATAAATAAAGAGAAACGACAGAAGTAAATAATTAACTAGCCTACGTATAATTAATTTCAGTATTCATTGATTCAGTCATGGATTCATTTTTTCTTTCTTTTATTCCTTGTTGTTGTTGTTGTTGTCGATAGTATTGTTGTTGTTGTTTTTATTCTATCATTCCTTGTTGTTGTTGTTGTTGTTGTTGTTGTTGTTCTTCTTCTTCTTCTTCTTCTTCTTCTTCTTCTTCTTCTTCTTCTTCTTCTTGTTGCTCATAGTCTTTTTGACATTTTGTCTCAATGAAAACAAAAGATCACCATGATCAACTTTTCTATAGAACGCTTTTTCTTTCTGTGCCTTGTTGCTAATGAAAACAACGGGAAGTTCAATGTAACGAGGCTAATTAATACAGACGGAAGTGGCTGTTGGGCGAAAACATTATTTACGTAGGCTACAACACCTCATTGATTTACATTATTAGACATATTTGAGACGCGAACGCGGCAGGAAAAGCTCAGAAGAACAAGGACTGGATATGGGGGTGAGGGTTATGGTGGTCCATAAAACTATGGGCTCTCAATTTTCATTTATTGCAATATTTGCCCATCCAGTCCCCGGGAGAAAAGAGTGGAGGTTCTATTTGTTTATCTGTCTATCTATCTATCTATCTATCTATCTATCTATCTATCTATCTATCTATCTATCTATCTATCTATCTATCTATCTATCTATCTATCTATCTATCTATCTATCTATCTATCTATCTGTCTATATGTCTATCTATCTATCTATCTATCTATCTATCTATCTATCTATCTATCTATCTATCTACCTACCTATCTTTGTATCGAGGATTCTTTTTTTTTTCGTTCTTATATAGCGCTACTCCAGCTCAAGAGCTGCTCAAGGCGCTGGCCGATACAGGATCTAACTCAAGCTGCCCGAGGCGTTCACGTGTAACCTTTGGGCGCACAGTCTGACGCCATGACGACTGAGCACAATCCTGGGCGACCGAGGATGGCGAGAATGGACCTAGTGCGTGCTGGGTGTATTTGTGTAGCCGGCACTCACCCGTCTAGGACATGAGCGTCAGAACCTTTAAAGTCTAAACGATTGAATGCGTGCTTGCACGGACTAGACCTCGGTTTATACTCTCATCCGAAAGAATAATATCTATCTATCTATCTATCTATCTATCTATCTATCTATCTATCTATCTATCTATCTATCTATCTATCTATCTATCTATCTAATCCCTCGGCCTATCGGGCCGTTGGGGAAAACGTGAGGGATGCTATCGCGGAGAGTTTTTGCCCCTTAGTTCTGTCTGTTTCTGTGGCAAAATCGGCCCCCGGAAGAGAAGAGTGGGAAGAAGGAGGGGAAGGGGTATGGTAATGCATTAAAACAATATTTCATCTATTTCCATTAATATAATTTTTGTGTGTGTGCCAAAGTCTACCCTCGAGGGAGGGAGAATGAGAGTGGTGAGGAACGTGGGATTGTTTCGATAGTAATAGTAAGGGTCATTTGGGAAGCAATATCCGTTATAATGATATTGACATAACAGTACATGTTTGCCAAATATTTCCTCTTGGACAATGGGGAGGGGGGTGGGAGGGAGGTGGGGAGGGGGGTTAAGACTAAAGCAATATCCTTTAAGTAAATGTAAATGTCAATATTTGCCAAATCGGTGTGGTGACATTATTAGTGGCGAAAAATCGATGTGCACTGTCTTGGAGAGAAAGCACAATCTTGTCGTGTATGAGAAGGGACACACTTTAACTGTATAGAGATTAATAAATTAATAATTATTTACTTCCACCCTTCTTTCAATCCAACTTTGAGAGAGAGAGAGAGAGGGAGAGAGAGAGGGGGAGGGAGGGAGAGAGAGATGGATAGAGACAGACAGACAGACAGACAGACACAGAGATAGATGGATAATATTTGATAAGGTAAGGTAAGTTAAGATTTTTTTTTTTGCAAGGGTAAAAGAGTAAGCGCGGTGTGCACATTTATATATCTTGCCCGTGCAGCTTGTAACAATAACTATTAAATACAACAAATTATTATTATACATTAAATATTATGGGACAATAACAAACAAAAAAGGTCATCATTAGATAAAATCGTTTTCAAAAATTCAAATCATAGTGAGAGTGAGGGAGAGAGAGAGAGAGCTGAGATAGGGAGAGAGAGAGAGAGAGAGAGAGAGAGAGAGAGAGAGAGAGAGAGAGAGAGAGAGAGAGAGAGAGAGAAACAGACATACGGACAGACAGAGAGAAAGAGAGAGATATAGAGAAATGCAGTATGAATATCCAGTCATGGTAGCTATACAGCCTGCTTAGAAATACGCCATTTCTCTCTTGAGATCAGGATGTGGAAAAGGCCACATACTGTACTATGTCAAATGCCATTCAGTATTGAACTCGCCACCGCAGACGACAGCTTATCCATTGAGCATCATCAGCAAATTATGGAGCTAGATCACCACAGTGCATCAGAGCTTGCTCGCTTATATATATACTAGTGGTTTTGTACCCTGGCAAGCCAGGGTACACAGGTTGCTGTTTAAAATGTAGACAGAGAGACAACTGTTCTCTGCGAGTTTCATTTGGACGATGATACCTCCCCATATCCCCCTTCATACCTCCCCATACCCCCCCCCCTGATATCTCCCCGTCCCCCCCACCCCATGATGCCTCACCATACCCCCAGGGGCCCTTGATACCTCCCCGAACCCACTTGATACCTCCCCATACCCCCTTGATACCTTCCGTACCCCCCTTGTAACCTACCTGTACCCTCCTTGATACTTCCCCGTCGATCGTTTCGCAGGTATGGATGAAAGGAATCGACCATCACCATACCCCCTTATATATACCCGTATCCCCGTTATGCCTACCCATGCCCCTTTAAACCTACCCGTAGCCCCCTTTTACCTACACGTACCACCCCATCCCGATCCTTGGTACTACTACTACTACTACTACTACTACTACTACTACTACTACTACTACTACTAATATTGAATATAGAATAATACAAATAGAAATCATAAAAAACACCAAGGTTTTAAAAGAAAATTTGATATAATAATAATAATAATAATAATAATAATAATAATAATAATAATAATAATAATAATAATAATTTATTATTATTATTGTTATTATTAGTTTAATAATAATAATAATAATAATAATAATAATAATAATAATAATAATAATAATAATAATAATAATAATAATAATAATAATAAATTAAAGGTAAAAAGTCTAAATGTTAAAAAAAAATCCATATTGTAGTGTAAAAAAAAATAATTAAAAAAAAAAAAAAATATGTCCCGCGTGAGTATTGATCTTGAGTCTCCCGAAACCGTAGGCGAAAGAGTAACCCACTAAGCTACCAAGGCTTCGTAGAAAAACCATGAATTTTTTGGTCTATATGGGAAAACATGCTGAAACCTCAATTTGATTTTTAATGGAATGAGGCTATTGCAGTTTGTGGACATTTTGTTTATTTATTTATCTCAGAAACGGTTAAACGTTCGGTACGGAAATGTCGGCTATAACGATTTGGCTGGTTTTGAGCACACAGCAGGCCGATCAGCAGCGCTCAGAACCTGCCCAGATCAGCGTCCATAGGAGACAAACTTTATAGTAGAGGCGAAGAAGGACTTCCGGCTAAGCAATTTATATATATAGAAGCATGTACAAGGCGGAGAGAGTAGTATACGCCAAAGTATATAGTTTGCGCATGCGTATATAACCCATAGCAAGATCTTAATGCTCAGGCACCTAAACACATGAGTGCCAGTTACATGACCACCTCTCATCCCCCTCCCCCCTCTACACTCCTCTTTCGTTCCGAATCGTTCAGTTGTCTATGGCGTTAGGCAATGCGTATAAAGCAGCAAGTTGGGCGGATTGATTAAATCCTATCTAGCTAGACCAGCACCTAGAGCAGATCTACAGCTGGTAACGCGCGCGCTATTTAATTAATAAGAAGACGAGTAACAACAACGAGGTTGAAGGAAATAAAACGCACCAGATTAGGATTGTTTCGCTGAAAACGCTTTATCAGGTGTTGACGATATTAATAGTTCAATCCATTGTGCTTCATTAGCGTTTAGTTTGGAGCCAGACAATCAGCGCGTGGAGTTTGGGTAATCCTGAAACGGTGGTAGGTCTGAGTAGTCTTTATTACCTATAGGGTGAATTAGCATCATTACGTGCGTCAGAAGCTAACAGATTACTGGTACTGGTAGCCTATCTTAGTCAGGTATCGCACCACGCCCATAGTTGTACCAGTACTATCATACGTAAAAAGCTGATGGATTAACCTTTTATTCTATAGAGAGGGCTATTACATGCCCGTATCAATCTACGTTAATTAGTTCAGTATAGTCCGTTCTCTGATGCCAATAAATTATGGCAGCAAGCTCAAGATGCACAGGAAAAAAAGCGCTTGAGCTCAAAAAAGTGCTATATAACAAAGATTAAATTTAAAAAAAAAAGGTGGTAGAATTATATATAGTGGGAACACAGCGACAGTAGACACAACATACACTCTACACTAAACACACAAACTTACATTTACAAAAGGTTTATATGTAAACAAATCGTAAAATGCTCAATGGTCAGCTAACACGGGGACATATCGCGGGTGTAGAGGAAAACTATTCTAAGTGACATTTTGACCGAAATTGAGTTTTTCCCATGGTTTAAACAACCATAGAGGGAGGCAACTTCTGTCAAAATATCAGAACTGTAGCTTAAAAAATGATAGAGTTATAACCCTTGAAAAAAATATTCTATCTTTGTCGTCAGAAAATGTTTGGTGGAAAAGTATTATATATGGCAGTTAAGCCCTAGCTTAACTGGGCGAGACAAACCGAACCTTGTCTCGGCGAACCAAAGGTCAAAAATGCGGTTTTATTCTTAATTGGGTCTTCCCGAGACCAGCCGAGACGAGACAGGAGATCGGGCGTCACGGCGAGCTCTTTCGTTTCTGAACTGGGTCTATTTTTAGCTGCGTCGAAACTGACATACCTGACAAAGTTACGTTAGCAACAATGGCGGCCTTCGATCGTGAATTGAAAACTGCAGAAGATTTTGGCGTTGTTCTAGCGCTGTATGTCCTAAGCGAGAACGAAGGGGCAGCAGAAAGAGAAAGAAAGCAAAAGGCAACACTTCCCTATGTGTTGCAAAGGCACCAGCAAGGTGCATTTCATGCACTGGTGCAAGAGTTGGCTGAACAGCTCAGTGGCTATTCAATGATTTATTATTTTTACTGATTCAGTATTTTCACTGTTCTCTAGTCTAAATTAAGTTTGGATTTGGTGCACCTACTTATTTTAAGTGTTGTAGTATTTCTTTAGATCAGTTGTCATTGACTTTGATAGATTTGTCAGCAAATCAAAATAGTGTCTCGGGCAGGTTTGCTGCGCACGAACGGCAAGACAAAAGGCCGGCCCGCGACACGGCGAGACATGTCTCGATGTTCTCGCCGATCCTGTCTCGGATTGCTCGCCGAGCCTAGTTAAGGGCAAGGATGGTTCGGGTGTCTCGCCGAGACTGTCTCGGGTGTCTCGCCGAGACAAGGTTCGGGTTTGTCTCGCGCAGTTAAGCTAGGGCTTTAGAGTAGTTTTCCTCTCAAATATTTTCTAATATTATTAGAAAGGGAGGAAGACTATTCTAACTGTGTAAGTTAGAATAGATTTCCTCTCGAAATGTGTCTTTGAAAACGAAGTAAACTATTCTAACTACCTCTTAGAATACCTTTCCTCTCAAAATGGTTTCTTCAAAAATGAAGAAACTATTCTAAGAGTCAGTTAATATACTTTCCTCTCAAACATTTCTTCCAAAACCCCAAAAATATATTTTAAGTACCGCTTAGAATAATTTTCCTCCCAAACGTCTTTGCTATGAGAACAAGGAAAGTGGCAGTTAGAATACTTTACATCTGAGTGGATTTTTCCATTAGGAGTCCTGCGTGAGAAGCGTGCTCAATATTTTCAGCAATTTTAGTATGAACACTCACAGGGTGTACTTTCTGCTCTGTAGCAGAGCTGGTGTGTGTGTTTCTAACAATGTTGTGGCGATTCTAGCCCAAGACAATGTTGATAAGGTGAGTTTACATTTTACACAGACGTGTGTCGGTTTGGGTATGTGTATCTTTATATGCATGGGGATGGTGAGAAAGAAATGACGACACACTATTTAGTATGCCACCAAAATGTCATTAGGCTAGCCTATGCCGTAATGCTAAAGAATAGTACTAGCAGCGTGTTGCTGTTTGCAAATAACCTAGATCTATGCTGCTTTATTTTCAGATGTTTGTTCGCTTGCTTGTTTGTTTCTTTCTTTCTTGCTTGCTTGTTGTTTTTGTCTGATGTCATAAAGAAAGAAACAAGTCTGCATCAGCCGTTGGAAAGTGGCGGGGGCCGAGATGAGACCCATTGGCATCCGGGTGTACTCATAGAGGCCCATAGGAGTGACGAAGGCTGTTTTGTGTTGATCTCGGGGGTCCATGGCGATTTGGTGATATTCACTGGCCAGGTCCAACGTGGAGAAGTATTGGGCCCCAACCAGCGCGTCAAAGGACTCCTGAATGCGAGGAAGCGGATACGCATCACCAACCGTCTTGGCGTTTAGGCGGCGATAGTCGGCACATAGCCGCACGGTCCCATCTTTCTTTCGCACAACGACGATTGGTGCCGCGAAGGGACTGTGGCTCTCGACGATTTTGGTCTTCTCCAGGAGTCCTCTGATGTGGTCTTGGATTTCCTTCAGCTGGTGAGGTGGGATGCGCCTGTAGGGTTGGGCGACGGGCACTTCGTCTCTCGTCCGCAGTTGATGTTGGACGATGTCCGTGTAGCCCAAATCCAACTCGTTTTGTACAAAGGCTTCTCTGTTCTTGTCCAGGACTTGTTGAAGAAGTTCCCACTGTCTGGTTGTGCCATCGAACGTGGGGCAGGGAATGGTGTTCTTGGTGGTCTGTCCTGATGGTGTTCCGATGGTAACCACCAGTTCATTTACAGTGGCGGTGAATGCCACCTCGTCCTTTCCTTGGACATCCCCTACTGCCTGCAGTGACGCCAGTGGAGTCCGGGCTGGAAGGATGACGTCCACCTCTGAGAGATTGGCCACTCACACGTATCGCTGTGAAGCGTCACCGCTGACGAGGGTCGGAACGATCAGCAGACCTCCAGGCAGGGGTTGTGTTAAAGGTGACGCCAGTAGCTGTGGCGTAGGCCGCTGCGTTGAGGTCACTCGCACAGTGGCCATGGCGAAGGGTGGGACCACTGTTTGTACTGCTGTCTTGGCGATGCCTTGGACCAAGGTGTTGTCATGTCGCACTTCTTGGATGGACGCAAACAGGCCTTGAGGTAAGCTGGTCGGACTGGCTGTCATCCACTCTCCCAGGACGTTCATCCCGACCAACAACGGCAGGCGCTTCTTGCGTTCCCTCATGACCGGTTCCGTGGGCTCCCTGATGACCAGGATGGGAATACCAGAAAACGTGGTCCCGTCTAACTGCAGCTCGGCGACCAGGATACCGAAGTAGAGTACCGCTGCGCCGTTTACTGCCCGCAGCTTGAGGTGGGACGAATGAAGGAAAGCGTCACCAAGATTCTCGGTGATCCAGGTCTGCGTCACAGTCGTTACCTCGCTGCCCGTGTCGAGGAGAGCTTGCACAGCTCGGCCATTGATGCGTGCGGTTGTCGTGGGGCATTCGCCAATCAGCCTTTTACTGCCCTTGCCCCCCCTCCCCCTCCTCCCGTTGCCTGTGTTTCGACAACGGGGCTAGCAGTTTCCCTGCTGCCCTCGTGGTGATTGTTGTCCTCGTGGTGGTTGGACTTGGGGTTGTCTTTGAGGACAGCTCCTCTGGAGGTGGCCCCTTTGGCCGCAAACCCAGCAGACGGCAGTTCTGGTGTCACGTTGAGGAGCCGACTGTGGACGTTGCTTTAGCTGCTGCAGCTGCTCCTTCAGCTCCGCTAGTTGACTCTGTAGAGCCGCCATTCCTTGGGGGTCGGGCACCGGCGTTGCTGTCTGTTGTTGGGTTGTCACGCTGTCGCCGTCACGGTCCTCCTTCTTCAGCCAGCACTGGGCTTCCGCTCTGGCCCGCAGGTAGGAGACATCCTCTCCCCTAATAATGCGGCGGAGCTCCCGTCGAAGGTCTTGTGATTTGAGCCACTCAACGAATTTATCAAGCAGCATTTTGTCAGGGATGCTGCCAACCTTTCTTGTATTGGACCGCAGGGCCAGCTGCTGAAGTTGTTGGCCGTACTGCAGCACGGTCTCTCCTGCTCCCTGCTTCCGGCTGTGGAACATGCTTAAAGTGCTGGTGACTCCCCTCTGTTCGGCGAACGTCTCCTCCAGGACACCCAGGGCCTCCTCTGCCGTTTTCACGTCTGCCCGCTGGATGATCTCCTGTCGGGCACAGCCGCGGAGCGATTGAAGCAGCCACTCCATAGCTGTACCCCCATCCAGCTGGCAGTGGCCCAGGATTCGCCGTGCCCCTGTGTGAAGTCCTCGACCTCATCGCCATCCCCCGTGAAGGTTGGAAGTTTGGGGGGTGGCATCATCCACAACTTCTGCATGGTCGAAGAGGGTGCATGGGTGGAAGAAATGTCATCTTGCGCCGCCTCTGATGTCCTCTCGTGACTGGATGGGCGATGAAGTGTGGTGTCGCCTCTGTGGGCCCCTCCTTCCTGGATGAGGGCAGTCTCTTCGCTCTCGCTTTCCACTGGTCGGTTCCTCAGCTGCCTTGCCTTCTTATATGCCTTCCTTGGGTTTGTCATCTTTCTTGATCCTGCTCGCATTGCCAAAATTTTTGTAGTGGTGTTGGATGTTGGAGAGAAGATGATAAAGTGATGGAGGCTAGGGTGATGAAGAATTCTCACACATTCTCTCTCTCTCTCTCTCTCTCTCTCTCTCTCTCTCTCTCTCTCTCTCTCTCTCTCTCTCTCTCTCTCTCTCTCTCTCTCTCTCTCTCTCTCCCCCCAAAGCCAGTTCGTTGATGACTGTTGAAAGTTTTATTCACGAAGTGCATCATACTCAGAGAGCGCAACAGGCAATGCTCCATTTGTACTAGATCGAAATAAAAGTCTGTTTGTGTATTAATGCAGTGTAATTTGACCAGTCTTGTTCACTTTATCAATGCTGTTTCATTTTGGTAGCTGCATAACACGTTGTCATTATTTTATTAGTGCACTAATAAAATACATGAGTAGTAGTGGTACAAGAGTAGTACATAACGACTTATGTCTAATATGATTTTAGTTATTTTATGTTAATGGTACTTTGGAAAATGAAGATAAGGTTATGGTTTTGTATTTGGTTTGAATAAAATTGGGAACTCGTTTTTGAAGATGAATATACAGTGTTGCTTTCTCGTTCTTTTGTTTGTTACAGAAAACTATTGTAAGTGTATCATGTGTAAGTTGTTTGCTGTGTTTTTTTCCCCTCAGTTTTCATAATTTTTCGAGAGGAAAAGTATGCTATTTGACTCTTACAATAATTTTCTTTTCTTTACTTTTCTCAGCAATGGAAGAAAACTATTCTTTCTGACACATAAAATAGTTTTCCATTAAATTTTCAACATTTTCAATGGAAAACTATTCTATGTGGCAGATAGAGTAGTTTTACTCATACTATTTTACAGAAGGAAAATATTCTAAGTGGCATTTTTTTAATTTTAACAAGATAGGAAAAGATTTTTGAGAAAAGTATTGTCAAAAACAGACCACGATCCATTTATCTCCTACATATATGGGTTTCAGACCATAAAATTACTTTTTATTGAAATAGGAAGATTTTTTGCTTCTCCTGTAAAATTTCAAAAAAGTCACTTAGAATAGTTTTCCTCTAGACCCGCGATATGGTGATGTTATTCACTGTGGAAAAAAAATACTGTATAATAATTTAGTGAGGAGACAATATAATCCGAGACACATAAATAACGGAAACAAAAACACAACAGAAGTGACGAACCAAGTACAGATGACTAATGTGTTCTTGTCGACAGGACCGCAACAAAATCGTGATGTTTTGGGGAGAGAAGGCGGAAGGCAAAGGGTAGGGATGGGAGAGCTGGATGGGCATTTTAACTTGCCTGATCTCTGGGCAGTTTCTTCTTCTTTTTCTTCTTCTTCTTCTTCTTCTTCTTCTTCTTCTTCTTCTTCTTCTTCTTCTTCTTCTTCTTCTTCTTCTTCTTCTTCTTCTTCGTCGTCGTCGTCGTCGTCGTCGTCGTCGTCGTAGTCGTCGTCGTCGTCGCCGTCGTCCTCGTCATTGTCGTCGCTTTGTTTCGCGCGTGGCTAATAACAGACCTTGCGCCTCATCAAGGTCAGCTGAGCCTTAGCTGAAGAGGCAGACCTCAAAAGGCCCAAGTGCGTTGTACGGGGCTCTCTTTGCTAACACAGTAGATAGAATGTTTATTCTGCGGTCTATGGCTAATGAATGGAAAATAATGCCTATTTAACTGTCTATATGCCCCGCGGTCAAACGTAATGTCCCAGAGGGACAGAGCAGGGCAGATGAGGTATTGAACGTATGGCCTCGCAAAATCAATAACAGACCAACAACATTAATTATTTTCCTCTCTTTATTACAAATGTGGAGTTCGAGCGAACACGTTCGATCGATCGCTCATGCACTTGCTTCACATTGAAATGCGGCAGGTTTGAGTCTCGGAATGCCGAGGATGCATCAGTCGATTGATAGAATTTAACAAATCAAACACAAATGGTTACATAAACGTAAAAAATTAATGCTAATTTGGACACGCATATTTAAGACACGTGACACAATGCAGATAACACACTAAAAGAAAACACAAAACAATTCTTCAATAAAGTTATAAGCTTGCGATAAGTTTTAGCGTCTAAGGCGGCTCGGAGGTACGATCGATCCCTAGTGCACACAGATTAGCAGGGTATTTCCAGTTCGATTCTGACTTTGGTCAGCACTTTTGAGCAGCCCCTGAGCTGGTAAAACGCGAATACGATGATCAAGGTTTGCAACAAGAACAGCACCCCCGTTGGGGTGCCGGAGGTTTCAGCATAAATAGTATCCCCACTTTCTGGAAATTTAGTGCTTTAAATTCCCACTGTCGCTGTCTTTCTCATTTGCTCTTTCTCAATCCTGCTCTGTTCTATCAATCTGCTATACTATCTTCTTCTTCGCTAGACCAGTCATCTACCTTTTCTCTTGAAAAGTCTTCCGGGACCAGACTCCTTATTTTGTGTATGAGGTCTGTTGGATCAGCTTGGGAATATTGGACGCTTTCTGCCAGGTGGTCACTAGGGCTTCCTATGATGTTATTATTTAGCAATGTAGGCATTTTATATGTATGTGTGTTGTTCATAATTTAAAATGATGTTTGTATTCTATTATGTTTTTTGTAAACAGGGGTTCGATAAATTAGAGTACAGCCTCAGCGTCCCCTGCGTCGGATGTCTTTATTGTAAAGTGACTGGCTGGTGGAGAGCTTTCAGTTTTACCACTAGTGGTGTTTCAGCAGATCTTTTATGTGGATCAGGGGTTGTCCGGTCCTGATTTGGCTCGGAAGAGTCCGCTGGACCTAAAGCAACAATCGTGTAATGTAATGTAACAAGAACAGCGTCTTTTATTCGCGGCGCTTGGATTGACTTCGGCCAGAGCCTGAGTAGCTTTTGGGCCATGCTTGTTTTACCGAGCTTTTGAACCCGCTGGCCACAGAGACCTCACAAACGAATTTGCAGACGTCGAAGATCGAGTCCGCAACGCCCAAAACACGGAATGACACTCGCTGCAGTCTGGTGGGCTTATAGGCCTTTTTCGCCACTGGCCTTTGAGTCACTCCAATGCAAAATTCTAGACTGCTTCAGTAAAATGAGCTGAAATTGATCGCGCATAAAATACGAAATGGGCACAATCGCGCATGTTGTACGAAGTTTCCTAAGTCGTCAATAATAAACACGAAGTTCGCTTCATCGTGTATGATACACAAAGTTTGTCCAATCGTGTCAAATTGCGTATGATACACCAAGTTCGCAACAGAAAATTGGCGCAGTCGTATAGGACTGGACCTATCCTATCCTATCCCATTTCATTACTCGGAGGTCGTATGGGCACCACAGATGATCGTTTAACCAGCGTACTCCATCTTTCCCTGTCATCAGCAACCCTGATTGTTTCGCTCAGTGTCAAACCAGTCCATTCTCGAATGTTGTCCTCCCACCTCTTTTTCGGTCTCCCTCTTCTTCTACCTCCTTAGGACTGGACAAAGTCCGCTAAAACGGATTTGATACACGAAGTTCGCTCCCTCCTGTATGATACAGGAAAAGAGCACAATCATATATAGGTTGAACGAAATGACACACGAAGTTCGCTCAGTCGTGTAGGTGGCACGAAGTTCGCTCAATTTACTGCAGGCTAATTTCCTATTTGCAGTTGTCGGTCTGTCGCCGTGGATTGATGGTAAGCTCCGTCGGCCAATGATGCTGACGTTGCTTAAAGGGAGTCTGAAGTCAGTGTAGGTTCCCACAGCTAGCTGTACGTTCTTGCGGCTCTATGTTTCCAGACCTCTAAGTTTCTAGCTTTAAGTATGCGTTTTTAGCAGCCCTATGTTCCCAGGGCTATACATTCCCACACCTCTAACATAGTGCTATATTCCTGCTGCTAGATATGTGTTCCCATAGAGATGGAATAACATCGAATTGTAGAAACCAAGAACTGTAAGAACAAATAATTCTGGGAACATAGCTGTAGGATCACAAGAACTGTGTGAACACAGACGTCACATGACCCCTTCTTGACCCATTTTGGAGAGTAAACAGTGTTATCCTGTCGTTGTTTGGACGGAAGGATTCAGAGTTCTCCATAAAATATCGTCAACACTTTTCAAAACCTACCTACTGCTTCGAGGCGTACTGTGAGAAACAAATGGGGTTGGTTGGGGGGGGGGGGGGGGGGGGGGAAGGGTGGGGAGGCGATGAGATGTGGAGGTGGGGGCATATGAAACTCTGGGAAATGCTGTTCTTGCCACACCACTCAAAACAATACAATAGAATACAATACAATACAATACAATACAATAAATACAATAAATACAATAGTAGTAGTAGTACTAATAGTAGTAGTAGTAGTCGTACTGGCTGCTAGTGATAATAGTAGTAGTAGAAGTACTAGCAGCAGCAGTAGTAGTAGTAGTAATAGTAGTAGCGGTAGTAGTAATAGCAGTAGTAGTAGTAGTAGCAGTAAAGAAATGTGTTTCTACAGAAACAAGTTCTGAGAGCTGAAATCTAATCTGCTAGTCAAAGCGGGTCTTGAAGTCCAATAATACATGACAACCATATGACATTCCTGTCGGTTGTGTAAGATATTTTTGCAGTACCCTTTCTTGACCGTGGACATAATAGCAGTGCGCAGTGGGTTAATGTTTCTTCTGACAAAAGGCGTCACGTGTTTTAAGTGAGCTATATACAGTAGAGTACTTGAAAGCGACCATCTTTCCCCCCTTTCTCTTCTTTCTCCATGCT
>CM072523.1:35404536-35462036 GCA_036898135.1 Oncomelania hupensis | reverse complement strand
AAATCTAGATAATAATCGTCGTGATCGGTGCCGCTGTTTAGAATATAACTTTCAATCCATAGCTATCATTGAATGCATATCAGACGAAGTGAGTGGGCCGTTGGCTAAATAAATTCTACCGACTTTGGCAGTCACTATGTAACTAAACTAATAGGCCTATATATCTCTTTCATGGTTTCGTTCTTGTGATAGGCTTATATTAATGTGCGCGTGTCTGTCTTCAGCGAATCTTATTTAAATTTTTCCCATTCCAGCCAGCCTAGGGCTCTTCAAAGAGAAATAATTTGCTTTTATATCATTTCAGCATTTTGTTGATGGGAAGCCTACAGAGCAGAACCCAGACCCTCTCCCAGCTATTGGACAACCCACAAGAAAAAGAAAAGAACCAGCCTCACGTTTCCAAGTCCCAGTTAAAGAAGCATTAAAAAAACGAAAACTATATCAGGTATGACATAAGATTTTAGAGAATTTTTTTTAAGGGGCTTGGTAGGTACAAAAGTGGTTGTATAGACAACTCTTTCTCCAGCTTTTTTAAATTTCTCATTATACCTACTTCAAGAAGTGCAGATTCAGTATTTTATGTTTGTAATTTTTACGGAGATGATAATTTTTCTTTGTTTTGCTTGTTTATCAGCAGGGCCACAAAACGTATGGGGATTTGCCTGCTACATCTTCCTCTGGAGGAACTGATTCCAGGTTGCATGGAGATTTTATGTTTGCAGTGCCTGCTTTTACAGCTACAAATGTTAATGAAGATTGGAATACTGCCAACCATCAGGTAATAGCAGGAGCATTAATAAAACTCATAAACACATACACACACACCTGAATTATCTATCTAAACAAAGTGAATAAACAATTTTACCAACCACAGGGTAGGGATGCTGAGGGTGATAGGGAAGAAAAGGTATTTTGTTTGAAAATTAACAGGAAGGTTTTCCTGCTAGACCATAGATTGGGTGGAGGGTGGGATGGGGGAGGGGAAGAAGGGGAGGGAGGGAGGTGGAGGGATAAAAGTACAAGAGGCCACTTAGAAATATATTAGTAATATTATTTTATAACAATAGATTATCCAACTCCAAGCTACCAAAAGCACACCTTTGTTCTTTTGTTTTTGTTACAATTTGGCTTGCTTCCTTTTCTTTCTTGTTGAAGAAATGCAGAGTCACTATTGTATATTTGTAATTTTTACGGAGATGGTAATATTTCTCTTTGTTTTGTTTGTTTATCAGCAGGGTCACAAAGGGCTTGGTAATTTGCCAGTGATTTCTTCCTCTGGAGGCATTGATTCAAAGTTGCATGGTGATGCTGTGTTTGCAGTGCCTGCTTTTACTGCTACAAATGTTGAAGATTGGAATATTGCCAACAATCACGTAGAAGTAGGAATAATAATAATAATAATAATAATAATAATAATAATAATCATCATCATCATCATCATCATCATCATCATCATCATCATCATCATCATCACCATAACACACACACACACTCACACCATTATTATCTAAACAAGGTGAATAAACAATTTGACCAACCACAGAGGTATGGAGAGGAATACTGAGGATGCTTGGGAAAAAAAGGAATATTGTTTGAACTTGAACAGAAAGATTTTCATGTTAGACCATTGATTTTTTTTAAAGGGATGGGTTGTTAATAAAATTAAAAGCAGAGACCATTGAGAGATAAAGTATTATTTTATAATAATAGATTTATAGAATGTATCCAAGAACCCAAAAGCACACCTTATATTTTGTTATTATGATTTGGCTCATTTCTTTTTCTGTTTTGTTGAAGAAAATGCAGATTCAATATTCTGTATTTGTATTTTTACAGAGATGGTATATTTGTTTTGCTTGTTTATCAGCAGGGCCACAAAGAGCATGGTTTGCCAGCTACTTCTGGAGATTCAAGGTCGCATACTTGTGCTGGTGGTGAAAAGTCTTTAACTTCACAAGAACAGACAACCAGAAAGAATCTAAGTCTTTGCAGGAAACCGCACAAGGCTTTTTGTTAGGAAAAGATCCTATCAAATGCAAAGGATGCGGCGAACAAATTCAGCTAAGTTCTCAAGAAGAGAAGATGATAGTTGGTCAATCATTTGTAAGAATGATTTTGAGAAGTGACCAGTCCTGTTTTCAGTATACAGGTGTTCCCACTGTCGTATTCCTTACATTTCTCTTTCAGTGGATAGGCAGTGCATCACGTAATATTAAATACTGGGTGGAAGAAATAATATGGTTTCTGGGAGGTTGGGCAGCAAAGGTCGTCGTGGATACAAGATTTCGCAATTTGAAGCAATGATATTGACACTTGTTAGAATTAGGAGAGGCTTTGACACAATACACTTATCTTTTTTGTTTGGCATTTCTCAGTCTCATGTTAGTCGAATTTTCATAACGTGGGTTAGTGTTTTAAATCAGTGCTTTAAACCACTGCTTTTGTGGCCAAGCAAAGAGCTTTGTCGTCAGAATTTGCCCGATTGTTTTCAGAACTTTCCTAAAACTAGATGCATCATCGATTGCACAGAATTCAGAATTGAGACGATTGTTTTCAGAACTTTCCTAAAACTAGATGCATCATCGATTGCACAGAATTCAGAATTGAGAAATCTTTTCGCCCAAAGACCCAGAGAATCACATTTAGCAATTATAAACACTACAACACAGGCAAGCTATTTGTTGGAATAATGCCATCAGGGGCAATTACATACTTATCTAAAGTGTATGTTGGCTCAGTTTCAGACAGATCTATTGTCGAGAAATTTGGTTTTCTGCACATGTTAGAAGAAGGAGATGACATCATGGCTGACCGTGGCTTTAACATTAGAGACCTACTTTTGAAAAAGAAAGCAACTCTTAACATGCCTGCTTTTAGTAGAGGTGGTCAGCTATCAAGTAAGTCAGTGAAACTATCCAGGAGGATCGCTTCAGTCAGAATACACGTTGAGCGAGCAATTGGCCGCATGAAAACTTTTAAGATTCTCCATGGTGTAATATCTCTAAAACTTAGATTTCTTTTGAATCAGATTTTGACAATCATAACTGTATTGTGTAATCTGCAGCAGCGTTTGTGCTAAATAATCATGTCAGTAAATGCCAGGTGAAGATCGCAAAAGAGGCTGTTTTATAATTTGCTTGTGTATGCAAACTATAGAAAGAATTATGAGAATATTTTGCCTTTTGGATGGAAAAAGAATGTTGAAAAACAAATGACTTACTAATTACTTGTTGATTGCAAGTTCTGACCTGTTTTGTTTAAATGATAGTCAATTACAATACTGGATACTGGTTTGACACTGAGCGAAGCCATCAGGGCTGCTGAGGACAGAGAAAGATGGAGTATGCTGGTTAAACGATCATCTGTGGTGCCCCTACGACCTCTGGTTACGGGACAGGATAGAATAGGATAGACAATACTGGATATTAAATACCGGATTGCAAACAATGTATTAATTTCAATTGCTTTACATTTATTTGTGATAAATTAAAAAGATTTAGAATAATGTGTTGGTTGACGTTGTTCATTGTACCATTACGTCAACTAAGTTTGCAAAGTTTCAAAAATTGTTTGTGCGTTTTTTTTTCTCTTCGTGGATGTATTTTTAATTTAATAATAATTTAAAAACATGATCAATTGTTCATAAGCTCAACATGTAATTTGCCTGTGCCTGTAAAGCATTTGGATCAATAAGAGTGTGTTCAACCTGCTTTTTGTATTGGATGCAAACATAGTTACCCACATCTGTTCATACTGACAGTAAAAGAAAGAAATATTGCAGTCTTGAACAGTGTTTTGTTTTATGCTTGGTTTGTTTATTGGAGATGGAACGCTTTACACAACGTAATTTACAAATTTGTGACTGTGTGTGCGTGTTGTGTGTAAGAAAACAAACAAGCTTGTGATGTGCAATGTAATAGTCACAATCACACTATCAACAAATAAAAAGCAGAAACAGTTGACAGCATTTTGTATTGGTGATAACTGCCTTAAAAACATTAATATTTTCATTTGGCCTTGCACATGATTAATTCATTGACATTAATTTCAAATATACACCTCCGCAGATAGTAGCCAATTTCAAAGTTTGAATAAAACACAACGTTTAGGCCAAATAAAATTAATACATTGCAAAATAATAACTGTTTCAAATTCACTATAATTATTGGAGAAACGACACAGTCCGTTGTCTATCACACTCAAGCACGTACATAACAAACACCCCCATGCCAAAGAAAAAAGGAAATGCGTCAGTTTTTGGAAAAAATGACTCTGGTTCAGTTCTCTCCATCACAGTCCAGCACACACACACACCTCCACACTTAAAAATCCTACAACACTTGCGGTAAGATCTATGGACACAACCTAGCCAAATCAAACTTTGTGACACAGAGACCAGCAAGTGTAAATAAAATCCAATTGCAAGTGATTGAAACAGTTTAACTTAACTGAAGGCCTTTAAAAAAAAATATTGCCGCTTTATAATATAGTATACAGATGTCGTAGGCTGTCAAGCCTTTATATAGTAGTCTGACTGACACCGTTATTTTGAACCAACACAAGTTGTTCCCCATAGCACACAGCAACTCGGTAGCTGTAGATTAGAATAATAATAATAGCCAGTCTATTCTGGCTATATTACCACAAGAAATGTTCATAAAAATCATAACCTTGAGAACTAAAAGATATACGTACAGAAAAAGTTGGCTGTCTATAATTGTATTTGTTCCAGACTGATTATTTATTGTTAATGGGACTACCAAGTGCCATTATATATTTTTCTTTAGCAAATGTTGTTTTCTTACTACTAGAAACTAAGATAGTAGCAAACGCAGCTACAATACAACTCGTACTGAATGTGTTAACACACACACACACAAAATGTAAACATTATCTAACACTAACAGTGCATTTTTCGCTTACGGGTCAGTTTTTTCCCCTCAAAAGCTTGAATCAAGTCATAGTGGCCTGACTCCTGGGCTTCAAATGTTTGATACAACAATCTAATGGGTTCAGCAGAGTATTCTTGACCAAAGCATATCTGTGGATGCGTTGTTTTGCATATGCTTGTGCTACCACCAACATAAATAAAAATTGGTGTCTGTAACGACCTGCTTGCAAAAGCAATTTCAAGCTCTCCAATACATGTTTTAGGATCAGACATCATTTTCATCCTGTCTTCAAGAGTTTTGAAGAGAGCATTTGGCATGTCTGCATTCAGCTGCACAAATGAGTCCATGGCGAGTTCAGCCAAGGCAAGGCAAGGCAAGGCAAATAGGCAAGGCAAATTTATTCCAGACAAAACCCATTAAGGGCACATGGACATGGTTAAAATAATATACACAAACATGCACAATAATTAATTAACATTTTAGATTTAAAAAAAAATAAAATAAAAATTTTAAACTATTTATTTATACAGCGGGATAGCGTGGAGGGGGGGGGGGGTGGGAGGTGGCAGGGGGGAGGTATTGAGTGGGGAAAAGAAGAAAAAGAACTTGATTGGGGACAACAACTATAAATCATAACTAACAATACAATTCAACCTAAACACATCAATGACAAACTACTTAAATAATTTTTATTACACATAACCTGTCAACATCAGAACTATATTAATTTTTGACATGGGATATAAACGTTACATTTGTTTAATTATTAATTTCATTAAACTTACAAGCTTTAATAATTCTCCTTTACTGAGGCAACGGTCTGAATACGTAAACGATCTGCTTCTACTTCTTCCTTTATTTTGGCAGATTCTGTTACAGGTAGATGATTCTGGTCTCGTTTACATACTTTCAGGTCATCATGAAGAGCTATTGCTAAGCATCGAAAAAAACATCTTCCATCTGGATTGGTGCGAATGATGGTGGATGATGTGGCTGTGGCAACGGGCAGCTGCAGAGAGGGGCCATCTTGGGGCGCTGGGGCTTTGGCAGCAGGCGGCTGCGGAGAATGGCTGCCTTTGGGGTGTAGGGGCTATGGCAGTAGGCGGCTGCAGAGAAGGGCCATCTTGGGGCGTTGGGACCGTGGCAACAGGCGGCTGCAGAGAGCGGCTGTCTTGGAGCGTTGGGGTTGTAGTAACAGGCATCTGCAGAGAGTGGCTTTCGTGGGGCTTTGGGACTGTGGCAGCAAGTGGCTGCAGAGAGTGGCTGTCTTGGGGCGTTGAGACGGTGGCAGCAGGCGGCTGCAGAGAGTGCCTGCCTTGAGACGTTGGGCCTGCAGCAGCAAGCAGGCTGCAGAGAGTGGCTGTCTTGGGGCTTTGGGACTGTGACAGCAGGCGGCTGCAGAGAGAGTGGCTGTCTTTAGGCGTTGGGGCGGTGGCAGCAGATTGCTGCCGATAGTGGGAGGTGTTAGGGCTGCGGCAGCAAGCGGCTGCAGAGAGTGGCTGTCTTGGGGCGCTGGGGCTGTTGCAGCAGCAACCTGTTCCTGGTACTGGTGAGCTCTCAATACAGGGAAAAAAATGTGAGATATAGAAATACCTTAGTTTAACTCTGTTTCCCACCAATTTTTATCAAAGTCCACAGCAATGGCTTCAATTCCCTTCTTGGTATATGCGACCAGGACACCAGACTTCAGTTCAGTCACAGCCATTTGGCACTGCAGTTGAATGTAATAGCTATGAGACTTGTTCAGTAAAAATTTCTCACCATCAAACTGGCAGAAACTGAGGCTCTTAAGTGCAGCACGGGGGTGTGAAGTTTTGCTTTGCGTAGAGGCACTTAATTTCTACACAAACTTCCCACAATGTGAGCATGTGGCAATTGCATCTGGACTGCCAGCGAGGAAACTGTCAACCTGCGACACAATTAAACCAGGAACCTCAACAGAACATTTTCTGTGCCTGTATCTGTGGGTGCGGACAAAAAGCCGAAGTGCAGTTGACTCATTTTTCTTTCCAAATTTAACTGCTGGAACATTGAGCTCATGTGTTTCTGCACGTGCAAGTGTCTCAGCAGTCCTGGCTTCATCCCTCGAACTCAGAATACGCTTAATATTAGAAGCTGTCAAAAGACCCCTTCTCATTATAAACCAGTTTGTGTTCTTGTGCTGGCCTCTTGTATCTTCTTCAATGAGGTCCCTTTCCAGTGAAGTGTACTGCAATTTCTGCAAAAACAGCTTACCACATACACAGTCTGATGCAGAACATTTGTGATTGTTGCAGAAAGATGCCAGACGAATAGAAGGGCTATCTGTTCTGAGATGAGGAGGTGCTAAAGACAACTCTGTGCGTTGTTCCCATATATCCATAATGCAACTGCTAGGCAGATGTTCCTTGACACCTTGAAAGAACGCCTCCACCTGCGGCAACGCCTCTGTCATGGGCACTGGCTTGTAGAGATCTTCAGTGGGCTTGAGTCTTTGTGCACATAGCCCCCTGCACACAAAATACATTATTAAATACATACATGTATAGAAATAATTTTAAAAACTAAATATAAATACAATAAAATTTAAAAAAATAAATAATTTGGATTCATTTTGTCGCGTATCCACACAACACAATCAGTATGAACATCAATCAAGGCTCTGGCTTCTTATAAATAAATGCTGGAAATGATAAATAAAAAATAATAGACTAAAATAAAATTTAATAGAAAAAAAAATCATAGATTTATAAGAATTTTCTAATTTTTATTGTTTTTTTTTGTTTGTTTTTTTGTTATTTCACCTATTCATCATACTCAGTTTTCCAACAATGCTCTAGCTTGCTTATAATTCATGCTGGAAGTAAACTCTAATAGTAATACAGAATATATTTTTTCTCTTTGATTTTGGGAACATACATTGATTATGCTCAATTTTAAAAAAGCTCTAGCATGTATTATATATGTTGGAAATCATTTCATGATGTATTATTTTTTAAAGTATTAAATAGAAAAAAACCATACAATACATTATAATTTTTTTTAATAGAAAAAACACACAATAGATTATAATAAGTTTAACAGAATAGTTATAGTATTAAAAAAATGCTGTGATTTATTTATTTGTTTTTTTCTTTTACATTTTTACTCTAAGACAGCGGCTCTAGCTTCTAGCTTTTTAATCAATAGTATCTGATGGGTGTAAGTTCAGTCCAAGCTCTGGGTTCTCTGGTTTGCTATCTCCGCAAAACTGGAGTCAGTTTTAGATTTAGTATGCCACTTGCTTTGACTACAAATTGCAGATGGGAGGCAGCACACATTTCCTATCAAGGTAAATAAAGATGTAATAATATAGACCTGTAATCTATATTATTATACCTGATCTTGAACATCAAGCAACTGTGATGGCAACACAAACAAGAAAATTATGGGCTACAGAGCTTTTAAATATTCTGCTCTGAATCTCTGAAATTCACTGCCTCTTCCACTGAAGCAAAGGAATAGTTTGTCCTTAATCAAAAAGGCAATAAAACCTCATCTTTTTAACAATTCATTTTGACCAAGTTTGCCCCAGAACTGTAAAATAAATATGTGTACTCATGGCTACCCCCAACTTTTGGGGGGATCCCCCCCCCCCCCTCTTCCTACTTCCTCCCCTCCGCATAAGCATTGAGTATGTCTACTGAAATGGAAAAGGCGCTATACAAGACATCATCATCATCAAATTAGGGTATACATATGTATGTAAATATAATAACTATTTACTAAAGAAATTGTCCTTCTCACCTGTGACCGTATGTATCACCAGTATTCACTTCAGTTAACAGCACTGCTGCGGTATCTGTCTTACAGCGTCGAAGCAAGATACAGGCTTCTTCTGTCACACTCTTCCTCTGTCTTCCAATATAGGGCTGCTAGAACATGGCGACAGCAACCATCCATTCTGTTGAACCAATCACAAAAATAAATAAAACATATGAAATAGAAACTCATCTTAGTTATCTTCTTTGTGAATCTCACAGTCCCAAAATTAAGATTATTGTTGAGTTTAAAAATCTAAATGGTAAATTTTACTATCTGTAAAAGAGTACAGTATGATTATGTGTACATGCACATGCAGTACTATTCAGACCATGTGTGTGTGTGCGTTGGACACCATGAATATTATTCGTTAATTTATTGTTAGTTAATGCATCATTTCAACAAACACAGAATAAACTGTACTTTAATACAATTAAAGCAGATAAATTAACTATACAGCCAACTGCAAAGGGCAAGAAAAGTAATACAGTTGACTACCTAAAATACTAAAGTACTACAGATCTAAATTCTAATCTGATCATAACTTTCTTTTTTTAAAATATAAGACTTGTGGAAAATATAATAATAATAATAATAATAATAATAATAATAATAATAATAGATTACTTACCCTCCTTTGCAGTTGCAAAAAGCTGACAAGATTCGGCTTAGACTGCTGTCAGTGTTCACACTTGTGATAGCCCAACAGGAATAGGTAGACCTCCCACTCACAGGATCTTTATCCCTTGTCTTTGGCTTGACGTTTGCCTTCAGGGCAAAGTAGCCAACTTCATCAAGTGTTATAACCTCAACTGCACAGCAAAACGTGTGTATTGAGTTTTTCACCAAATGTAAATATAATATTAGTTAGGTTTTTAAATTTAAACATTCAAATCATTTCTATTCAATCATCAATGTATGGCATGACACAAAATCTTATTCATTACACAATATTAAACAGGCAAAAACTTTAAACAGTTTCAAAAATCTTATTGATGAACAAGAAATTTTAAAATAGATCTATAAAATATGATTTTGATAGTTGAGCGTCTTGAGCCGGCTTAAATCAGACCTGAAATATACATGTGCTAAAGATGGGACATTAAATAAGCCGTGAGGCTTAATGATCACCATGATCTAGTCCCTACACTACTACTACTACTACTACAACTACATGTCATATCATTCAAATGATTAATGATATTCTGAACTCGAGTTAGAATGAAAACTGTACCTGACTGGACGTAGCCATCTTCCATCATTGTAAAAGCTTCCGATTGCTTGTACTCCCGAATCGAGGCAAATGGCACATTGTTGCTCAGGAGATATGTGCAGATGTCAAAGCTTGAAAAAACCGATAACTCCCAATATCAGCATTTCCACTCAGGAGGCTAGGACTAGGGTTCGTGAGCTTGGTCGGTAAGCTTCTTTTCTATTACTTCTCCTCGGTCTTCGACCACTCCTTCTGGATCAACTTGTAGCCCGATCTCTTCTGCCTTGTTACATAAATCCTGAAGCTCTGTCTTGCGCTGATTGGAGAAGCGCACTCTTCTTTCTTTCAAATATGTTTGCAGTTCAGTAGTTGTTTTCCACGTACACGCCATTACGAAACACCGGAACTTTGTCTGTGGTATCAAGGGACTTAAATCGATTTCAAACGTTTTGCAAGAGTTGTCGTTATTTAAGACTAACCCTTATTGACGTTTAATGGTATGCATCTCTGTCCCTCCATTTCTTGACTGATAACTATCTCTGCGCGATAGACCTCCAACCTCCGTTTTGTGGATGACATTGATGGATTGGCTGGAAAGGAACAAGAACTTGAACAGCTGGTAAGAGGCTTGACACCACCACATCTAGAGCCTTTGGAATGAAAGTAGGGCAGAGAAGACCAAAATGATGACCAACAACACCAATGGCATCAACACGGACATCAAAGTCCAAGGCCAATCCCTTAACAAAGTGCATAGCTTCAAATATTTAGGAGCCATTGTATCAGACAATGGATTTCGACAGGAAGTCCTCTCCAGGGTGGCACAAACAACTGCTGCCCTGGCGAGGTTGAAGCCAATTTGGAAAGACAGGACCATCAGTCTACATTCCAAGGTAAGGCTGCTGCGCTCCCTTGTCATCTCCATCTTCCTATATGCTTGTGAAACATGGACCCTCACAGCTGATCTCCAACGAAGAATACAAAGCATGGAGATGAGGTGCTACAGAAGACTTCTGGGCATTTCCTATACCCAGCACATCACCAACGACGAAGTCCGACAGACCATCACACAAGCCATTGGACAACACGATGACTTGCTCACAGTGGTGAAAAAACGTAAACTCCGATGGTATGGCCACGTCACCAGATCATCAGGTCTTGCAAAGACCATCCTACAAGGCACAGTGCAAGGAGTTAGAAGACGAGGGAGACCAAAAAAGAGGTGGGAGGACAACATTCGAGAATGGACTGGTTTGACATTGAGCAAAACAATCAGGGTTGCTGAGGACAGGGAAAGATGGAATACGCTTGTTAAACGATCATCTATGGTGCCCCTATGACCTCCGAGTTATGGGATAGATAGGATAGAGGGATCCTGTAAACCACTGCGCTACAGTAGAACCCAAATTCGTGTAATGCCCTTGTGGTATTTAATGGTTCAAAGCACATGGGCATTACATAGTCCCCTATATGCATTTGTGTTCGGGGACTTTAATCTACCAAAAAAAGAAGAAAAAAATGGCATTACACGTTGGGCGAAGGCGAAGCAGTAGACACCACAAGGCCTTTGTATTATAAATAGAAGGTGACCTACTTAACTGACTTGTCTCGAATTAGCAATGTGCATGCATTCAGAAAAAAACGTATGCAAACAAATGTGACAACAAGTGGACAACAAGAAGAATTCATAGCACAAAATTACACTCGTTGTACCACTAATGTGACAAAATATGACTTCAACGGCGAAATCAATAAGCCGTAATAACTCTACTTGGCCTTGAAACATCCTTACACCAATCGAAAATAGACCAATAAAGCTACCCTCCAAACCAATTTATGAGGTTATTTTCCTGTTTGCTATTATATTTATTTGTAATTTGTTGTATTGAATTACGCATATGAATACATACTAAAATAATTACATAAGTAAAATAATACATTACCTAATATAACAGTCCCGCAGCAAGAACGAAAGTAGAGTAACGTTAGCTGTTGAACTTCCGAGACAAAAAAATATTAACAGTTACGGTATACTTATAGTTTTGTAATACTTTTAACTTGTATCAACGATGTTGTGACAGCAGCTTGCTGCTATGACAATGATTGAATTTAAAAATGTTTTTATATTATTATTAGTCCCGCAGTGCAACACTTAGTTGATGCCCTAATGTGTACAATATAAAGGCTGTGTGGTATCTGCTGCTGCGCCATTTTTTCAGATTATAGTGATACTGGCTGTCAAGTTAACAGCGTCGGTTTAAAAACAATTATGGTGACCTCAAAATATGTTTGAGAAACGTACAAAAATCTAGGCTAAAAGTAAGCTACTTTTGTAGCCTACTGGCGTTTGGAGTACAGGTTAAAGTAATTAACTTTGATGTTTATCGTCTATACCTACCCTTGGCAATAAAAATAAAAAGCCCAGAGAAGAGGGGGCACAGAGACTTAATTCAACACTGAACCGCCATAGCATCAAAGATAGTTATAAATACTTTTCTAGTATCTTTGATCGCAATCATACTGTTAAGATGGGTGGTGATTTAGGTCCGTTCAAACCCGTTCAATTTCTGTAAAATTTTAAATATAAATAAATAAACTAATAAATAAATAAAAATCACGTTTATTATGAGTTTATCAGGAGTGTCGTATGACGGCACAAATTATCTGTTCTGTTCTGGATTAAATTAGCGTCCCCAACACCAAAGCGTATAGGGGACGGTAGATTAAAAAGGTATCAAGGGGACCCCAGGGACAGGGAAGTTAAATGTTACATTAAAATTTCAGGACCACGCACAAATTATTAAAGTTGCCGAGAAATGAACTTACTCCCGTTTCGTTTCAATATTGCACAGCGCTTCGTGGTTGTTACACCCTGAAACCGGTTACCACCGATGAAAGTTATAGTTAGGGAAAGCCCACATGTCACACAGCCAATTTACTTCAAGTAATCATTAATGAGAAATTATTTACAATTGTACAGAAATTGAACGGCCTGAACAGTAGACTGAGCATATTTTGCATGAACCACTGTTGAATGGATTAAATCGGCCAGCACCTTGAAATGCTGTTTGAGCAAAAATGGCTTGCCACATTTGCTGGATTTGAACCCCAGGTCTGTAAGTAAACGGTGCGCGCGACTTACCTGGCAAATAGAAAAATTGTCATCTTTTATCGTGAACAAGACATTTTAAAAGTCTTTGTACAACTTTTATTTTGACCTCAGACACACTGCTTAGCGATACAGGCCTCGGTGGGAGGCGGGTCTCTGAACCTAGACTTGGGCTACTGATGTCTATACCTCTGAGCTATAATGGAAAGCAAATGGCATGATACCCCTTGCGCTTACGCTATGTAAAAGTAATAATTTTCACTAAACGCCCATAATTATTCCTAACGCTTTTTCAAACAAACTACTAACAAATTATTTCAACTATGACATTGCAACGTCACACACCTACGTCACAACATAACAACTACTTTAATGACGCAGGCAAAATGAAACATTACAAACAAACAGTTTAAATTACTCCACAATCCCGACACTTAACCCCCAACCCTTACACGCTACCCCAGTCTCCCACCCACCCACCCAAAAAAACAACAACAAAGAACAACAATTTATAACCAACAAAATTAAAAATTAAATACAATAAGACAATTTGTCACAAACAAACAAAAGATAAGTATTGTATAAGATATAACATAATCGATAAATAAAGAACTACACAGAGAACAGTCTCTATGTTTATTTCTATTTATTTATTTCATTTAACGCCAACATGTGATGTTAGACAAAATATAAACAGTCTGTAGGTTTGTCTAAATCTAAATCATAGCATATTTGATGTAGTCGTGTTATGTTTTGAAATGTAGACTATCTTTTTTTTTCTTTTTTTTTTTTTTTTAATAAGTTGGATTCTAGGAGGAGTTCTCCCATGGAACGTAAGTGTCCTGGATGAAAACAAAATAATTTTCAATTATCCTTTGAATGTGTGTCATTGGTAATAATTGTTTTTTTTTCAATCTTATGTAAAAAAAAATGTAGAAGCTGTCACAGCACTTTATTTCATTCTCGAAAGCTTTAGTAGAATACTGATGGATCTGTTTACTGTTACCCAGCTTGATTGCACATCCGTGACCCTGACCTTGTCTTCACAAGTAAATGCAGATACATGCAAAGTGCGCATGGCGTCTGTGGGTAATAAATTTGGGGGATTTATTTTTATTATTTATTGTTGGGTGATCCAGGACGCAGTATTTTTCACGCCCTTGCATAAATCTTGCAAAATTTGCAACTTTTTTTTTATTTTATTTTTTAAAATGACACCGTTTTACGACAGCATCAAGGGAGACAACACAAAAATGCAGCAGTAAAATTACCCCCCTTTTATATTTTGTCCTAGATTTTGGCGCTCTGTATTTTACACTCTGCCCTGTCATTGCTTAGCTCAATTTTGCGTCCTCGGCAATAATCCTAAATCTGGCCATCAATATCAAGAAGTAATTATTTACTGACTTAGTAGCTATGCCAGGTCTTTTCCGCCAGCCAGAAATCAGATCTCGGTGGTAGCTGCAGCTGTGGTCATCGGCTGCTGCGACTCTTATGTCCTACCCACTTCTCTAACGCCCCTACATGGCAAAGGACTGGATGCGGAGCATTCTGAGCTCAAGCTCAAATGAATGGACTTCATTCCTGCATTCCCTGTCTGAGAAGGTGGTAGAATTATTGGTTCCCGACAAGAGTCATAAACTTCCCGTGCGTGTTATGAAATAATTAGCTTTATTCTCAGAAGATTCCTACAAACTTGATATTAGTTTGTAAACGGTTTTTAACTTTCCAATTTCATGTATACAAGCATTCATCAAAAGGCATTTCTTATAGAATTACACAAGTTGAGACAGAGAGATAGCCTAAACTTGAAACACTGAAGACGTAAAATACATAACAGTTGAAAAACAACACCGATATACGTTTTGCTAATTGTATGGTTCTCTTCTTTCTCACTCAAAGTAATAAAATAATAATTAAAACGGAATTCAAGAAAACGAAAAGTCCTAAAGTAATAGAATAATAAATAGCTGAACTATAATATGATTTTATCTTTCTCTGCAGCAATCCCGTTCCTGGTCTGACAAAAAATTACATTTATCAATTTATGAAAATATTTTATGCATTTACACAAATAAGTTTGAATATTATATTTTCAACAAGTAAATCATAAAATATAAATATTCAAATTACCGTGTCTGTCATGAACAGAATCCAGAATCACCACAGTGAAAAATAGAAGCAGCCTACACAGTAACGCAATATTTCCAAGTCACACAAAATAAGCATTCATCCTTCGTTCTTCACAGTCTATCCTTCATTACACTAATACACCCTACCCTAATCCTATTTCGTTCAATCACAGACACTCTCAGATGAACACGAGAACAACCTTTTGTTGTTCGTTTGTTCCGTAAATTTGTGTCCCCGGACACCAAAGCGTATAGGGGACGTGGATAAGAAGACATGATGAATAGTAGAATCAAGTAGTAGCAGTACGCTCGTGGCGGTAATCTGGATGTAGAAGCAGCGGCGCAATAGGAAAAAAGTGAGTCTCTCGATGAGGTGTTGGCGATCAGCCCAAGGATCTTGTGACTAGGCCGTGTAGAGAGGGGGAGACAATCACGGTGAAGCGCTCGCCACGCAAAGCGCCTGAAGTCCGGAGACGCCACTTTCCACAGCAGCTCAGTTGCAGTAAAAGATAATTAATGGACTGCCAGGGAAAGGCACGGCGACAGCAGAACAGAAGAAAAAATGAAGGTTGAGGGATGAGGTGGAGTATCGTGTCGACATCTCCCACAGGGCGCTGTCGCTGCTTCGATTTCGACTTCTGGGCCCCTATATTTCAACAGCGAGCAGGGATGCAAGAAAGCGGTCAGTCCTCCATCGCCATCTCAGCAGCCAAAGCGCCTGTGGGTCTGAACGTCTCCTAGAGCAGGTCTGTACACCAACCTGCTCAACTCGCTGCCACCGAGTCTATGATGTTGATGATGATGCAACCTTCTGTTCTCCAAAAAGTATATAGCGGTGTCTCATCACCGAGATATTTCTGAACTAGGAAATAATAATAGTACCAACCCAAATGCGAATACATACTCCACGTGCCTATGTTAACAGCCGTCGCTTGCGTACTTACTATATAAATAGGTGATGTTAACAACACTGAGCCGAATAGGCACACTACTTCTACTGACCATCAACACCTCGTCCCCTTTACGCTCATGTGTCCGGGGACGTAAATCTACGTAACGAACGAAATATAAATATTTACCAATTCACTTCGTGACAATCAGGAAGGTTTACGAGGAATGCTTACGAACTAAGGAACATGGGCCGGTGGAACATACACATTAAATCATTTTGGTGTGTGTGAAATTTGACCACCTGGTCATGGAGAGATGGAGCAGGAAAGCATATACATGTAATTCCTCGTGTTTTCAAAATGGAAGAAGAGACCTTCACACATTTCACAGAAGAAGAGAAGGAACTTCCAAAAAGAAGGATCAATGAGGAGGAGAAGGAAGAAGAAGAAGAAGAAGAAGAAGAAGAAGAAGAAGAAGGAGGAGGAGGAGAAGGAGAAGGAAGAAGAAGAAGAAGAAGAAGAAGAAGAAGAAGAAGAAGAAGAAGAAGAGTGGTCTAATGGTAGAGCTTTGGCTTGCGGATCTGAAGGTACCGTGTTCGAGCCCTGGCCGGGGCATTGTGTTGTGTCCCTGGGAAAGACACTTTACTCCCGCTTCCTACTCCTAAGAGTATAAACCGAGGTCTAGTCTGTGTGTCGCATACATTCCATCATAACGGACTTTAAAGATCCTGACGCTCATGTCCTAGACGGGTGAGTGCCGGTGGCAAGAACATACCCAGCATGCACTTAGGTCCTTCTCCCCCATCCCTGGCTGCCCAAGATTGTGCTCAGTTGTCCAGGCGTCAGACCATGCGCCCAAAAGCTGCAAGTGGGCGTCTCGGGCGGTTTGAGTTAGATCCTGTATCGGCCAGCACTTTGAGCAGCTCTGGAGTTGGTAAAGCGCTATATAAAAAGGGATTAAATTAAATTAAAGGAGGAGGAGAAGAAGAAGAAGAAGAAGAAGAAGAAGAAGAAGAAGAAGAAGAAGGAGGAGGAGGAGGAGGAGGAGGAGGAAGAGGATTGTTGCATGTTGCAAATCAGTCAGATATTTCGGCCACAAACTCAGGTGACAAGCTAAGTCTAAGGCGCACGATGGTGATCGCATCTTAATTATTTTTATGACTAAGGCATGATTTTTATGACAAGTTTATACCTCGACATTAATGCTTTGTACTTTCTGACACACAGTTACTCTCTCTGTCTCTCTCTGTCTCTCTCTGTCTCTCTCTCTCTCTCTGTCTCTCTCTGTCTCTCTCTCTCTGTCTCTCTCTGTCTCTCTCTCTTTCTGTCTCTCTCTCTGTCTCTCTCTTTCTGTCTCTCTCTCTGTCTCTCTGTCTGTCTGTCTGTCTCTCTCTCTCTCGCTCGCTCTCTCTCTCTCTCTCTCTCTCTCTCTCTCTCTCTCTCTCTCTCTCTCTCTCGGCTATTAGCCCCAAATCTTCTCCTGTAAATAAAATATATGAATCTGAATTTCTCTATCTCTCTAAGTCTCAGTCTCTCTCTGTCTCTATCTCTCTGTCTGTCTTGTCTGTCTGTCTCTCTCCTTCCCTGAAGTTCAATAATATCCCCCCCCCCCCCAAGTGCACACATTTCAGTTTCACAGACCCTTTTTAAAATTCACAGGGAGTGTTGGCCACTGGGAAAAATGCTTTCAAGCGAACATCTTTTAAACAGCACAGATTTTGTGCCGCCTAATGGCTGCTAGACTCTCAAGGTGATTTTATCGAAGAACCGAACGTCTTTTTAAGCTGCTCACTAATTTGAAAGTTTTTACCCCCTCCTCATCCCGCTTCCCTCCCACTCCACATAATAGAGATCGATAAACACTTTTTCTATGAGTATACTCTCTTGTGTATAAGTTATGAAAAGTGACCTTTGTCTCACTTTAAAGAGCCCCAATTCGAAGTCTGTGTTTACTTTTGGATAAAAACGGGGTTAACCTAAAATTCGAGTTGATTAAACAATAATAAAGTGGCCCTTTTCTTTATTTTCTTTATTTATTTTCTTTTTTGTTGCGCAAATCACCCGCTAAATTATGAATATTCTTTTTCTATTGAACAGTACACCAGTACCCTAACCGTGTGACCTTTAACCCTATTTCTGAAAATATCACGCGGCTCCAAGAATGTGTCTTTGTTGTCTGGGCTAGTGTGAGGTCTACTGTTTTAACTTAATGGAAAACCCTACGGAGCAAAAAAAAAAAAATTATGGATTGTGCCTCTTACCGGCGGTTTTCGTAGATGCTATTTTATCAGAAGAGTACAATAGACACACAATTTTGGAATTTATTGATTTCAAAATACACGGATCTGTTGAGGGGTGTGTGATCAAAGTGGGTGCCTTTAAAATACTACGTGGAGCGTTGGGGTCGCGTGGTCTAAGGTGGGGCTAACTTGCCTTGTCCACAGGATAAAAACCAATGGTACCTGACAGGTTGACTGATTCCGCCTCGGGGCGTTATGTTTCTCCGAATATTATTTACTTTGGATTCGGGCAACATCTCGGCGGTTTCTCCGGCTACTTCGGTTTACTCTTCCAGTAAAATTTCATAAAAGGCAACTAATATTAGGTTTGTTGGGTTTGGGCGCGCCACAGGCTGCGACTTAGTAATTAGTTGCAGTTATTTAATATTTACGCAACTCAGCGTACCTGAGCCTTCGATTTTGCAAAGTTTCGACTGCGCTTTGAGGTACTGAAGCTGAAGGAAATGGCTATGAACAGAAATTTTTTAATAGTGAAAGTTGAAGGGAGTGACCAAAGAGCTTATTACGGAAGCTCTTTGATCTAACTCAATTAGCCTCCCGAGGCCCACTTGTAACCTTTGGGCGCTTAGTCTGACACTCAGACGACTGAGCACAACATTGGGTGACCGGGCATGGGAAGAAGGGACCTACATTACATTACATGATTTCTGCTTTAGGTCCAGCGGACTCTTCCGAGCCAAATCAGGACCAAGAAGGGACCTAGTATAGTGCATGCTGATCACAATATTGAAAATACCGTAGTTTTGACTCCTTTTAATACATCAGATTACAGTCTTACTTAAAAAGGGAAGACCTTTGGTAATTAATTTTCTGTACATACCGGTACTTTACGTTCCATAAGCTAAGCGGAAGTCTAGCTTGATAACTGAGAAGGGACACAAGGAAACGAATGACGTTCAATTGATATTTTCAGAGTCCGTGAAATTACAACGCTAAGCTTTTATACACACCAACGATCAATATATATAGACCTTCACGCAAGCCAGCAAAATGCTGAGTGACGCCAGAAGCTGAGCGATCATTTAAGGACCTGAATACATGTATCAACGGTTTGGCATTTGAAAACCTGTGAACAGCTATGAACTATTGGATGATCACATTATGCAACGATGATGCGTTCAATGTTGAGGAAGGCTGTTGGAAGGAAACAGAACACTCGTTTTTTAATGAGGATGATGATGATGGTGATGATGATGATGATGATGATGATGATAATAATAATAATAATAATAATAATAATAATAATAATGGATGCTATACGCCTTATTCCTAAATCAGACACAACGCGCGGCGATCTATAATCAACATACACGCTGCGGCTCACATGTTGTACACTCCTACACACACAACAAAGACACGCTCAACATTCAAACATATGGCGTAAAGGCAAGTCACTCAATGATCTTCGGTATTTCAACGTTGTTGCAGGAAAACGTTTTTGTAAAATGGATGAGCATTGTTGTTGTTGTTGTTTACAATGGATGAGCGTGCTATTTTCCCTTCAACACGCTTTAACGTATAACCGCATTCAAAGCACTGCCCATCTTAACCATCCCAATTTTACGCCCTTCCCAAAAGGCTTTCAACGCTCGAACAACGATAATTATGTTAAAGGTTGAAAACGCTGCTCACCGCCGCACCTTTATCAATGCGTTCATACGAGTTATGTTATGTTATGTTATATCAGTTTATAGTCCCCTCTCTTCCCGATAAGGATTTTCAGAGAGGAGACTCTGAGTAGATCTACTTCGTCCCTAAAGCCTGTCAGCAGAAATGATCAATGAACAGGTAGGCGAAGAGAGAATGACGTCAAGGCACCGAAAATGTTTTCCATCATCAATAAACTAGAAATAGGGAAGTACAGAATGGTAGTAATCAATGAGTCATTACATTTTTAACCGTCAAAATATTGACAATTACGTGCCATCACATTGGTTTTATATGTTGCACGTCTGACATTAATTATATCCTATTATAGACAACTATAGGTGTTCTAGCCTGTGTCTCTTTTTTGTAAAGAATGCTGCTTTCTCGACGAACAATGTCAAGCCATGTAATGTGTTACACTGACGAGATCTCTGAACGTATGCAGGTACATCGGCTATCGCCTTGAGCAGGAAACGCCGTATATAAGAACGATTAAAGAAATACATAATATTGCCTGACTGATTATTTGGCAGTAAGGCAAGGTAGAGAGTTCCTTCTGAACGAACCAAGGGAAACAACCGTTGCCACGTGAATTCTTGAGCCAGTCAAAGCCCTGCCTCTGTGTATCTGCTACTTGTTCATCATAATTTATATGTGCGTTTTGAAAAAAGGATTTAGTTGAAGGCCTGGATAAATTATGTTTATAACACAAGGCTTATCAGTTTGCATTGGTCTATGTGTAATACAAATTCAAAATGGTGGTGGTAAAGTTGGATATGAAAAAAATAAACCTTTTAAATGTAGCATTAATGTAGTTTCTCGAATAAAAATTGTGACATGAAATTCATAAGAATATTTTCCTTTATGTCGGTGGGAGCTTTTCTAATTTTGATTTGTTTGCAGGACTATATAGTATAGATAACCAATCATTATTATCCACACACACACACACAACCTTGACCATGTTTCAGGGAATTCACACAAATTTATTGTTGCAGAAACATACACGTTACAGCTTGCAATTCTTCTGAATAAGCCATCAAAGTTATTTTGACAAAATGTACAACATGCAATTGCAAGAATTAATCGAACCTCAATAATTCATGTAATCTAAACTTGCACGTGGCTTCTTTCTGTAAAAAAGTATAATGCACTTGATCTAAATAGTCCTTGTTGCTATCGCATCCTCACAATGAGAATGAAAAATGCTCTCACTATACAACAGCTGACAATGTAAAGTACTGATTATTTTTAGCAAAGTTGCGATGTTTCTCGACCACATCTTTCACTGAGAATGCAATTCATACTCACTATAAAACAACAGAGAGAATGTCACTTACTACATATATCTGCCAAAGTCCCCATGCAATTTTCATTGAAATAAATACTCTTGTATTCCATGGATATTTACTATTTTGATGGATTTTACGAAGGCATGACACTCTCAAAAAAATAAAGGCGTTAAACGCCACAAACAAAATGAATACACAGTACTGGTATTGCTGGCACACCCTAAAGAGTCTTTATTAAAATCACATACAAGCCAATCCACTCTCCCAACCACCCACATGCATGCACGCCCATATAGAGCAAAATCATTCAACAGTAGGTATTGATAACACTGTTTGAAACGTCCACTCTTTTGAAATACAGTCGCAACACGAAAAATTCAAACAAATACAACTAACAATGCACATCATCATTATCATCATCATTATCATCAAACAATTTCATAGAAGAAAGTAAATACAGACATGGTTTTTCTCAAACTTTAACTTGACAACGCTGCCATACCGCAACAGGTTACTTCAGCTTACTGTTGCACAATGTTTATGCTGTATCGCAAAGTTCTGTGCATCACATGTAAGTACTAATAATATTGTTACAACGGGATACACAGTAGCACTTTCAAATTTTTTTTCTTCAGTTTCTGAACACTGGTGTACAGTCAAACTGCATCCACTGTAAAGAACATTTTCCGTCCAAAACTAATAATGTATATAAACACAACATTTTGCAACAAGTGGCACCTTTGTGTGTGCTGATTCGCAGAAGCACTTTCAATTTTTATTTTAGCTTCTGCACACTGGCGTACAGTCAAATTGTATCCACTGTCGTGAATCTGTTCTGTCCAACTATAATAATAAATATAAACACACAATTTTACAACCAGTGGCACATTGCTGTCTGTAACAGTTCATTGCTGCTGCTTGGTCTTGCGGTGGACAATGTCTCGTAACTGGGAGAGGATCTTTACTTCTCTCTTGCTGCGCTCCTCATGGTTGAATTTAGCCAACGCTCGCTTTTCGTCAGCACTGTAGATCTGGTTTTCCTTTCTCAGACGTACAGCCTCCATGCGACGATGTCTGTCACACAGTTAGAACAATACATTACATCAACAAACTTTAACAAGTGAAACCTTGAAAAGAATGGCAAAACACTTCTTTTTTATAGACAAAATTTCCCCTTAACTTTCTTACTTGTAAAAAAATTTTATTCATGCTTATGTGGTTATACATTTTTCGCGTGTCTGATATATTCACATTTTTATTGTATTCCTCAATGTGTCCAAGAGTTCTGAAAGATCAGTGGTCACAATCAGTACAAGCATTAACTCCCTTGTAATATGATGTCACAGACATCAATCACTAAGTCTAGGCTAGGGAGTTATACACAGCTGTATAAACACAGTGTAATTCCTACACAATTAGAAGGCACTGACACACTGTGCCTATACATCGAATAACCAGTCCACAATAACCCACAATACGCTTGTGTTTTTCTGAGTTATCTACCCTGCCAAACTCAACAAAAGCTAGAAAATGGCAAAACTTTAAAAAACCAACAAATTTTAAACTAATATGCTTATCAGAAAAGGCTTATCAGAAAAGGGTTGGACTCCATTCAATAATGCTATAATGCGCCAAGCTCTGTACTGTATAGGGCCAGGAAGGGGGCTGTCCGGGCGGCTGCGCTACATGCAATTGAGTGCCTATTGCTTGCACCATTAGCACCACGAGACTTTCGTAAATTCGCTACAATTACAGAGGCCTGCAACCTAACACAAGAAAATATTTTATAATGTCGACCACATCACCAGAAATGCAACTCTTTTTAAAGAAAATTCTTCTGGCATTCTTAATATTAATAACAAAATAACACAATGAAATAAATTAAACTAACCAAAGGCCTTTTTTTAATACAGTGCCCTTTCCCATGAAGAAAACAAAGCTTAAAATGTTCATACCTGCTACCACTCATAACGTAACCCTGGGTCTCATAGTTCTGGATCTCATCGCAGGTCAAACCAATCTCACCACGCCTTGGAATACGTTTGCCTTCTGCAATGTAGGCAGCCATAGCCGCACCTTCACCAGGTAGCAGGGCCTTGCCGTAACTGTGATAGAAACACAACAATCCATACAAAAAATAAAAATAAAAATAAAATAACAATAATAATAATAATAAGAAGAAGAAGATGCGATGAAAAAAATCATAAATAAATAAAATGTAGGCATATGTAATCATGGCTACTTATTTTTACCAGCACCATTAAAAAAACAATTCCTTTTCTTTTTCTTCTAAATGACTAGTAGTATTTTTTTTGAGAACTGAAGACTTTCTCTCTCCCCCATCACAGATACCCTAAAAAAGTAAACTTACGCATACAGCCCAACATACGTTAATCATAATAACTAATCATCAACATCTGCCACAGACAGACAGACACACACCGAATTAGACATACATTTTACAAGAAGAATGGGAATCTAGTGTGATTCTGAATAGTACCAGTGTTACTAATGTGTTTATATTGATTCTCGGCATTTTTGCCATTATTATTCACACCAAACTCTGAAAATAATTTCTCTTAACCCAGAATCCTTTTTGTTTTCTCCCAGTGTTGACTACAATTCCAAATTGTCTTAGGACCTACTGGAATTCCAATAAACACTAGTACAATTCAGAATTGCACTGGATTTCTATTCTTCCTATGACATGCATTTAAGCTAACAGGGGATCAGTTTGAAACTGAAATTTTTTAAGAAAGTACTTTACTCAACAGTCACATTTAAACTTCCAATGTCAATATAGCGAAAACAATAAAATTTGGTTATAACTCACTCTAACGGTTTGATGCCTGATGCACTCTCAACGAAAGGTTTGGGGCCAAATGACTCTCCTTCTTCATCATTGTCAATGTCTAAAAGGAAAAAAAAAATTAAAAGAAACAAAAAATATATATATATTGTAAGAAACATCATATATGCATGTTATCATAATTAACATGGCTCCACAGCAACTTTTTTTTTCCACCTGTAGTCAAATATGTTATCTGTCTGACAACAATTCCAGCCTGTCCAAAGTTTCCTTACAATTTTGATGAAGAAGACTTGGCAGCTGAAAAATACCTGTCCCGTGGGACAGGTTGGGTAGCGGTCTTACCTGTCCGGCAGCTGGTTCTACCTGTCCCGAGCAGTTGGTTTTATGGAGCCCTGATTATACACACACAATCTTTATTCAACTTTATTCAAAGAAGGTGCGGTTATAATTTAAAAAAAAGAGTGTTATCATTTCAAAATTGTGGATGCAGGATGGAACACGTCTTAGCCCTGATATGCATTAGCGCAGCCATTATTTTTACATGTTTGTTCATTGTGTATGTGTGGAAGTTAATGTTCAATTCCTAATACTACTACTAAATATAATGTATAGTCATTCCAAAGCCCACAACTTCAAATGGTTGAACTCCATGCGCCTGATGCACACACAAACTTGCACGCAAGTACGATGCTTCACACACACATCCACTTCAAAAGTCAAAATTCAAAATCGCTCCATCCTGAGTGAATTAAAATTCGTGTAACTGTACATCAAACATTGAGGCAATTAGTTGCTGTTGTCACGTGACTGAATACATTCCGGGTTGCGTGTAAGGCTATACATACCAGAAAAACTTCACAAAAAGCAAAGGGAACTTACTCTTTTCTACCCACATGGGTTCTCCATCATCTTCTACCTGGTCACTCTCCTCGCTGTCTTCATCAGTATCGCTGGAGTCTGATCGCCTTTTCTTCTTCTTGCTTGACTTCCGTGACTTTTTGCTGAAGAAAAAAAAACAAAACATGGGAAAAAGATAATGAATTACCAATTTTTTTTTCAATTTTATTCATACCTCGAGTCTTTGTTGTTTGTCTAAGTTATATTGACAGGGCTAGAAATTAACTTTTTTCTTTGGGGGCCACCGGGCCCCTTGATTGAAAAATTTGAGGGCCCACAAGCAACTTTCGGGGCCCAACTTGAAAAATAATGCAAACAAAAAACAAAAGAATTATTGACAATATAATAAGTAGAAAGTACAATTTGTCTGATAATCTAAAATAAAAACAATTGAATTTCCAATTTTGCTGAGTGATGTCATTTTTATTTGCCTTTTCTTTCACTTTCAAACATTACCAACAAAAAAGGGGAAAACACACACACACAAACATTCAGTGACACACATATTCCAGTGACTAGTGAGCCTGAAATGGTCATTAAACAAAATAGAAATAAATCAAGTGAGTCTCTTGTATAATACTTTTCAGTTTTGTGACTGAGTATTGCACAATACACATCATTAAATTTTTAATATGAGTAACCTAACAAAAAATCTGACCTCAATGCACAAAAGTTCAAAACAAAACCATGAAAGGGAACTAAACTTAACAGTACTCTTCCTCGTTCACTTCAAGGCCATGCCATGGAAATCTTTTTTTCCACCCTTCATTGTAGTTCCTTGATCTTTTTTCCTCTTCATATTTCTTTTTTCTCTCTTTTTCTTGTTTTTTCCTTTCGTTGACGTTTTCTTCTGACGTCTTTCGCTTCCCAAAAATTGGAAAATACGCCATCGCCGATTGTTTTAGCAACTGTATGGCGACGATATGTAGCCATACTTTCGTACTTGCAAAGATGGACATTTTGCGCTTATGTTGTGCCATAGCCTTTTGTTTATTATATTAAAAAGATATTGAAGTGTATATTAAACTTTTAAGTGCAAAATTAAAGGGCTTTCGCTTCTTTTCTGGTTTTTTTTTTCTGTCCAAATTTAGGGCACCGGTGTGGGTTGCTTCCCTTGGCCCAAATACGAAACTGCCGAGTAGAGCTAGCTGTAGCAGACGAATTATTTTGCGGGCCAAGTGGGCCCTTCGTTTTTCAACTTTCCGAGCCCGAAATCAACTTTGCGGGTTTTTGGCCCCAGGCCCCCGCTAATTTCGAGCCCTGATTGAGGACAACTGAAACCAAATGTGATGCTCAATAAATGCAATATCTTTAATATTGACGGTTGCTGATAAAACATATAACAAACACAACAGATGTCTCAAACTGACATTCTTTCGAACAGTTTAAACAAAAAGTAGGTATGGCCTACCTTCATTGTTAAATATAAAACAAAAGAAAATCATGCACGCATGCTTACCTTTTCTTTTTCTTGTGCTTACTGGATTTCTTCTTGTGCTTCTTCTTTTGCTTCTTGCCTATGAAGCAACAGGAACAAAATTGTTTCTGTCTCTTACAATTACAAAACAACTGCTACCCCATTCTAATCAAAGTTTGTTCAAACAAGAATGTGCAAGTTCAAAATATATATATGCATGAAACATGACATTTTCCTTAAATATTCTATTCATAATATTTACGAACAAGTAACTGATTTAGAACTTGACAATATATTTACAACAATTTTATTCACACCTCCCAAAAATACCAGCTATTAGAACACATGTGTACATCAACAAACAAACCAAAAAAAATCACCAAATATTACAACAGACAATAAAATGAAACTGTAATGTCCGAAAAAAAATAAGTATTCACACACACACACAAACACTTAGGTACTTGAATACACTAACAAATCTTTACCACTCACATACTCCACAACCAACGAACAAAAACTCAACACAAGCACAACATGGGAATCTCTCTCTCTCTCTCTCTCTCTCTCTCTCTCTCTCTCTCTATATATATATATATATATATATATATACTCACCAGAGTTTGAATCGGAGTCCCCATCAGACAGCTTCTTTTTGGATTTCTTCTTCTTCACCATTACTACCTCTTCATCAGAGCTGTGAAATAAAATAAAGAAACTGTGAAATAAAATAAATAGACACATAAAATTCATTGAAAAACATTTAGGTGAACAAAGTAAGTCTAATAAATATTAGTCACGGTGGTGGGAAGAGAGAGTGGGGGAGGAGAGAGGAAAATGTAAAGGGTACAGTGATGGGGAGATGTCTTATGATGTGTATCATCTTGTAGTCCATAAAATATGGGGCTAGGACTTGAACTTGAGTCTATGTAATAAAATTACATGTTTATCAATTTAAAAACCTCCTTTGCTCTTTTTTGTCTCTCACACACAGACGATTGCATTCACACACACATAATGCACTCTCTCCCACCCACCCACCCAACAACACACACTCACATGCAAACACACACACACACATACACACATAGGCAGTTACCAAAACACACCTAATTATCATATAAAGTTTGAATAAATATGATTTAAAATAATAACAGAGCTGAACACTTTTTTAAAAAATCCTTTGTCGCTTACAAAAAGACTGGCTTTATTTCCCTCCTGAAATGGGGGTTAGGGACTAACCTATGCTCAGGAGGAGAGGGGGAGGGTGCCCACACTTCTGGTACTCCTGCTGCGCCTATCCTCTCTCTGTCCTCTCGACGTCTGTTCACAAAACACAAGCAAGAACATTATTTTTGTTAAAAATATATAAACAATGATTTCACAATTGTTTAAAATCAAGTTAACTACCACACTAGACATTAAATTGAATATCGACTGCAATAAAACATTTGTGACACCTTCAATTCATTCAATTTTAAAAACTAGAAGGACAAAGCCAACGTGTCTCTCATGCTCGTTATGGAACTCGCAATATTTAACATGAAAATGAGTGCCCAGAAAAAAAACAAAATGAAATGGTGGCTTTAAAATGCAAAGTAATACCGACTTTGATCTTTCTATGCTCTTGACCTTGACCTCCGGCACAAAATGCACTCATGTACTGTAAAATAAACTACAGCAACAGTTTTTATGCAAAAAAAAAAGTGACTTTGGAATGACCTTAACATTGGAATGACCTTGGGATGACCTAGACCTTCCTGTGAGCTCTGATGCTCATGTATGACCAAATAACCCAATGTTGTTGCACACTATGGGATAAATACAGCCATTCTACTGTGCGATGACCTATTTTATAAAATGCTTTGCAATGCCTACAATGACTTGACCTTCAAGATCAATGCAAAACCACACACAAATAACTGCCGTGTCTTGAGGTAGTTGGAAAATTTTAGAGCAGACAAAACAAGCAGTCCAATACTGGAAATTTCCCTGTCACTATGCCAGTTGTTGGTCTTCCTACCACTGTAGAAAGGTACCTTAGCAGTCCTGCTGGCTAAAAATGACTGACTTCATGGAAAGTTTCCAATGCGGGACAGAAAACAGTTATCGTCTTACATTTGACTTCAGTGACTACAATGGTGGACAGCACAGCAACAGTATCGGTGAAAACCTCCCAGCCAATTGAAAAAGGACCAGAATAGAGCGCAACAACACCAGCAGCAGAATGACAACATTTTATCATCGCTGCAACTTGACCATGTACCAAGCGAGTACCAATTAATCCACTGTAAACTGTCAGAATTATCTTTCTGTAAACAAAGAGTGAATCAACAATAGTAGGCCTACGAGAGATTAACAGATTGCGGACATTCATAACATTCCATAACCCGATAAACAGTGTGTCATGAACTCGCATGCACATGCGTCACAAGAGGACATGAACCAGAAGTCAAAAATTCTGATCAGCTGCGTTCGATGTCTACAGTCCTAGCGCAGTGCCAGCGTGAACTAGAGATGATGTCTATGGCCATGATGGACTTGAACCAGTCACTGTCATCTAACAGAAACACAGAGAACGTGTTTTGTGAGCGAGAGGATGGGTGGGACTCTACACTTTCTGCAATGCCTACATTGTACAGTTTTGCAGAAAGCGCGGCATTGGAAACACGTTACAACATCAACAGCATCAAGTCGCAGATCAGCACTGTCATGGACAGAACAGAACAGAGATGGCTGCATGATTGGATCAGAAACGTGTGGTTTCACAAGACAGTGATTGACAGTGGCAGTGGAAATGACATTTTGATTGTTGACGCAGATGATTTGGTCCTTCTCTATGAATTACAACAGCAATACGTTTGCAAGTGGTGGATGAAGAGAGGTGCCAGTCAATACTGTTATGGCGATTCCTACAAGCCATTTTGTCGTATTCTCGGTAGGTTGCCACAGTTTTCCCGCTGCCGCTACTGGGCAGAGTGCGATGAGCTACAGTAGAACCTGAGAGTGGTAGCTTCCCTTATGCATGAATCCCTTGGTTGACTTTAGTCATCAAAAATCGGTTGTTTTGGTTATTAAAACACTGGCAAGTGACCAGAGACATGATTGTTGTGGTTTTCGTGACAAGTACTAAGGTTGTTTTTTTCAGGTTCGAATATTCATTCTTGTTTGGCCTATTGTACTCCCCTCCATAAATTGTAATGGAACCATGTTCTATGCAATAAAATATTTTGATTCTGAGATCAACGCAAAAATGGAACATATATATATGAAATATCAATCTATCATCTCTAAATAAACAAGTTTGGACTTTTATATCTCTCATAGTTTAGGATCAAGGTCACTTCAAAGTACCTATATGAATTGACTTTGACCTTGACCTTGGAGTGAGGTTGGCGAAATGTGCACAGTATGTGTCTCATTCATATCTATCAGTATCATGCATCAAAGAATCATAAGTTCAATAGCAATAACTTCGAAAAAAAGGGAAAAGGTTGTGAAAAATTGTCATTTTTGTAGTAATATTTTTTTACCCTGTGACCTTGGCCTTGAAGTGAAGTCATTCATTCACTGATCATTTATGAGGTCTCATGGCTATACACCATCTTACCAAGTTTGGATGTGATGGGTGAAATAGGTTCTGAGATATTAATCCACTTGCAAGTTATGCACAAAAGCTGGACAGACAGACGGACTGACACTTTTTTGTTTAAATGTCATTTTTTTAAAAAACTATTTAGGGCTCATCTTGCACAGATTTGCAAAAATCTTGAAAAAAAATTGGGAGGGGAGAAGGGGGGGGGGGAGAGAAGAGTGTGTACATAGAATCACATCGCATTGCATGTGAGTCAAAAGAGTAATAATAATTATATAAAAAATAAAAACATACACAAAAAATGCAAACTATTCAGCCAAAAATAAACAAGCTCCTCTCTGCCTTCAAAATAAGTTTGGTTTCTAAGTTCTACACTTGACACTTAAAAGCGTGTCACTTGACTGTACAACATTTTCGAAGTAAACAGTTTCTTTAAATTCTCTGAATACAAAATATTATGTCCATCTGAAAGTAAAGACACAATGTTAAAATATGATAAGATAATGATTAAAGCTAATAATATTAATTATGCGTTTTGTTACTGTGAAGCCAGACAGGTTTGTTAACTTAACTCTTAAGTCTTAGCAACTGCTGAGGGAAGGTGTGTCTTCAAACAATGCTTTAATCAAAATATTGTGTCACATTTTGCAATGCATTAAAATATCATCATCATTGTTAACTTTCAGCTTTGCCATCATCATCATCATCGTTATTAATTGCCATAACTGCCCTCCTCCTCATCATCACCATCATTATTCCTCACTTTCATAAGATAAGTTCAAAACCATGCCTTTCCATAAGGTGATTGGTGGGGTCGTGCTTGTGCTTGTGATCCCTTGGGCCAAAGCTGTGATTGTGTCCACGTTGACTGTGGTGTCCATTCTCCATTGCTGTCTTTCCCCTGTGCTCACCAAGATCACCGAATTCTCTTGCAGGGTTCCTAAAACACCACATCACATATGAATTGTTTTCTAACACACTATAATACTAGTATTGACAAGATACAAAACGATTCATTACTCCCATTTATACAAACTGACAATGACATTTGACATGTGTTATGGACTATGCATCAGACTCAGGCAGCCACCTCTGTACCAAATAAAGAAATATATGAGTGTATATATTTTATAATTTTTATACAAACATATTTAAATAAAGGACAATGAGGGGGAAAATCTGTTCCTAATTCTCAAATGGCAGCCATTAACGGCTCCATAGTCATAATGAGCATCACGTACAGCAGATCACAACTAAGAAAACAAACAAAACTAGAACAAACGAAAATAATTATTTTGTTTACCAATGACAGTGCCTTTTTTAATTAAAAAAACACATTATTGCATAAATATTTTTTGAATAAAATAAATAAATATAATAATACATTTGCTGATATATCTATATATATCTATATATATTTATACCTAGATCCAAAAGATTTTGGAGAAATTTTCCTCAGGAATGGCTGCAGCACTGAAGAAGATGGTCCATTCCTCTCCTTCGACTTTGACCTCGATCTCCTTGGCTGTACGGGTGATCTTGACCTTCTGAAAATCGGCGATCTAGACCTACTACGCTGCCGTTTCCTGATTGGAGACCTTGACTGTGATCTGGAGTACCGTCCCAGCTTCTTAGATGCTGGTGGCGACCTTGACCGCCTTGACCGTGACCTTTCATCTGGTGATCTTGACCTCAACCTTGACCTTCCTGCTTTGCTTGGTGGTGGAGAGATAGAGCCCCTAGACTCACTAGAGCTTCTTGACCTTTTTGGTTTCAACCCATTCCTGGACCTTCTTCTGTCTTCAGATCCTCCTGATGAGTCAGATTCACTGGGAGAGTGACGTCTTTTACTATTAGAAGATACTGGTGACCGTGATCGTCTATCTAAAGAGCGTCTACGGGGTTGTTTCCTGTTATCAGGCGAACAAGACCTGGATGAAGAACTTCTTGTCATGGCGATGACCTGAAGTGAAAACAAAACTCAAAGTAAATAATACATGTGTAATGTTGATATAACAGCAGGCCAGGCATAACATGATCAAACATGAAACCAACTTAAAAAAAAATACTCATCAGTTGCAACAATTTTTTTTTACTAACAGGATAATTTAACTACTTCAAATAACTCCATGTAATGTTTGAAGGTGCAGGGCCGTTTAAAAAGGTTTCATGGCTTACTTTGTCTCCAACTTACTACTACTAGAACTACTAAATAACGTACCCTCAGAGACTGTCAAAGAAGATTCATGCAATGTGTTACAAAATTAAATTTAAAAGATAAGTTTTATTTCAAGAGGGTTATATACTCCACTAATGTGGAAGTTTAAAATGTTTTCAAATTGTTCGACACTAAGCCTGGATCAAGGGGATGGAATGACCACTGACCCTCTCATTCAAAGATCTACAGGCTTCTACAAGTTCTAGCATGCAATGCTGTGCTAAAATGAAAACGTGAACAAAAGTTGAAATTGGAATGTAATTTTTCAAGGGGTGAGTAAGGGGTGATTGTGATGTTTGTATGCTTCTATTATCTATAAGTATAAGTATAATTTACCACTTTAAAAACCTATTTGCATGTTAACAATAATAATTTCAAATCACACTCTGCACATTGATGCACAGGCTCTGAAGTCTTTTCTTTCGTCTTTGTAAATTCGTGGGCCTCCTACTTACGTATGCTAGAACTTGCCTGAACTACATGTAAAGCATGTAGCTCTCTGAATCAGTGACCATGATATCGTCTTAACAGACAGCCGCTTAAAAGCTGCAAGAGTGAAACGAACACCAAGGATGATCAAAGTCTGGAAAAAAGCTGACTTGGGATCAATGAAGCAGGACACTATTGCGCTTAGCGCATTGCTGTTGGAAAAACCTGATCAGGAGGTGGAAGAAGTATGGCAAACCATCAAAAGTCACCTCCAAAACATAATGGACAAACATATTCCAAGCAAAGTTACCTCAGTCAAACACCATCAACCCTGGATTACTTCTAAACTAAAAAAGGTGGCTCGAAGGAAGTACAGAGCATGGCGCACTGTGAAAACCATGAACAGGATGGAAGATTGGGAAAGGTACAAAGCAATAAAGAAGGAGTCTAGACGTACAAACAGACATGAGTACCAGAGATACGTGAACAGCCTTGTGGAGGAGAATACATCTAAAAACCTGTGGAAACTGTTCAAAAACAAAAGAACTGATGCAATGGGCGTAGCCCCCCTCAAGAGGAATGGCCTGACCTTCAGCGACAGCCAAACCAAAGCAGATATTCTAAATGATCAGTTTTGTGAAGCCTTCACGAAGGAAGACACATCGAAACTGCCTACCTTGGGAGAGAGCCCCTATCCTGCAATGCGAGACATCGCTGTCAGCGAAAAAGGAGTCCAGAAACTCCTTGAAAACCTAAACCCCAGGAAGGCAGCGGGACCCGATGGTATTCCGTGTAGACTACTGAAGGAATTAGCAGTCGAACTGGCACCTGCACTAACCCTGCTCTTCAGACAATCCCTGATCTCTGGTGATATCCCCGCAGACTGGAAGCACGCATATGTTTGTAGCGGAGTGGAGGGTAGGTGGTAGAAGTAGGAAGAAGAGCGGAGCGCTCTAGAGGAGGCTGGTAGTAGGAGTACAGAAGAAGAAGACTCTCTTTTCCTTTTCTTTCACACTCGCACACCAATCGAAGATGTGGTTCTATTTCCAGCATTTATTTCTGAGTGAATAATTTTGAGCCACGGAACAGACAGTCATTTACAGTAGTATGTACATTCTGTGTCGGCCCGTGTCTGCCGTCTCACTGCCCCTCCAACTGGGGGGTCAGTCGGTTTTTATCATACAGCGCCAGCCTTAGCGGAGACGCACATGCGCGAGCCAATCGCGGAGCCTTAAGTAAGTGCCTGTGGGCCAAGTTTGTGTTATTTTCAATTTACAAATCCCGCTCGCCTTTGGCCTAATACAAATCAAAACATAACATAATACACATCACCAGAAAGGGCATAAAACAAGCTTCCCAAATATGTACATGAATTATTCATACAAGGTACAGATAAATAATAAACTTCGAAAATACGCGACTCAAAGTACGACCTTAAGCACACAAGTTCACAAAAAGATACAAATGATACATTTAAGACATACCAAAAACCCATACGTATTACATGCTCTAAAAGCTTAATGTCCAATCTGGCTAACTATATACAAAATAAAATGCATGACTTATCTGTAACTCTTACAAATCATGAATCTCTATGTACACACTAACACAAGCTACAAACACAGTGTTATCGCAGGTTACATCACTGGGACTAGCGATCTCGGCCTTAACTACTCTAATATAAACTAAATTCATACAACATTCCATAAGAATAATATCTAAGGCTAGCTACATAATAATTATTTGATGGACAGAAATAAAAGGGGGCTAGTGTACGGCTCTGACAAGGTGTCGCATTTGGCGGTAAGTTTAAACAAAGGCTGTGCGTGTAGCAGACGACGCGTCGGCTAAACACGTTACACGAAAACGGTCAAGATAGCATACTACATGACTAGTAAGGTTTAGGGATAGAAATACCGCACCAGTAGCGAACAGCAGTCGGCTACATTCGCACCGGCTTTTTAACCACTCAGCGTCCGCGCTGAGAAACTGTACTCAAGAGCAGATGTGCTGCTACTTGAATAGCATCACTGGGCCAAGGCATTAACTTGCCCATGGAAACCATCCGACATCTTAAGTCAGGATAACAACAACAATCCCTATGACTCGTCCTTTACGACACGAATCTGACCTAACCAGAAAACGTTAAAATATGAACTTGGCATCGCCTAATGGGATGACTGACTATGTATTTGACAGGGAGTCCAGTATCTCAAAAAGGTCCATATTTAACATCATAACAAAATGCGAATCATGTACAGTTTACCTGCCTTTACAAAACATCCTGCCGTAAACATCAAAGCTCTAAACAGTACTATTTCCCTAATATCTATTCTATTCTACACGTACACCGTACACATGTTAATTTCTACAAAACTGCATATGTTTAGCAACAATGCTCAAAATCGATGGACATAACTAACGCATGATACATTATTAAAATAGCACAAAAAAAAACAGTATTTACACAGACAATTAAAAAAAAAAATCATATCTACACAGAATTGTTTAGTTGTCTCATTAAAATAAAAGTCCGTATCTGAGAGTATTCCCATACTACTTTACAGTGTCATTATGTACATACCAGAGGCTAGGTATCGGAGACTGTTTTCTGTGCTAGACGCAGTGATCTTCTTGGCGCAGGACCCGGGCGTGGTGTCGACACTTGGGACGCTAGATCTTTAGTCCCAGATGTCCTGCCCGTCCTCACCCGAAAAAGAAGGTAGCTTGGGAGGCGGCATCACGTAGAGGCGTGGCGTGAGGGCTGGTGGGCCGTTGACGTCTTGGACGCCGCTCACTCGGTCACTCGATGGTCCGCTGCCGTCCACCTGGGAGGGAGGTTGACTGTTGTTAGCTGTGGCCACAGCAACCGACGGTCCAGTGCTAGCTGGGAGTTGCACACTGCTGTCCTGCTCCGCCATCCTTGTTTGGCTTCTGGTTAAAATTCTTGAGGTCGCCGTTGTTAGTCTTGGTCTGGGTCTTTCAATGACTGCTGCTCCGTGTTAGCTGGGATCCTGCTCGCAGCGCCAGATCGATGTAGCCGAGTGGAGGGTAGGTGGTAGAAGTAGGAAGAAGAGCGGAGCGCTCTAGAGGAGGCTGGTAGTAGGAGTACAGAAGAAGAAGACTCTCTTTTCCTTTTCTTTCACACTCGCACACCAATCGAAGATGTGGTTCTATTTCCAGCATTTATTTCTGAGTGAATAATTTTGAGCCACGGAACAGACAGTCATTTACAGTAGTATGTACATTCTGTGTCGGCCCGTGTCTGCCGTCTCACTGCCCCTCCAACTGGGGGGTCAGTCGGTTTTTATCATACAGCGCCAGCCTTAGCGGAGACGCACATGCGCGAGCCACTCGCGGAGCCTTAAGTAAGTGCCTGTGGGCCAAGTTTGTGTTATTTTCAATTTACAAATCCCGCTCGCCTTTGGCCTAATACAAATCAAAACATAACATAATACACATCACCAGAAAGGGCATAAAACAAGCTTCCCAAATATGTACATGAATTATTCATACAAGGTACAGATAAATAATAAACTTCGAAAATACGCGACTCAAAGTACGACCTTAAGCACACAAGTTCACAAAAAGATACAAATGATACATTTAAGACATACCAAAAACCCATACGTATTACATGCTCTAAAAGCTTAATGTCCAATCTGGCTAACTATATACAAAATAAAATGCATGACTTATCTGTAACTCTTACAAATCATGAATCTCTATGTACACACTAACACAAGCTACAAACACAGTGTTATCGCAGGTTACATCACTGGGACTAGCGATCTCGGCCTTAACTACTCTAATATAAACTAAATTCATACAACATTCCATAAGAATAATATCTAAGGCTAGCTACATAATAATTATTTGATGGACAGAAATAAAAGGGGGCTAGTGTACGGCTCTGACAAGGTGTCGCATTTGGCGGTAAGTTTAAACAAAGGCTGTGCGTGTAGCAGACGACGCGTCGGCTAAACACGTTACACGAAAACGGTCAAGATAGCATACTACATGACTAGTAAGGTTTAGGGATAGAAATACCGCACCAGTAGCGAACAGCAGTCGGCTACATGTTCAATCGGTCTTCAAAAAGGACGATCGAAGCCAAGCAGTCAACTACCGACCCATATCTCTCACCTGCATCTGCTGTAAACTCCTGGAGCATATAGTCAGATCAGAGATCACAGCTCATCTCGACAAAAATAATATCATCACTGATGCCCAACACGGTTTCCGAAAGAAAAGATCTAATGTAATACACAACTGATCCTGACCGTCGAGGACCTGGCTGCTGAGATAGACAAGGGAGGGCAGACCGATACCATACTCCAGGACTTTTCCAAGGCATTCGATAAAGTGCCCCACCAGCGCCTACTACTGAAACTTGATTTCTATGGAATCAGAGGGAACACTAAGGCTTGGATCCAGAGCTTCCTAAACAACAGAACACAGCAGGTTGTGGTGGAAGGAGAAAAGTCCTGAGTCGGATCAGTCGTCTCCGGAGTCCCACAAGGCTCCGTGCTTGGACCTAGCCTCTTTCTGATTTTCATCAATGACCTCGGTCAGGGACTCAAATCAAAGATCAGACTCTTCGCAGACGACACCATCATCTACTCCTGCATAAAGTCTTCTGCTGACCTTACAGCGCTGCAGCAGGACCTGGATAAACTGGAAGAATGGGAGCTCAGGTGGCAGATGACCTTCAATGTCCAGAAGTGTCAACTACTCTCTGTCACCAGAAAGAGAAACAGGATCTCCTCAAGCTACAAACTGCATAGCCAGACCCTCAACACTGTCTCGGAGGCAAAATACCTTGGAGTAAACCTATCTGGAGACCTAAACTGGGGAAAACACGTCCAGGCAACAGCAGCAAAAGCCAACAAGACCAGTGCTTTTGCCCACAGGAACCTCAAAGGGTGCTCAGCAGGAGTCCAGTCTCAGTGCTTCAAGAGCCTCGCCCGTCCTCTCCTGGATTACGTAGCGGTCTTTTGGGATCCCCATCAACAACATCTAGTCTCCACACTGGAGATGGTCCAACGACGAGCAGCCCGTCGTATCCTAAATGACTTCAGCAGGACTAGCAGCGCAACATCCATGATGGAAAAGCTGAACCTGGAACCCTTGCAACAGCGGAGACAGGTCGACAAGGTGACCATGATGTACCGGATCATGCACGGCCTTGTCGACGTTTCCCAACTAGGACTTATGCGTGGAGCCCACCGGAGCACTAGGGGTCACAACATGAAACTCCTTGTCCCCCACACCAGAACAGATGTGTACAAGCACTCCTTCTTCCCGTCAGCTACCAGGCTGTGGAACTCTCTGAGCGCTGAATCAGCATCAGCCTCGTCTGTCGCATCTTTCAGAGCATCGCTGACAGACTGGAGCATAAACATCTTGTAATGAACACCTCCTACGACTACGTGTACATATGTCTTAACACAATTTTAACCCAGGCAGACTACCTCACTGCCTCATCCTCAAATAGTACTTTTGCCTGATTTTAAATCTGTGAACACCCTTCGCTGCACACGCGAAAGTTGTGGAGTCATTTCCTCGTTAACGGGGTATCCACAGTACTAAGAAGAAGAGAAGAAGAATGGTCATTCCGTCCCCTTGATCCAGGCTTAGTGTCGAACAATTTGAATACATATAACCCTCTTGAAATAAAACTTATCTTTTAATATGTACGTAGTATGTATAGTAACTGTATGTAAATGAGGCCTACGAAAGACGAGACTTCCCAGCCTGTGATTGATGGCAGTAATGAAATGAAATAGGCCTACTTCAAATAGAAACTGTAGTAGAAAAACTAGAATCGATCGAACTAAATTGCAATTTAGGATTGCTTTTGTAACACAAAATATTATTTAAATAATAATAATGAACGCTGCGACATTTACATCCAACGAATTCAAGCTCTGAAGAAAATCAAACAAATAAATGCGGTTATTAGATAATTTCTTTCGTAGTAAGTACGTCTCTACTTACTTCGTGGTGTAAACATCAATGGTGGAACTTCTACTCTCAATTCGCAATTTCCGGTTTAGTTGCATTTTTGGGTTGTATCCTAAAATCAGTCAATTTTAAACTTATATAAATATATTTTATTAGGCAATAAATAATAAACAGCTGCGTTAAAATATCTCATACTAAATATTATTTATAGATGTGGTTATTAATAATTAGATGGCAGAGATTATTTTTGGTTGGTACGAGGCAGGGGACGTAACCGATAGTTTTATCGGGAGATGAATGCAGTTTGCTCCCTTGCATATGAACGAGTCTGTTATTTTAAACTTAATTTAGATGAACATTCTCTTCTTCTTCTTCTTCTTCTTCTTCTTCTTCTTCTTCTTCTTCTTCTTCTTCTTCTTCTTCTTCTTCTTCTTCTTCTTCTTCTTCTCTGTCGTCGTTGTGGTCGTAAGCGTAGTCATAGTTGTAGTAGGAGTAGTCTTAGTAGTAGTAGTAGTAGTAGTAGTAGTAGTAGTAGTAGTAGTAGTAGTAGTAGTAGCAGTAGTAGTAGTAGTAGTAGTAGTAGCCTAGTAGTAGTAGTAGTAGTAGTAGTAGTAGTAGTAGTAGTAAGCTTACTGTGGATGCCCGACTTCGAGAAAATGATTAAGTCCACATAGTAATTACAATAACATAGCTTCAATTAGTTCATTATATTTACTTATTTATTAGTTTTCATCACATTAGTATAATATATTTAATATTTTTATTGAACGTTATATGCAGGGGCGGATAATGCTCTTGATAAGGGGAGATGAGGATGGAGGGATGTTCCTGATAACGTTATGTGATACTATTAGACTCCTAATAATTATGTAGGCGTACCATTCCGTATTTCCAATTTCTGTTGTCCACTAGATAGTAACAGGCGTTAGTCTGCCGTTTTTCTTATTTAATAGAAAAAAAGAAGAAAATTTTTAGTTATAATTCAGCCGGAGTTTGAAGTCACAGCCTAACCTGACCTTGCTTCTACCAGACTGCCAGAAGACCCTGATAAAAATATAATTTTTAAAAATAATAAATAAATAAAACAAGTGCTAGACCCCAACGAATGTAGAGTTTTCTTGCGGTTAATAATAATAATAATAATAATAATAATAATAATAATAATAATAATAATAATAATAATAATAATAATTATTATTATTATTATTATTATTATTATTATTATTATTATTATTATTATTATTATTATTACTATCATCATCATCATCATTATTATTATTATTATTATTAATATTATTATTATTATTAATATTATTATTATTATTATTATTATTATTATTATTATTATTATTGATGTAGCCATCATATTAAGTTATGCAGTTTAACAACTAAAGTGCACGCCGTTAGGGCACAAGCATTTTTTAAATTTGTTTGTTTCGTTTTTGTAAAATCTTAAACACATCGTACTTAGCAACACAATGACTGTAGTGATCTTGACCTTTTGTGATAGCAAAAGGAAGCAGGCCACTAACCTAAGGTAATATTCCTATGAAGTTTGGTCAACAACCGTGTAGTGGTTCTTGAGAAAGGGCGTCCAATGGACTGAAAGATCAGGACAGGACCCGGTAGCTCACCGCAGGACAGTACAGGACCCATGAAACCACCGCAGGGCAGGACAGAACAGGACATGGAACCCAGCGCAGAGAAGGAATAGCAGGAGCAGACGACGAGGTATTAGCGACAGAGAAGTGGTTACATCAACAAGATTTTATTTCATTATTATTTTTTTTAAACTTTGGGCGGGCATGTGTGTGTTTAGTGAAAGTGTTAAGCATTTCGATGCAACTTAGCCGAAATTGAACTCCACGTGAATTCAACAGCTGCCCATGCTGGCATTGAAGTAGCTATTATGAGAGTCAGACAATAGCTGCTAAAGGTTGAGGGGAAGGGTCATGTTGTGGTTTACTCGAGAAAATGTTTCTGTGGCGAAACAACGAGAGAGTGTGGTTGTGCATATTATATGTTGTTGTTGATTTTATTGTCTTAATTCATCAAGATGATAAGACAAAAAAATTTTTAAACGATTATATTAATCTTGCAACAGGTGAATCAAAGATTATTTTCGCTAAGGTAATACACAAAGGATAATTAATTTCTTTTAAGGAAGTTTTGTCGTTCATCTCCAGCGGTAAAATAGGGGCAATAATAGAGCATGCAAACAACATGTGTTCTAAAGACAAAGGTCTGTCACAGGTACATAAAACATTTGTACAATATTTCGGTCTTATTCACACTTTTCTGCTATCCTATGCACCAAAGGGAATCCCCTCTATGAAAAATACTTCCGTTTTTTTTTCTCCGCGTGTTTTAGTGAGTTATTTCCAAATATTCAAGAATAATAACATGTGTCACTGGCCACCTGTATCGTACCATCACATATTTTTATTTTTTTTGCTGCAGTTTATTATCCCTTTCTATCGCCAGTGGCGCGCCTAAACCCTACCTACCTAACATTATTTGTGAATTTTTGAAAAATATTAGGAAAAACATAAAGCGCCCCGATGCTGGCTCGAACTCACACCTGTCAGGCGCCATTGGTTTCTCGCTTGTGGACAAGGCAAGTTAGTCCCGCCTTAGCCCACTTGGCCACAACGCTAGCCTAACATAGTAAGTTACTTCGTGTTTTGTGAAGGTTGCGACGGCGAAGCTATGGAAAACTACAAGAGTTTTCAGGTCCTGTTTCACTTTCTGTCGATGATCGACGCACCTCCGAAGTCGCCACAAATACAGGCCTCTACGATTGTTTTTTGCATTCTTTCACTGAGCATGTACTTCCTCCACCGTTTTTATACTTATCCCACTCGTTTTCTGGCTCTAACAATCGTCGTTTTCGGCAATTTGCCATATTTAAAAGTCACGCATCAAGCTTTGATAAAAGCAAAACAAGCCAAACCGGAACTTGGTTTCATATAACCTCGTTTTAATTTATAATGGCGATACCCACGAGTTTTTATGAGAGGTGCCGGAAAGTTGTGAATTGCATTGAACCATTTTTGATTTGCCATTGAGGAAATAGCTCTTGAGACTTTACTCTGCTCTTCAAAATGTGTGTCAAATATAATTTGTCTAAGTAAACTATGTTCAATATGATGTTGTATTTCTATAGGGGATTTCACATTATATGTCATGGGGAAAAGGGACAATGTTGGGTGAGTGGTAGTTTGTGGTGAGCAGCCAAATTGTAAATAAACTTGAGACGACCGATGTTGTTGTTTTTTTTTTTCGTTAGGTTAGAAAGTAAACTGCAAATAAACATGAACCGATTAATGGAGAGCTATAGAGGTAGTCGGAATAACTGTCTTTCTTTTGTTGTTTGTTTTTTTGTTAGGGATAATAACGTAATGGTAAATGAACAGGAGACGGCAACCTGGTTCTTTCTCTGTTCCTCTCCAACAGTTGCTGCCCCTTCCTCTGGGATAATAGTGGTCACTTCTGCACGATCCGCTCTCGTAGAATTGCAGTGTGGTCAGTTTCTGATGCTTATAAAGACGTTAGATGCCTTGTTAAAAAAAACAAACAAAAAAACCATCTTGCCAGCAATGAGACTGGAGTGGGAAAAAAAAAACACCGCGGAAAATGGTCCTATAAATGTATCGAGGTTAAATGGTGAAGAAAATATTGTGTCAAGGTCAAAAATTAAAACAATGAATGAAGGTCAAAAATACGAAAAAAAGAGTGTCAAGGTCAGAAAGGTAACATGTTCGGATGCAGTTTTAATTTTTGTTAATATTGCAGGTGCAATGTTTTAATTATAAATATATACAAAATATGTACTGCTTAAAATAACTATTATAGTATTTAAAAATAATAAATCTAATGAAATAAAATAATAATAATAATAATAATAATAATAATAATAATAATAATAATAATAATAATAATAATGATGATGATGATGATGATGATGATGATGATGATGATGATGATGATGATGATGATGATGATGATGATGATGATGATGTCCACTTGTAGCGCGCATCCATCCAAGAACCAATGCTCGGTGCGCATAAGGAGGATGCGGAAGAAAACAACAAATCAAACGATAGGAAAGAAAATTAAAAGGGGAGGGGAGTGTGGGTGAGAGCGAGAAGGGTGCTTGGCAAAATCCATAGAAACATTTGCCATGGAAATATTTGCCATAGAAACATTTGCCATAGAAACAAAGTCACTTTGAGGAGAATAAATAGGTCTTCATGCAGTCTCTTTCTCCATCAGTCTCTGTTGTGTTCAGCGTCTTAGGCAACGATGAGTTCCAGAGCACAGCAGGTGCTGCGTTTTTGAAGGCTCTCGCACCTGACCATTTCTGGTTTGTTTCCTCAGAAGCAGGGAGGCATAACAGGGACTGGGAGCTTGGGAACTTAAAAATAAGATAAATGAAATAAAATAATATAACAGAAATTTATATATAAAAAATAAAATAAAATATAAAGTATAGAAAAGTTATAACGTCTTAAAATATTTTTTTAATAGAAAAGGAAGTGTAGTAGTTGGAAATTAAAACAATAATGCAATTATTGTAAAAGAACTAAAGTTCTTTATTTACAATGTAATTTAGGCAATTAATTTTGATATATACATTTGATATGTATGTACAAGTTAATTTCACAGATAATTGGAAAAGCAAGGGGGGGGGGGGGGGTAAATGGATAAACATTATTGTCATGATTTATGTAAAATAGTATGCATGCATTGAATTATGTTGCATCCTTTATACATGTACATCTTTATTTCAAAGAAAAGCGAAGAAAGAAAGGGGAGTTGAGGATTAACTAAAATATACCCAAGAATTATTTGTTAAATGTAATGTATGCTTTGAATTGTGTTGGATACATTTAAAATGTGTACATATTTATATTTTGAAAGAGAATTTGGAAAAGGAAAGGAAGTTGGGGATTTAAAAAAAGTTGTAATTGTACTTAAATTCTTTTTATGTGAAGTGTATCGTACGCATTAAATTATGCTGAATACATTTATTGTTATTATTACATATGTTTTATATACATTTAATTTAAAGATTATTTGCTAAGTGAAGAGGAGACGAAGATACAAAATGTACTTATTGTAATAGTGCTAAAGCGTTTTTATTTAAATTTGTAATATAATATGCTTTGAATTGTGTTGTGTACATATTTATTTCAATTATAAATTGGGAATGAAAGGAGAGTTTGGGTTATAAAAAAAAGCTGTACATTTGTAATTGACATAAAGCCTTTATGGTAACTGATGCATTGAATTATGTTGCATATCTTTTATACATCTACATACTTATTTCAAACCGATTCGGAAAAGGAAAGAGCCTTTATGTATGAAGATATGAATTTTTAATATATTGGCTTTTAACTCCTGAAGAAACCATTAAACGAAATATGTGTATAGAGAACGTTTTTTTAAAGGTAAAACTCTGGTGGATCTTCTTATATCGAGCACTTTCAAGGCCACAGAATGAGCTACTGAAGGCACCAACTTGCAGCAATCCAACGCAATGTCAAACACCGCTCTGGGACCATGCGGACTGCATAAATAAAATGTAGGTTGGGTTATTTGATCTCCGTCAAATGTCTTTTTTGGTGGGGGGATGTGTTATAGTGTTGGGACACATTTGCTTCGTAAACGACACCGAGGGGAGGTGAACCACGTATTAAAGAGTCATTATAGAGAGTAAACTTCTGGTGTCATTACAGAGAGCAGACTTTGTATCCAAAACATATTCTTTTGTCTCTGAACTCGGCAGTACATTATTTGAACTGACTTAGCTTTTCCGTCGAGTCGAGGTTTTCCCGCGCGCCAGGAGATTTGACACACGTACTACCGCTGAGCTACTCTTGCTGCTGTACTGGACGAACTGAGCTTGGAAAAAACATGGGCGAACTATACATTCATTCTCTCCTTGAGAAAGGGGAAGTAATCTCCGTGGTACTCGAATTAGATCGGGTAGGCTACTCTACTCTTGCTCTTGTGTCTAGGGACCTAAATCTATCCACGCAACGCAACGCAACCGACTGGGCCACCCAGCCACCGCCCACTTCAGAATGGTTATTTGTGGGAAGGAATTCACAGACCCAAAAAAATAGGCATTAAAAAGCATAAGAAATACCTCTGACAGATCCGAGTAATTGAATTCACAGGGCCATACAAACTTAGAAATTAGCACAACCAAAGCATTGTGTGTGTTATATACTCGCTTCGCTGAACTTGAATATGATTTAGGAGCCTAGACGGAAAGTCGCAACACCCAACCAAGTTTGTATTTCCACCACAGGCAGTGAAAACACGCACAGAATCTAGGATCTCTCTTCTTTTTGTTGTTTTATTTTAGTCTACCGCTTACGAAATGTGGTCGCCATCCTTGCGCGGTCTTATTTTCAAATGAATGAGTGATAACTAAAAAAGGGCAAAATAATAATAATAATAATAATAATAATAATAATAATAATAATAATAATAATAATAATAATAATAATAATAATAAGGAGAAGAAGAAGAAGAAGAAGAAGAAGAAGAAGAAGAAGAAGAAGAAGAAGAAGAATATAGGTATGAGGTTATCAGGTCACCTACTCCTTGCCTCAAATTTATTCTAAAAATATATTACTTTTATAACATAGCCACAGAATAAGCTTACCAACAAGGAGTATGAAAATTGCGGTCAATTTGCAAAGGAAGTGAACTCCATGAATTTACATCTCATTGACCTTTTTGACCACCTCGTCGTGGTTCTCTACTCCACTCAGACGAGTTGTTTTTGTTCAATGGTTGTATAGTATAGGCCTACCTGTGAAATGGTTTAGTGACAACGGTGGTGAAAACAAGCCACAGATAATGACTGGTCTGTCTATAATCAATTCATTTGGAGTTAGCTTCGAAGGAAACCTGCGTTCGATGCAGTGAGTTAGAGACTCCTGTTATTGTTGCGGTTCGCGACTCTTCTCTAACTACTGGGGTTTTTCCCCCCTCATAGGTGTGGTTTTACCATGTGAAATGGTACATCGACAACCGTGGTGCAATATATCTATAAAGAATAGCCTACACCCAATCATTTCAGCTGGAGTTAGTGTGAGGATAACCGGCGTTTGATTTAGAGTGCGTCCGCTGTGAGCAAAGGGTAAGGTAAGGTCAATTAGTTTGTATTACATGGTAGACGAAGAAGGAGGAGGGAGAGGAGAAGGATGAGGAGGAGAAAGAAGAAGAAGAGCCTTCTTTAGTGTTTTTCTATTTCCTACATGCCGTAACAAGCGCGCACACCACATTAATTTAAATGCAAATCGTCTGTTTGGCCGAATAAAACAATAATGTCTAGGCGTGATCAACTGTGAAACCAAGTAGACAAGGCTAAAATTGCATTCAAATACATCATTCTCTTGCCTAGCGAGTTATATCACGTGGACAGCAGCGATGCAATGATGCCTGTTTATGTGTGGGAGTATATTTACGGATGCATTCATAAATATGCTTTATAGTTATTGCAGGAATTTTATATGCAGATCCACTATCTGAAGAATTTAATATATACTGATCAATCACTGAATCATCAAAAATAGTATTCATAATTACTTTCAATAATGTTATGCTCTTTTTCTTCAATAAAACGGTCCTGATTTGGCTCGGAAGAGTCCGCTGGACCTAAAGCAACAATCAATCAATCAATCAATCTTCAATAAAATTAAGAATATCTTTTTTTAAGTTGGATTTTTATAGTCAGTATCAAAACGTGCACATCAGTGCTTCCATTGTGGAATCATTGATGTGGTTATTGGAATGTTACAGTAGTGTCACGCCAGACTGGAGTGGTTAAGTTTGATCTGGTATTGCTCAGAGCCCTCGTAAAGTGTGTGTTGCGACTAACTAACAGAAAGAAAAAAAACTTCTTCTAGAATAAATTGTTGGTTTAAACAGAATTTTATTATTATTCACGAAACAAGTAAACAAGGCATGAAGAACATAAAGGGCACACAAAAGCAAAGCTTAAATGAGTGCTACCCTTTGACAAATGACAACAATGAAATGTCTGGCGGACAGGAACAAGTACAAAGCAATAAAAATACAGAAGCACATAAATTAATCTTTTTAACAATGAAAAGAGAACAAACATATAACTATAGTATAACAGGAAAAAAAATTGTTTGTCTCCGAGTTACAAGAACTATGAAGTTTAACCTATTTAGAAAACCGCACAAGGAAGTCTTGCTTTCGATAGTCTTTAAGTTATATTTTGTCTTTTTAAAAAAAAAATAGTCTAATGAAATCCCGTTTTTCAGATTTAAAATTTTGGATGAAACATTTTAAGAAATTGTGGAATTTTTAAATATTTATATTTGTCACAAATTTTTAAACACCGTAACGGTGTTTTCTTTTGTCGGCAAAGAACATTGTTTCTCTAGGCTTTCATTATACATATTTATCCGTTCTCCCACAAGTTCGTAGTCCTCCAGGGTTTTCCCTATTAGCTCCCGTGCACTTTCTTCTGATTGGTGAGTGAATGAATCATTGAATGAGTGAGTAAACATGTGTTTGTGTGTGTGTGTGTTTGGGTGTGTTGGTGAACGCAAAAAAGTGCACAAATGGGTAGCAGACCTTGTCTTTCTTAGTAACAAATGGGTTTATTTGCTTGGAACCCACTTTTTTCCAGGACCCCACTTTTTTCTAAGTGCGCGGGAGTGCTCTTTTAGTGCATGGGAGTGCAGTTGTAGTGCATGAGGGTGTTTTAAGTACACAGGAGTGCTCTATCCGGGACGGAGAAAATACATTCAATTTTCGGAGAAATTTTTAAGAAAAGTCGACCTATTTCGTCGCCTATAGGAGACGAACTAGGTCAACTTTTTAGACGGAAAGAGCCAATTTTGACTTAGATTCTTACATTTCTAGAAGAAGTTTGCGTTCTTTCCGTCAAAAAATCACTTTCCGATTCCTACATTCTTAAATAAACCCAGTTCTGATGAATTACAAGTATGTGTGTGTGTGTGTGTGTGTGTGTGAGAGAGAGAGAGAGAGAGAGAGAGAGAGAGAGAGAGAGAGAGAAAGAATAAGTGAATGTGTATGTGTGCACTAGCGTGTGCTGCATTGTTTGGTGTATGCGTGTGCGAGAGAATAAGTGATTGTGTGTGTGTGTGTGTAGGGGGGAGGAAGGGGGTGTTAATGAATGAGTAAGTGTGCGCGCGTACGTGTATGTGTGTAGGTAAGTGTGTCTGAGTTGTGTGTGTGTGTGCATGCTTGTGTGTGTTTGTGCGTGTGTGCGCGCGCGCGTTTGTGTGTGATCGAAGCAAGGGTTTGCGAATAATCGCACAAGTAAGCTTAAATGACTGAGTGAATGATTGTAGTGTGTATAATTCGCGCATGAGGGTTTGTGAATATTTACTGCGTAGATGCTTATACTTATCTACATGTGTAAAAATACCAAAACAAGAATGAATAATAAATGAAATAACTCAACTGTGTCCCATATTCTTCTATTTTGACTGTCTTCGGCCAAGCGTGGCTCGGAGGTCGAAAAAACAAAAACACCAAACCCACTAAATACTACATAATGGGTTCTCTGAATTGTTTATTTGGTCTAAGGCATTGCATAGCAACGTGGGTCACTGAGATAATACAGATGACCCAGATGACTATATTTTGAGCTCCGTCAAATTTAACTTTTGCATCTCTCTCTCTCTCTCTCTCTCTCTCTCTCTCTCTCTCTCTCTCTCTCTCTCTCTCTCTCTCTCTCTCTCTCTCTCTTTCTCTCTCTCTCTCTCTCTCTCTCTCTCTCTCTCTCTCTCTCTCTCTCTCTCTCTCTCTCTCACTCACTCACTCACTCACACACTCTCTTTCTCTCTCTCTTGCTCGCTCGATCGCTACTACTACTACTACTACTACTACTACTACTACTACTACTACTACTACTACTACTACTACTACTACTACTATTACTACTACTACTACTACTACTACTACTACTACTACTACTACTACTATTACTACTACTACTACTACTACTACTAATTTATTTTATTTTCTAAAGCGCAAAAACCAAACTTAAATCTTGCTCTAAGCGCTCGCACGCATACACAAAAACACACACACACAAACACACACCCGCACACATATACTCGCAAGGATGAAAATTAATTATGAGATTAAAACATGTTAAACATCGCTAAGAAATAATGACAAAAATCCCACCTAAGTATAAAACGGCAAGGTAAAAGAGAAGTACACACACGGATAAACACACACATACATACACACACTCTCTCTCCCTCTCTCTCTCTGTCCCCCCCCCCCGCCTTTCCCCCTTCTCTCTCTTGCTTTCTTTCATGGGTGGATGAGTTTGTGTCAAAACAACCTAAAGAGATACCTTGACTGTGTAAAAACAATGATGCAGAGGTACCCTCACAACACTGAATTTGGATTTTGGATTTTCTTCAGTTACCGGCTTACTCGTGTGGGAGGAAGACGGCAGGGAGAGGTGAACGGCAAAACGAAGAAGTGAGAAGAGGGAAACACAGAAGAAAGAAGACACAAAGAGTCTAATAGAGGGTGCAGGGAGGGCTTCTGGGCATGTATCCTATATATCCAAATCTACACCAAAATTATACCACCCATTTATCACTGAAATATCCACAAAACTGAGCGAATCGGACAGGAAGACGGCTAGCTGCCAGTACTCATAATTTAGTTATGTATTTATTTAATTGTTCTTATATAGCGTTTTTCCAGCTCAAAAACTGCTCAAGGCGCTGGCCGATACCTATCCTATCCTATCCTATCCCTTAACCCGGAGGTCGTAGGGGCATCACAATTGATCGTTTAACCAGCATACTCCATCTTTCTCTGTCCTCAGCAGCCCTGATGGCTTCGCTCAGTGTCAAACCAGTCCATTCTCGAATGTTGTCCTCCCACCTCTTTTTCGGTCTCCCTCTTCTTCTACCTCTTTGCACTGTGCCTTGCAGAACAGTCTTTGCAAGGCCGATGCAGGACCTTACAAAATCGAACTTGCGATGACTGCAACACGAGCTCGCCGCTCTGTCCACTTCGCTCTTCTGTCTCTCTTGAGGATGAGAGGGGAGGAGGTGAGAAACGGCTTGAGAGAGAGGGGAGGGGTAGGGGGTAGAGGGGGCAGGAGGACATTGGGCAGGGGGTAGAGGGAAAGTAGGAAATATCATTACGATTTGTTCGTCTCCTTTTAGAACATCCGATCCTGTTTATAAACCATTCCAACAAAACAAGGAACTACCTAGTCAACAAGGCTTTCTACTCGTCCGTTCATTTTAAAATTGGACAGTACAGGCAGACGATCGCTGCTACTTACCTTACAGCCATTGTAAGTAAGACTTCGTGTCATATAATACAGTCTACAAATAACAGTAATTATGCATGTGTATTATAATAACAGTGTTGTTGAATGACTAACAGCCAAGCGCATTGATCCTTGCATTGCACTAGACAGAGAGTATAGGCTAACATTGTTAACACATTTGTGGACATCTTTTCTACAAAACAAGCTATGAGTTAATTAGGTCTACGTTTCAGGCAGTGGAAGCAAAATAATTGTTTGTTGATATATTAAAGACTATACTCTAAATACATACAGTTTCGCTGCCTGGTTTCAGCTCACTAAACTAATGCTATGGACACTTATTATAATTGCAGTTCAATTGTGTGTGTTTGTGTGTGTGCGTGTATATATGTGTAATGTGTGTGATGGATTTGAAAATATAGCAATATTAGAAAAGTTACAAATGAAGTTCCTTAAAATGTTGTTTCATTTACATCGTTGTACTATGAATAATATAATATTGGGAGAAACTAGTTTATTTCCTCTATGTGTTCATGTCAAATGTAGGATGATTCGATTTTGGACAGGTATTATTCAACCAACTTCTACTGCTAAATTTTCATGTCGAATGTATAGAATTATACATCAATTGTGTTCAGATTCTAATTTTCCATCACAGTGGTTAAATTATACTAAGATTATTCTGGTTGAGACTGGTTATGACTGTGTGTGGAAGACGCAACATTTCCAGAGTTCAGATTCTTTATGCAAAAATGTAGCCATCTCTTTATAGACTAACTTTATACTGAAACGAAAACAATCTCTTGACGAAAGCAGCAAATGTTTCTTCTACAAAAGTGTTAAACTAGAGTTTGGTCGTGAAAAGTATATATCTCAATTACCTGATATTTATATTCATACTGTGATAAAATTTCGTTGTTCAGATCATAAGCTACAAATAGAATTAGGAAGGCGGGAAGGTGTAATACGGAAAGAAAGATTTTGTATGGACTGCAATATGGGTTCAATTTCATTTTATTTTGGAGTGTCCAAAACACAAGCATCTGCGACAAATGTTTATTGGTAGTAAATATTTATCGTGCAAGTCAATGTTTAACTTGTGTCATTTGTTTCGGGAAAGAAAACATGTGTTACTAAAATTGAGTAAATTTATAAAATTAGGAAAGGGCTTATACTAATAATATTAACAATATTAGCAAAATGTATTGCTGTGAATGTTAAAGTTGGAATGTTAGTAATGTTGCTGTTATATTTTTTAAACAACCGCATTATGATTGTTATGCTTATGTTTGTGTATCCTCCACACCCCAAAAGGGGCGAGTAATGGGATTAAATCTTGAATCTTGTGTGTATGAGTTAGTGCGTGTGTGTGTGGTTTGGAATTAATTTAGATTTTCGCTTTGTATAAAAAGCGTGTTACTTCCCTTTAGTCTTCTGCAACAGGACGATCATCAATATGAACAGTACTGTAATATTGATCAGCAACGATGTATTATTTAAAAGGCCTCAATTCGAAGGCTTTGTTTACTTTTGGCGAAAACAGGTTTACCCTAAAATTCGCATTGTTAGTGCATTACACAATGATACAGTGGGCTTTCATTGCTAAAACCAACCGCTAACATTTTTCATTTCGGTTCTGACAGGGAGTTGTTTCCCCTGGGTTAACGGCGCAGCCGTGTGACCTTTGAACCTATTTCTGAGTGAACCACGCGGCTTCAAGTGTGCGTCTTTTGGTGTGTGGGAAGGGTAGGGACGTGTTCATTTCAAAAGAGCTATACTTTCCAAAGAGTTTTTTTTTTTTTGGTCAGCTTATTTTTTTCATTGGGGAAACACTCACTGTGAATGTTTAAAGGATCTGTTGTGGAAGGTGGGAGTGGGGGTGAGCGTGGTTAAAATGGCTCACTTTAACGCTGTCTATTCAGATGTTTAAAGATAAGCAGTGCTAAGTAGCTCGTTTTATTTGGAGAATCGAGCTAAACCTATATTATGTCCTAATGGGGCAATATAAAACTCAACTGATACCCCAGTTTGCTTTTAACTCCTGAAAAAAAACAACAACCCAGTATTTAGCAGCATACATGTGCTGAGTACATTTTGTTAGTCTGCTGCATATTATTCTTCTTTTATCTCGTCTTCTTGATATATAAAACGCTTCATTAGCTGTACATTACGTTAGGTTTCTGTTAAAGCTACACTCTGTGTATATATTGTGCAATTGTTTATGCAATGAGAGGTAAACGGCATATTCTGTAAAGTGACCTTGACTGTTGCTTGCCGTTTTCTTGGAAACAAAAGGTTAGGCGCACAGTTGACAGATGGAAACAACGGAGGGGGATGGAGAGGAGGAGGGAGGGAAGGGAAGGAAAAGAGCGGGGGGGGGGGAGGGGAGAGAAGATTGAAAATAATGTCCTCCTCATTTTGGAAAGATATATCTTGAGGATATATTTGCCTGCTGAACCTATACCTGTCAACTGTAGTGTTTCTCAAAAACCAGATTTAACATACGTGCTTCACCGCAGTTTTGCCTCATCACATCCTTTTTGAAGGTGCACATTTCAGTTGTTGTTGTTGTTGTTGTTGTTGTTGTTGTTTTCAAAAGTATCACTGCTGGCAGGAAGTATTATTGTAATCTGTATTAACAGTTTTAATCCTGTTTTATTTCTAATAAAGCTTTATGTGCTGTCATTTCTAAACGGAAATGCCAATTTAATGTAATACTAATTATTGTGCTGTATTTCGGCGGCAGGGATAGCTCAGTCGTCAGAGCGCTCGACTTGTGCACGCGAGTCTCGGGCGACGTGGGTTCGAATCCTGACTTCAGCAAACTATTTCGTGATTGCTGGATAGTAGTGGCCAGCGCTTTGAGAAGCTCTCTGAGCTTATAAGTGCGCTATATAAGAGTAATCTCTTTCTTTCTTTCTTTCTTTCGGCAGTGTAATGTTATAGTATATCAGCCTGGCACATCTCGCTGAAATAGATTGTTCTTATGCAGCGCCCTTGACAGCCCAAAGAGCTGCTCAAGGCGCTGGCCATGGCGTTCTAACATGCATAAAGAAGAGACTATAGGGGTAGAGAGGAATTAATGCACTGTGCATACTATTGTATAGTAGGGATGTTAGCGTCAGCATTCCCAAATCAGTCTTCGTCTTAGGCACACAATTTAATAATTCGCCGAAAAGAAAATGAAACGCCATGGTGAATGAAAGGATCTAATATAGCGCACTTACCAACTTAGCTTAGAGAGAAACTCAAGGTGCCAAATTCAGGATTGAACCCACTCACGTCGCCCTCGATGCGCGCTTGCAACGAGCCATTAGCGCAAAGGGCAACACCGGGGGACCACTGAGCTGAGCCAACTGTGCCTACCGTACCTATTATACTCATCCGCATTCATCGTTACATAAAAGATGGTTATTATGTGTATAACAGCTCTTAACACCACACGTCCTGTTGAAAACTAATGTTGCGGCGTCCACTAATTAATTACGTTTCAAGGTCATAAATAGGATTCTTGTTTGCTTTTTTCCTTCCTTTCTTCCTTCCTTGTCATTTTTCCCACAGGGCTTTCTTTGACCGAAAGAAGAAGTATATTCATTGTTTTTACAAAACTCAGAGAGCTGCTCAACAGAAACAAAATGTAAAAAATACTGTCAGATGTACCAACCGACTTGCAGCTAGTATGAAGTAAATTGATACTATGGCCGGTCTGCCTCAGGCAACTTTGGGAGATTTTTTTGCGGACTTTCCATATAGCAGGCTAGGCCTAATTACAAGTCATTAAAGTTTAAAAACTAGCATTAACTCAATGGCCATGCTACAAAGTGAACGAGGAATGACTCAAAGTCGTGACAGCGTCACAAAGTTATTTGTAGACGTGTTACTCTTTTGGTCGTGCATGCAAAATCCTCGTTTCCAAGAAATAAATAACTAAGCATGCAGTCTGATCTTCTACTTCGCTACTACACATATGTAAAAATGTATGAACATCATCATACATGTTTTTAAACCAGAAACTTAAATGTGAAAAGCTCAATCTAGTCGCCTTTTCAATAACTATTCTCTCACTATTAGATTCCCTATCTCTTCACGTGAAAAGACATTGAATCATATCATTGTTAAAAATTGAAAAAAATGGCAATAACTCGGTGTTCCCTATGAAAATTGCACCTTATATCTGGAATTCACTGCCACTTCAACTGAAACAACAAAAAGACAGTCTCGTGAGTTTCAAAGGTTGCTCAAGGCCCATCTGTTTCAATAGGTTCTCTAAACATCAATAGACAAACTGCAAAACTTTGAAATAGAGTGGAGTGATAGCTTGTCCACGTTCAAGAGGTCACCATAGAACTAATCTAGTTTAATATTTTGTTGAGAACTTCAGATCTCTCTCTCTCTCTCTCTCTCTCTCTCTCTCTCTCGCGCTCTCTCTCTCACTCTCTAGTTATAGTTATAGTTATAGTTATAGATATTTATATATGCATGCATGTATGTATGTAGGTATATATGCATGTATGCAGTGTCATACTTGATGCAATGCAATTTCTGTCGTCTAAGTGATACTAACTTCGATCCTTTGACTCATTACTCTTTTGTGGTCTGTGGTTGTCAAAACAGAAGTCGTACCATGCACGACATTACAAAAATGTTAAAATTATACCTCTAAACCTAGCTGTTCTGTTTGAGTTAAAATGTTTGTTGTAGTTACAGCAGTTATTATTAGTTAATTTTGCACACACACACAACCACACCCGCACTCACACACACACATACACACACACACACACTCTCTCTCTCTCTCTAACTCACTCACGCACACACAAATGTCATTAAGTGGTGGATTTATGATAACTTACAATAAAGTCTCTTGTATTACACAGATTGATACAATTAGAAAAAAAAAGAAAAGTCCACCCTAAATGTATCAGTCTGTGTAGTTAGAAAATTCTACAGCCAAAAATAAGTTTGCATTAACCACACAGGTATTCAAGCTTTAATTCGTGGGAACATTATTTGGAAATTATCATTATCCATGCTGCCTAAGCATAATGTTTATGTCAGACCAAAGACGGTGGGTTGCAGCGAGGTGAGGCGGGGGGTGGTTAGAACAAATATTGGGCTTAATAAGTGAGTTCAAATGTTGTAACAAAAAAAAGGCTTAATAAGCGCGAGTTTATGATAAGCTCATAAAATGTGAAAGAGCGAAAGAAATATGAAATGTATAATTCGAAGTCGGAACGACACTGAACAATTCTAAAGATTGAAAGCAGCAAGCTGTGAATTTGCATTTCAAGGCCCACGAGTCAGTCACTCGGATAAATTCAAAAGATGTGACCAAAATAGCAGCAAAAGTACAAGTAGGCAACGATTATGTTTTTACAGTTTATTCAGTTGTACACAATGTAAACATACATGTATTTAGTCCAACACCATGAATAATATATATTATGATAGCTTGCATTTCAAAACTGAATAAGTGAATGATATGCAAAGTTGTATATCTATATACAATATATATAATATACAATATATATACAATATATATAAAATGAAGAAGAAGAGGATGAAAACGATTTTTTTTAAATTTTTAATCTATGTTTCTCTAAGCATGAGTGCGGATGTATATGTGTTGCCGAGTGGAATATTTGACTCCAGACTCTCGGCCACGCCCTTAAGAACAAGGCCCAACCTGAACTGTTATTTTTCATTATCCCTCGTAAGATGGGCGTAACAAATAGTTGCCTTGCAAGGTAAGGAAGCGCGTTGATAGTAAACCAGAGTGCCACGACACTCTCTGAAGGTCACTGCCACACACCTGCATAAAATGCCAACTGACAATGTAGCTCTGCTCAGCACCAAAAGCAGAGGACGAACGGTCAGGCGGGGACAACATATCTCGTGTCGTCTTGTCCTGCATAATCCAAGGTTACACCAAGGCATCCTGCACAGCAAGAGCCATCCACGATCCAAGGCCAGATTAACTCATCAAAGGGCAGCCTCAAGGGAGACAATCTTTCTCAAGCGTCATCAGTCGCCTCCCATTCCGCTACATGTTTAATACTAAATGTGTGAGTGACTGAATGAAAGAAGAACTGATGTATGGTCACTATAAAGTAATGCTAAAATCCTTACTTCTGGTAATAAAATATTGAATATGAATCTCTCTCTCTCTCTCTCTCTCTCTCTCTCTCTCTCTCTCTCTCTCTCTCTCTCTCTCTCTCTCTCTCTCCGTCTGTCTTGGGGCTGATGATAAAAGTGCATGCATGCGCTGTGTACTAAGAACAACCCATGTAGCTTACGTGACCAGTTGGAGCTAACTCTCCGCCCAAGCCCTTTCAAACTTCCACACACACACACACACACACACATCTGTCACGGATCGTGTTAGCAACACCCGCTAACCCTTTGATGACCAATCCCAATCTGCACACTGTGGGAATAGAATTTATGTCTGTATACAGCACAGCCAAAGACGTCCTTCAGAACTGAATGATTTTCACTACCCCCACCTACTTGTTCTTGTTGACCTTGTTCTTCTTGTTCTTGTTGACCTTGTTCTTCTTGTTCTTCTCCTTTGTAAATTTGAATTTCTTGTTCTTGTTAGTCTTCTTCTTTGTAAATTAGAATTTCTTCTTCTTCTTCTTCTTCTTCTTCTTCTTCTTCTTCTTCTTCTTCTTCTTCTTCTTCTTCTTCTTCTTCTTCTTCTTCTTCTTCTTCTTCTTCTTCTTCTTCTTCTCCTCCTTATCATCATCATCATCATCATCATCATCATCATCATCATCATCATCATCATCATCATCATCATCATCATCATCATCATCATCATCATCATCATCATCATCATCTTCTTCTTCTTCTTCTTCTTCTTCTTCTTCTTCTTCTTCTTCTTCTTCTTCTTCTTCTTCTTCTTTAAATATGAAGTTTGGAACTTTATTGTACTACTTACCTGATGCACGCGTGTTTACTTAGATTTCATCACCCATGTACCGAATATACAGTCTATACATTACGTACGCAGGCACCTAGCTGTTTGAGTACAAGCGCAAGGCATGTGATGTAGCCCAACATGTAAATCTGTAAGCCTACTATACCTGCCTCGTTAATTCCTGTGCACCCGAATCAACCATCGGGTTAGAAAAAACTTTCAATGGGTTTAAAATAGAAGGATCAAGGGTGAACCGTAGATCTACCTTCCACGCAATGACGTAGTGGTTGCAACGTTGTTAATAGAAACAGTATAATGGTACACCTTCAGTCTCCACTTCCTCGCAATCGTGTTTGCTACTAAAAGTTGGAAGTTACTTCCCTTGGTCTATTACTACCAATATAACCGAAAAGGTATGGACGAAACGGGCGGCGACCTAATTATTATTATAGATTTTATAACAGTTTGCATTTAGGAACATTGAAAATTAAAATGACGCGTCAGTTTATCAGCAAAAGCACAGCAGCTGCAGCGCAACCGAATCAAATAAGAAGAATGAGTATAAGGAACATGAACCGCCTACTTGCAAATGAAGTGTTGGATACAAATTGACCCTATTATATTGTGGGCCGCGGCCGGGCCGGGTAGCTCGGTTG
>CM072523.1:35362036-35399536 GCA_036898135.1 Oncomelania hupensis | reverse complement strand
ACTCTTCCGCACAAAATTCAATTCTTCCACCTAATCGTTTCCACACCGATTCTCTCCCTGGCGAAAGTGCGGTACTATGGAATAGGTCAATCTCTTATCAACTCGCTTGCATTGAAAACAACGGAACTCAAGCAGAGAAAGGTGACACTTCTCAATTATTTCTTCCTGCCGCTGTTGGATCTGGTCAGGTAGAAAAAGATGCATGTTCACGCCAGTGCAAAGTTGGTACGAGACAGAAAGCTGAGAGTGCATGCTTCCAAGCATCTCTTCGCAACACCAGACCAAACGCACGAACAGCACCACCGGTAACACCAGTCTCAAGTATAAAATTAGCGGTTGCAGAAATGGAATTTCCTCACCAGAACAGCCTAGGCTTCATCCCTTTTCCAACTTCCGACCCCAGACTAGTGCGACGATGCGAAAGCCTGGGCTTCGAAACGATGGGTGCTGAAGATGAGTTTACCCTAACCACGGAATCGGCTTCAGGTCCTAGAAGGGTATCGGTCCCTTACCAAGGAGTAGACGAATCCGTCGGTTCTGGCACGGCCTCCGTCGGAAAATGGAAGCCCCACAAAAGACACGACCTCTCACGCAACACGCCGCTACTTAGAAAAGACAGCAGGAGTAAGATGGTACCTTCCGTTCCACCTCAACGACTGCCAGCATCAACAGCAGCTATTTCACGGGCAAGATCATCATCACTAACGTTTGATTATCAACCAGGGTTCGGTTCGGCAAAGGAAGCACACGCGTTGTTCTCAACAGACAGCTCAGAATCTATACCTGTCAAATCATCGCCTCCTATTGCAATGGACACTGGCAGCACATTCCATGGCGACGATGACGACGAGCTATTTCTTGGTTCTTCGAGCAGACACATCAAAAGTCATGGTGCCGAAGGAGCTTTCCGTGCAACAGTTTGTCAATTTTCTCACGACATTGCTCCTACCTCTGCGAGAAGATCATGGAGAGGGTCTTCACCCGTCGAGATGGAAACCGACCCAGAAACCTTACAGAACAATGAAGGACAAAATAGTGCACACGTAGATGATCAAGGTGGTGAACAAGTAAATGATCAAGGCGCGACTAGTAGTAATAGCCGTATCAGAGGGAACGGAGACGATGACTTAACCCTCTCTGGTTCTCAAACCGGTAGTACTCCTGCTAGTGCAAGTAACCCGAACGTTCCTCCTCCTTTCCACAGGCAGCTGATCAGAAGAAGAAGCTATCTGCAAGCTACTGCATCACCAACCCCATCCCCCTCCGGAAAGAACCCCACTAACGACTCCACCTCCACCACCACCACCTCCACCAGCAGCAACGAAAACGATGACGTATTCCACGAGGTGAACTGTGAAGGTGAAAGTAGGGAGGAGTCATATACACCCCCAGGGTCCCCAAAGGCCAAGAACAGGAGAGTGGATAGCACAGAGGACGAGGATACCTTCGAGAAAATGTGCAAGTAAGGCTTCCCATTTTATTTTATTTAATTTTAATTTAATTTAATTTTATTTTATTTTATTTAATTTAATTTTATTTTATTTTATATTATTTTATTTTATTTTATTTTATTTTATTTTAATGTTATTTAATTTAATTTAATTTTATTTTATTTTATGTTGTTTCACTGATTTATTTTAATTATATATTGTGCAGCACGTTAATATGTAATTATTTTAAACGTCGTAGGGCAGTACTTTAATGCAGCCTGTTGTCTAAATTGTGAAAGTAAAACATACAAAAATTTGGTGGAAATGCGGATGCTGTTTGTTCCGCCAGCTTAACTATACGTGTATTACTTCTGTGCCCTTTGGCACTTAAAACGTTTCAGTGTAGCTCTGCTGTCTCGTGTTACCCAGCATCTGCAGTGAACAGCTTGATTCTGAACTTGAGATACATTCACACTTGAGCCATTAAAAAAAACATCATTATGTCTATTGTCTATGTTGCCTTCGCTGATACAGTCACCGCTGTGAAATGTTTTTTTTAAATGAATTGCTTTAGCGTGCCATACATCACCTTAAATTAAAGACGCATGAGGCTAAAGTCGTAACTTCGTGAATAGATTTAAGTATAAATAAAATATTAATTCATGCATTCCTGTGCTTGAATTGGCTGGTTTTATTTTTTCAAAGCCTGTTGTTTGGGAATGACCGCGCGAGGGCAACCGTGGGCTTTGAAAGGGTTACAGATTATAATGCATTTCAGGTCAGACGTGTTCGTAACGCAAGCCTAGATTAGAGCAATACAGTAAAGGGATTGCCAGAAAGATTGGAATGCATTTTAGGTACTAGTTTGGTTGATTGGTCATTAAGGCGTAGCGTGAGCGGTTGCAGCACACTGAGACTAGCTGAGGCTTATGTTTCTTCTCTCCTTTACTTGTGAGAGGTAGTGGGCGAGTCTCACCTACGCTTTTTTTGCTTGTAGCAGATTTACTACTTCATGATCACGCTACTATAGCTTTTGCAAGGCGAGAGATCCTGCCTAGTGGATATATGTATGCCATAGGCTTCTGCTTCTGCTTTGAATAGGAGTCAGGGACCGTCCATCGTGCTTAGAAATTATAAAATCGAGAAGCCGAAGAGAAACCAGCCCGTTTAGTATTTGCACACACACAGCATATTTGAGACGGTTCGAATATCTCTCACAAGCGGAGAGGCGAACGTAAACATTGTCCTAGTCTCAGCTACGCAGTGTGGTATATTTCCAGTGTGAGACAATGAAACGTGAAAAGAAATATACAAGACTGCACAACAAACCCTCCTTATCGCTCATGGACTTGCCAATGGTTACCTAACTCTTGTGAACCGGTGGACCGGGGAAAGGTAAATCAGCGGAGCATGAGGAGCTGGATGGCATGGCACTCATTAAGCTGGTCCTGATTAACTGGAAATCCCTAACGTCTCTGTCCCCTAAAGCGTCGTCTTTTTCACCTAAAGAACGACAGGTTACGGGGGAGGAAAGGGAAAAGGATGTGTTTGTGGACTTGCTCTTACCTACGCGCTTTCAAAGCGGATAAGGTCTGCTTCGTAAAACAGTTAATGGAGGGGAGGGAAGGAGTGGGGAGAGGGGAAGGGAGGAGGAAGGTGGTGTTAGCTAAAGAAAGCATTACATTCCAAACCGTCTGCGTTCTTAAGTGGGATTGAAGCAATTAAACCGGCAGCTGATTGACCGCGGAGATTAGGCTAGACTAAATAGAATGTTATTAATTACTTTGCATTGCATTTTCAAGGCATTCACGCCCTAGGCACAAGGATTCCTAAGTGGGATTAAGCAATTAAAGCGTGAACTGATAAATTGATTTATAGCAGAGATTAAGCTAGGCTATAATAATAGTACCTCATTCATTTTGCATTAGGCTAGGCTACATAATAATACTAGTGTCTTACTATTTTGGCATTTCCAGCATTCGCACGAGTCGACGTTGGTTTTAGCAGAGCCTAGAGTAGGGATTTAAAGGCTATGTTACATAGGTTTAGCAGAGCCTGGCATCAGGATTAGGTTAAGATACATACATCTTGTTTATTTTGTAATGCTTCTTTAAAAGGCATTGACACGTCATTAGTCAAACATAGGCTTAGGTCACAAGGCAACAGAGCCTGGAGCAGTGATTATCTAGATTAAATTAAGTGCCTTGATTATTTGTGTGTATATTGTAGAATTCGCACTAGTCAACATAGACTTAGGACAATGGAGTAGCTGGGTATACATACAGCGTAGCAGAGACTAGCTCGCCGAGTACCTCTTCTTCTTCTTCTTTATTAAATTTGTGTCCCCGGACACATTGAGCGTATAGGGGACTTTCGAGTACCTCGAGACCACTGATATTATTTAAGGAGTGAGAGACAAATGTTAGCGTCGGCCACTCTCAGCCACGCTGTGTGATGGACATGATGAATAAAGCCCTGATTTAAGAGTAGCTCGAAATCGAATAGACTTTTAACATTCAATATCTAGTTATCATAGGTCGTTTTAAATTATTTGTTAATTGTTAATTAAGTGTTGAAAGATTATATGGTAGACGATAGCTCTCAGTCGGTAGAGCGTTGAATTACTGTCCCAGAAGGTAGCAAGGTGCAATCTTGACTTAGTCACTCACTCATAATTACAAAACTGGACGTGGGCACTCTGTACTGACCATCATGCTGATTCAAACAGCCTACCCATAATTAGTGTACCCAATTATAACAATTGAACTATTTTTGTAGTTAGTTTAGTAGCCTCCGGTAGCATTAGGTCTTTGTTTGAATTATGAGTGGCTGGTGGGTCCGATTCTCCTTTTAACCTGCTAGTGCAGTTTTGCGCGCAGCTGCTGTGCATAGCGACAATATAACATCAATAACATTAGTATTCGAAACTCATTCAAGAAGTATTCGCCAGGAATAAGTCTATGATTTAATAGTTTTTTAAACACTCAGGAAGAACAACAACAACAACAACAACAACAACAACAACAACAACAACAACAACCGAAACAACTGCAACAATATGACTAGTAGGTTCGAAGCTATTTTTCGCGTTAATGTGTTGTTAGTATAGGCATTGTTTTGACACCAGCAATAGTTTAGGACCGATTCCCGTTGTATTATATTGTATTTTATTGTATTGAATTGTAACTAAATATATTGTATGTTAGCTTTTGGCAATAACGCTGTTGTTGAATACGATAGTAGGTCTAGTTCACGCTTGACCTATAATTTATTTATGAGGCCGGCCTTGTTTTGGGCGACAGATTATGCATAAAGACGTAATAGGACCACCATGCCATTATAGAAAAGTGCACTGTGTTTTAACAGTTTCTTTGATCTGCTCTATGACCGTTCTGGGCGCTTTATGTTTGTACAGTAAATAGCCCACGAGCGTAAACATTGGGTTGTGTGTGTGTGTGTGTGTGTCTGTGTGTGTCTGTGTGTGTATGTGAGAGAGATAAATAAATGGCGGGAGAAGAGAGGGAGGGAGGGTGGTGTAATTTCGCAATAGGTACTTTTATTTAAAGAGATCTAGAACTATTTTCAGAACTGTTTATCCGAGTCCCTGCCAATATTATTGTTGTCAAATTCGCGGGTTGTACATGGTACTACTATTTGGGCGTTCCTATTGTAGCATAGCTTGTTAAAATTACCCCACTTCTTAAACTGGTAATTACTTTGTTGACGTTGGAAATCACGCGTTCTATTAATCCATTTATCAACAACAAAACAACAACAACAACAACAACAACAACAAAACGAGGCAGAATTACAAAAGAATGACAAAACAGATGAACATAATTTGATGATTGATTATTAGAGAAAAAACAAAGGCTGACCCGCGTTTACACGTCGACATATTATAGTTCTGTATGCATTATTCTATGTTATTGAAAGGTGTGAATGTTTGGATAACCCATTTTTTGTGGAGGGTGAGGGTGGATTGGTGAGTAGATTGTAAGTCTAGGTATGGGTCAGTAAAGAAGATTAAGATGTACTAATCCATAGGGCAGGCATCATCGCATATTAGGCCAACAAAAGTAATATTTCTGTTTACAACAACATAGGGAAAAAATAAAGGGGCGGTAGGTCGTCTTTTTTCAACCTTGTTCACCTTGGGTGCGAATTTTTGGGCTTTTTTCAATTTTTTTTCCCAGACGATCCCCCCCCCCACCCATCCCCTAAAGCGGTTAGGATCGGGCCAAAAAAAAGTAGGGTCGGTCGGGATACCGTAAACAGACATTTTTATTTACCTTAGCACTACCAATATTACACCAGGTAGTCAACAGTGTTACCAAAGCCTTTCAGACATCACTGTAGATTGTGCTTGCAAAATGGTACTATAGGTACCACTACTGCCTTTCAGACAATCACTCTATAGTAGTAGCACTTCCAATATATGCAATACTGTATACCTCCAGAGGGGCGAAAGTAAGCCTTGCCTAGTCTCAGCTGCGCAGTGTTGTGGTAGGAGCTGTCTTTCAAGCCTGACTATGTTAACGCTTAAAAAGGGCAAAGATCGCGAACCATCTACGACCGGAGTAGAAAGCTAGGCTACGCCCAGACAGTTATTTTACCTTAGGTTGATTTGTTTTGTCTTGTTAAGATTTTTTACCTTTGCCTTCCTGTCCGATCCCCGTCCCACTCCCTACGCAAACAATTCACCATAGCCACGCAAACGTCGAACTCACCCGCACACCATTCTCTGGGGTAGGGTATTGAAAACTACATGCACATGGTCTTTTAATTTTTTTGGGGGGTGGTGGGGGGGGGGGGTGGTGGTGGTGGTGGGGAGGAAGAGGGTTTGCCTCTCCACTACTCCACTTCCCACAACCCACCGAACCCACCCTTAGGTGTAGGGGTAGGGTGAAGTTAATATTTATCGATTCTCAATGTTAATGGATTCTCACCACCACCCAACACTCACCCCTTCAAATTCAAAGACCTCCTAACCCACATTTCACGCACTGAAGAAGTTGCTGTATCGTCAATGTAATATTTTCATAGTGTAATATTATATTAGCAAGCTTACAATTTGTTGTCAACAAGGGCATTAATTTTCTAGTGCAGCTTGTATAAATAAATTGTTAAGCAAGTGAAACTAAAATTATAGTTTTCTTTTAAATCCACATTAAACCAGACTTATTCTGCTTTCTGTTTTCAGCTGTATTTTACGCCCTTCACGACGTTAGTTCAATCTGCGTTCAAGGAGTCCGAATAATGTTTTAAAACCACGTAAATTAATAAATAATGTGCAATGTAATCTTTGCTCGTATTGCAATGATTGCGGTAATTAGAAATTTAAGAAAAACGAGTTAGGCTATTCACGGTTTGAATGTCCTGTTTTCATAAATCCAAAACAACAATGTACGAAGCTCACGGGCAAGAACGTTTAATTGATAACAAGAAAATAACAGGGGGAACTTTTATCTTGGCGAGGTTTTAACAAAATTCTTTCCAACCTTTCGCCTCATCGTTTTCTTCAAGGAAGCAGTGGAAAGAATGACGCAGTTTTGCAACTAGTAAGCAATCAGTGAATGATATTGTCACTAATATTCGCATCACGTGACCACGGTAAAACAATCGAAATCACGTTATTCTCATCCCGCAAGTTCCACCCCCCCACCCTCCTCCTCTCCTTCCCCAAACCATCACATATTTTTGTGACGGCATTTCCAACATCTAATGGGACAGATGTAATACCTTTTTTTTTATTTTAAAAAAGACGTAAAACCGCACAGCACAACGTTCACACGCCAATTAGTACAAAATATCGCGGAGAACTTCAATTTCCATGAGTTTTTTTTTTTATTTCTTTGCGAACTTTCACCTCATCGCGTTTTTCAAAGAAGCATTGGAAGGCATGACGCAGTTCTGCATCTATGTATGTCATCATGGTGACAAAATTGTTAATTAAAATCAAACATGAATAACGCAATTCTGTGAAACTATGTTAATTTGTTTATTTATTTATTTATTTTAAAAATGATGAATTTATTTATTTATTTGTAATAATGACAGAAACGACACAGAAAATAACAAAACTCAGAAGGAAACTGTAACAAACGGAAGGAAGGGTTTTAAATGAATTGGAGATGGAATAGAAAAAGAAAACAAAAACACCATTCGGCTTGTAGCAAAACATGTAAGTGTTTATGGTAAAGATGGAGCTCAGTAGATGATGAGTAAGAGAGCAGATTTGTGTGCCAAAGCCAGAAGGAATGTTTGCGAAGAATCTGGCGAGTTTGTCTTGTCTGTGGGGGATTGAATGTCTAACAGTCTAGCATTCTGCGAAGACATGGCGATGAGTCAGTCAGGATATAGACGATGTTGCTTGCACAGGTAACCCGTTAAAGGTAGATTCAATTTCTTCTCTGTCGCTTTAAAAGGGAAATTGCAAAGACAGGTGTTGGGGTGGGGGTGGGGGTGGGGGTGAAGGGAAGGTGTGGGAGATAAGTAGGAAGAGAGAGAGAGAGAGAGAGAGAGAGAGAGAGAGAGAGAGAGAGATGAGGGAGGAAATGAGGAGGTGGGGAGGATAGAGCCCTTGGGCCGGTGATGGTATCAAAATGTAATGGCCGCAACAGGCAATCACAATGTGAAGGGAGGAGGGAGAGATCAATAGGAAAAGAGAGAGAGAGGTTGGAGGGAGGAGGGTGTTGCGAGGCGGGGTTGAGAGCTGATGGTATCAAATGATGGAGGAATGCGGTGATGTAGAGTGTTGCTGTGGTTTTTTTTCCTCTGGAGAGGTGCGAAAATAACTTCTGAACCCCGATACTTTTTTGTAGCTTGTTTTTCTGAAAAAAAAAGAAAAAGAAAAAGATGATGACGAAGAAGAAAGTAATACGCACGCGCATAGAAAACACACATATTACCAACTTCCTATACTATCCCATAGCTCGAAGGTCGTTGGAGCACCACAGATGATCGTTTAACCAGCGTGTTCCATCTTTCTCTGTCCTCAGCAACCATCATGGCTTCGCTCAGTGTCAAGCCAGTCCATTCTCGAATGTTGTCCTCCCATCTCTTTTTCTGTCGCTCTCTTCTACTGCCTCCTTGCACCTTGACTTGTAGGTTGGTCTTTGCAAAGCCTGATGCTCTGGTGACGTGGCCATACCATCGGAGTTTCCGTTTCTTCACCACTGTGATCATGATCGTGTTGTCCAATGGCTTGTGTGATGGTCTGACAAACAATTAATAATAATAATAATAATAATAATAATAATAATAATAATAATAATAATAATAATAATAATAATAACAATAACAATAATAATAATAATAATAATAATAATAATAATAATAATAATAATAATAATGGATGCTATTCGCGCCCTAGTGCTATTCCTAACTCAAACTCAAGAGCACGGCTCTGTAATTAACATATCTACACATATACACGCTCATGTTTCGCCCCACTCTTCACACACATCTGTGGCTCAAAATGTGATGTAAAGGCAGGGTGATCGCTATTAGAAGACGGAAAGGAAATAGAATTTATATTCTTGATATTTTAGATTGACTGCCTCAGATACCATTATTAAAGGTAGGGACGAAACCGAAGTACCCGGAGAAAACCCTCGGTGACCTAAATAGTCTCGTACCCAAGTCACATAAGTTCGCCTCTTGCAGAAATCGTACCCTCGACCTTCGGCAATAGGAAGCCGGCGATTAACCCTCTGCGCTACGAGGCCACCCCTGAATGAATCCCTCCCTTGTACATCAAGATTTATTCACAGTTTGGTTGCGTCCTCCTGTACTCTAACTTACTTTTATATTTACCCTAGATTTTTTATATTTTGTACTTTTCTAAATTAATTTTTTATACTGATTAAGTCTTTAAAAAAGCATCCGTTCTTTCAGTTTGAGTTTTAGACATGCGAATCAGGATATGGAAACAATAAATGTCAAAGTGAATTGTGATATGGAAACTATAAAGATCAAAGATCAAGATGTTCAGAAGTTCATAATTCTACTTCACACCTTCCTCACTACTAACCCGTCTTCCCTCACCCACCCCCATCTCCCCTCCACTCCTGCGCGCATTCCACCTTTAACGAGAGAACCGTGAGGATAGAAACCAAACGATGAACTATGGAGCTGAATGGTATAAAAAAAGAAGAAGAAGAAGAAGAACAAGAAGAAGGAGGAGGGGAAGGAGGAGGAGGAGAAGAAGAAGAAGTAGAAGTAGAGGGAGAAGAGCAACAGTTAAGCTTACAACAACAATGGAAGTAGATCAATATGGAACACGAAATGTCGAAGGTTAATGTGTTAAGAGGCGATTTTACATAACGAAGGTCAGAACTGTTGTTCTAGAACAGAATATAAGAACATGATGCATTTGACATTTAAAAGGAAATGTGATTTCCCTAGGTAAAATTACAATGTCATGCTCTATTATTTTAATCGGTCCTTGCGTGCCGTCGTGAAACACATTAATTATCTAGATTGAATTTCAAGTTGCCGAAGAAGAAGAAGAAGAAGAAGAAGAAGAAGAAGAAGAAGAAGAAGAAGAAGAAGAAGAAGAAGAAGAAGAACATTAATTATCTAGATTGAATTTCAAGTTGCCGAAGAAGAAGAAGAAGAAGAAGAAGAAGAAGAAGAAGAAGAAGAAGAAGAAGAAGAAGAAGAAGAAGAAGAAGAAGAAGAAGAACATTAATTATCTAGATTGAATTTCAAGTTGCCGAAGAAGAAGAAGAAGAAGAAGAAGAAGAAGAAGAAGAAGAAGAAGAAGAAGAAGAAGAAGAAGAAGAAGAAGAAGAAGAAGCAGAAGAAGAAGAAGAAGAAGAAGACGCAGAAGACGCAGAAGAAGAAGAAGATGGAGAAGAAGAAGAAGAAGAAGAAGAAGCAGATAAAATGACTGAGAGAGAAAGAGAGAGGGTAAGGATGGGTAGGAGTGGGGGTGTGTGTGTGCGAAGAACGTGTTTGAGTGAAGAGTGGGAGGAGAGAACTAAGGGAAGAAAAAAATAAAATAAAGAAAGTCAGGAAGGGAAAGCAACCGGAATATAAATGGTGAACGAAAGAAAGGGAAAATAAAATTGAAAAGAATATCAGAGATATAAATAAATAATGTAAAGACTGCAATGAATGAGTGAAATAAAACAAACAGAAAGTGTAACAAAAAAAAAAAAACAACAACGGAAGAAGGAAAACGAAGAAAACGTTGAACTCGAGACGTATGAACCGCTCTAAGTTGAAGCGCACCGCACCAAATACCGCACTGATTTCCAATAGTTCTGGTATGTTCTATCTATTTTTTCACGAGTGTGTGTGTGTGTGTGTGGAGGGGGGAGAGGGGAGTCTGTGTGTGTGTTTGTGTGTGTATGTTTGTGTAACTGTTTGTGTACCGTACAAGTAGGCTACTTTTTGTACACTGCAATAGTCCCATTTGGAGTTCTTTAGATCGGTAGATATTTTATTTCTGTGTCTATGGAAACATACCACATTGTAGCTTATATTCAGGCGGTCAGACTTTCAAACAACATTTAGCACTGAAGTATTCCTCGTTGTTATATTTATGTCGCAATTTCCTATATTTTATTTTATTCATTTGTTTATTTTTATTTTGTATTTGTATTTATTAATTTTTATTTTATTTTATTTTATTTTATTTGGATTCCTTACCCACGTCACTCTCTTTCTTCTACCCTCTTCCCCTTCCCCTCTCACCCTGACGTATTTTTAAATACTTGAAGTTATCGATCATTCTGCCGTCTTCTTCTTCTTCTTCTTCTTCTTCTTCTTCTTCTTCTTCTTCTTCTTCTTCTTCTTCTTCTTCTTCTGCATGAGATGTTTTCAGTTTGCCGTCAATGTATTTGATCCGACTGAATGGGTTTTTTTCTTCTGTTGTTTCAGCATTGATCCTTATCAAGTATTCCAGGTATGTACAACAGCTTTTCCTTTTTATCTGTAATTTTCGAGCTCTAATGTCTGTCTCTCATTAGTTTGTTACCAAAAATTTTCTGTTTATATTTTTGTTTGGTTGTCTGCCCGTCGCCCGGTTTGTTTATCCGTCTTCCTGTTTGTTTGTCCGTCTTTTCTGGGTTTTTTAAATTTTATATTTTATTGACCTCTCGCAGGTTATAACAGGCTGCTTTAAAGATAAAGTGTTTACAGCTAAGAAGCATAGCTAATTGCATCTAGCTTATAAAGCAGTGTAACGTCTCCAGTCAATTGCAGCATCGTATGGCCCGCTCAGAATTGTCATGTGCATTGGAGTATATATGGTTACATATAGGTATGTAGGTATATAGGGTTATAATTATATTGGAGTGTAGATTATATATGGTTATAATTATATAGATACGTAAGTAGATAGAGTTACAATATATATGGTTATGCACATAATATATATGGCGGGCTTGAAAAAAAATCACGTAGAGCAAAATTATTATGTTTGAATGTACTGCGTGTATGCTTGCTTATTTTCGTGGTTGGAAGGAGGTTGCAATGCAATCTTTTGAAGGTTTTTTTTTATACTTATGTGTCGTATGCGAAATATTTTTTTTATGCCAGTGTTGTATGCTTTAACGAATAACATGTATAGTTTTGAAGCATTGAAAGAATACTTTGTATATTAGGAAATGCGAAGGTGAGTAGGCATGTGTGCACACGATTCAAAGTCGTTCGATCCGCTTTATTTTTTTGTACCAGAATACCACTCCCTGTATGCAAGCACACTGACACAAAATATAAAATTAATATTTTTGAGCGTGACATGTCAATGGACTTCTCAAGTTTATTCAGAATGAATTGACTTATTATTTCAATAGTTTTTTTTTACTTTCTTGGTCTAGTTTTCAGAATGGGTGTTTCTTCAGTAGTCGGTCTTTTTCTGCTTTTGACAATAAATGATTACAATGGCGTACCAGTGGAGGTGCAGCCTATTTATGCTCACCGATCGGAATAAGAACTATTTCCTTGTAAATTAAAATAAGGTATGCATTTCTTTTGTCGTTCTGTCAGCGCCTCATTGAATTCTAAGTACTATGTCACAGAATGTTGAAGAAGAATAAGAGAAAATGGGAAGAAGAATAGGAAGACGAAGAAGAAGAAGAAGAAGAAGAAGAAGAAGAAGAAGAAAGTAGAAGAAGAAGAAAGTAGAAGAAGGAGGTGGAGAAGAAGTAGAAGTAATAATAGTAGTAGAAGAAGACGACGACGAAGAATTTCAAGAAGAAGAGCGTTTTAACTATTGACCGACAATTGGAGTTGGAGGAATTTATTATTGGGATGCGTGCGTGACATGCATAAGTGCGCGTGCGCTAGCTTGTATTAGTTAAGCGTCCATGCATACTATATATGTGCAACCCCAGTTCATGAATGAAAGAAATGCTGCGGTAGGCCTGCAGCTGCAGCGTGAGAATTTCACGCCCGTAACCAAGTATGGGTGTATAGGAAGGAGTGGGCTTACTATACTACTTAAGAAAGCATGCGGGCGTCGAGTGCTCTCCGTTTAAGGAAAAGGCTAAAGAAAAATAAAGAAAGCAAGGACCCAAAAAAAGAGTCAAAAAGACGGTGTGTGGTGAATCCCAATTCCTTTCAGTGCAAGCAAACAATGGCTGCGTGCGTTCAACCTGAAGTTAGGCGGAGTCCAGTCCTCAGTCATTTTTTTTTTACTTTTCTTATTCGTTTTCTTATTGATTCAAATCTTTAAAGGTATTTTTTTAAAAACGTTTTTGTACACAAGATTTTGCATTTTAATTCAAATGGATAGCATTAGTAATTAGTAGTCATCACATTTCCACCTTTCTTCCCCCCCCCCCCCCCCCCCCCCCCCCCACGGATGAAGAATTGGGTTTGCCGTGTGTGTTGTAGAAGTTTGAACTTTTTTTTGTCGAAATGGAAATAACAAAAGCCGACATAAATAGTCGCATTAAAGCAAGGGCTATGAACGGGCCGGCGCGGCACTTGCGCACACCCGCACGGGTTATATAACCCGTATAATCTCTGCTTCCTTTTCACCAACACTTGAATCCCCAGACATTGAATCCATGTTGAACACACCTTTCTAAGACGTCACCCTGCGTCTACACTTTTCTGCATAAAGTCTGTCCCGGTGTGACATCCTCACAGTTCCTAGTATCTTAGCTGGGCTGGGAGCGAATGGGAGCATTCTGATTGGTCGACGCGTTACAAAATACGACGCATGCGCACAGTGCTATCATAGTCTTCGTAAGGGTTAGGGTTAGGGTTTGGGTTAGAGTTAAGAGTTTAGGGTTAGGGTTAGGGTTTGGGTTAGGGTTAGGGTTATGACGCCTAAGAACTTCGTGAAAAAGCCGGCCCGACATGACCTAGCGCATGCGCAAATGCGCTCGGATAAACTAGGAGACCCGGAACTTGAAGGATGTGACACCTTACTACAGTATTTGTGAAGCGCAGCTGCTAGCTGTTATTTTAAAAGAGAGAAGGGTTAAAACCGGGAAGCGCCCAAATATACAGGTAAAACACGAAAGCTTCGGTTTATTCTAAAGTTTCCATAGTGGTAAACCGCAGCTATCCACAGGTGAATGAAGTTTCTCACAGTGTGGAAAGATAAGGGTTATAATAAGTACACGGTGTTGAATGACAGATAGGCTTTGGCTCTTCACAACGTCAGGTGGGGTTTCCAGTGTTAGGAGGTTTGGTGGAGTGAAGGGGCTAGAAGATAAAGAGAACGATGGGGAGGTGAGAGAAAAAAAAAAGAAAAAAAAAAAAGAGAGAGAGAGAGAGAGAGAGAGAGAGAGAGAGAGAGAGAGAGAGACAGAGGATTAACCCTGAAATCCTAACCATTGAGAACGATTTCATTGAAGTTTTAAGCCACTCCTGTGTACATCTGTGGCATAACTTGGTGTCATTCTCTCTATCTTATGCACATACAGCGCTTGCTGCTTACATTCCTTAGACATAATTTAGAGAGCGTCGTATTGAAGGGGGAGAGGGGGAGGGGAGGGGAAGAGGAGAGAGAGACAGAAAGGGAGAGAGAGAGACCATAGAGAGACTTTAAAGCCCCTAGTGGATCTAAACTATACAGTTACCCAAGAGGAATTTGTATAGTTTTATAACGTTTGACACGACGTTGTCATGTCTTCTACTGAGACTACTCGATAAGCCTGATTTTACTACTTCAAACAAACAATGATTCAGTAAACTTCAGGAATGTCCAATGCCTGTGAGTTGTTCGTCCGATCATCTTTTTATCATAACAACAAAATGTAATCAAATGTACTATCCACTATGTAGTGATAACACTCGATGTCATAACTGTGTATTTATTCTGACACAGACGTCGTAGTTCTTATCCTTATCAGAGCATTGTTCCGTAGTTTTCGCTCTGTTCTTGTATTCACAGTGCTTTAAAGAAATGCATAGAGGAATACAATCACAGACAATGAATGGGAGATTCTACTACTAGTTGAATGTAAAAGGTACTCTAGATTTATCTAGACGCTATTGTACTACTGTAGTAGATGCCCTTGATGTATTATATCGCCATTTTGGAATATTTTATATAACAATGTTATCACAAACTGGGAAGCAATTTCCGCGTTTCTATTCTAAATGAACCTCCCTTTGCTGTCGTCATAGAACCGACCACACGTCAGTCGAGACTGGATTCAAGGGCAGCTTTGAACTGTATCATTTATTTTAGTTATTTATTTAATCGTTCTTATATAGCGCTTTAGCAGCTCAAGAGCTGCTCAAGGCGCTGGCCGATCCAACTCAAGCCGTCCGAGACGCCCACCCGCAGCCTTTGGGAGCATGGTCTAACGCCCGTACAACTGAGCACAATCCTGGGCAGCCAAGGATGGGGGAGAAGGACCTAGGTGCATGCTGGGTGTGTTCTTGTCACCGGCACTCACCCGTCTAGGACATGAGCGTCAGGATCTTTAAAGTCCGTTATGATGGAATGTATGCGACACAGACTAGACTTCGGTTTATACTCTCATCCGAAGGAGTAGGAAACGGGAGTAAAGTGTCTTTCCCAAGGACACAACACAATGCCCCGGCCTGGGCCCGAACCCGGTACCTTCAGATCCGCAAGCCAAAGCTCTACCATTAGGCCACCGTGTAATAAGAGACCAGGGACGGAGTGGGATGGTGAGAGTGAGGCCGTGGGAGCAGAATGGCTTGAAAGTGGCTTAAAGGTCGCGGGTTTGATCCGGATTGGTCTGATGGTTTTTCTGGCTAGGAGAACTGGTACAGCAGTATCCTAGGCTTTACTTCTTGTAGTTATTTGCTGTCCCCTATACGCTCAATATGTCCGGGGACGTTATTCTACCAAAGAAGAACAAGTAGTAGTAGTTATTTCAGTGATAGTTGGATTAGGCCTAGGAGAGGTTGATGGGTATCGTAGCATGAATGGCGATGCGTTGCGGTAGCTGTTTTATATATATATATTTTTAAAGAAAGGCGAGAATATGAGTAAAAACCAGATATCTCATACATGAGTATCAGAAATGGTTACTACTTGCAACGTATTAGCGTGCAAGATTAATTTATATCGTATATAGAGCATTAGTATTAAAATGTTGTTATGATTTAAGAGAAGGTACTATAAGATGTAGTCGCAGTTTGAAACTTTCACACGCGCATGAGTTCTAATGCTCGGTAATCGCGGCGCATCTATGTAGAGAGAGAGAGAGAGAGAGAGAGAGAGAGAGAGAGAGAGAGAGAGAAAGAGAGAGAGAGAGAGTTTCAGATACTCTAATCTCACCGTACTGGATGTCATTTCCTACCTCACGATCCACCCCCAATATTGTTACGCAGTGTGACGGTGTTTAACGCACCAAAGATACCCGGTTTTACGTTTTGTTAGCAAAGGGTGAGTGGGAACGGATAAAACGGGTGCGTAAAGTTGACCTTCAGTTTCCTCTATGTTTGTAACGAAAACGCCCGTGTCTCTTTTTCCCTCGCTACGATCACAGGTCGTGTGTTAACATAGACTGTACTATTATTTTGAATGCTGCCTTATTTGCTGTGATTGATAGCAAACCTCTCCTATTATTATAAATAGTAAAAATGCGGCAGGTTTTTGATCGTGTATTTTTAATCCACAGTGGACTAATAAAAACGAAGTAAGCCTAGTAATGTAAGATGACTGTTGTAAACTATTATAACGTTCTGATATTTACGTTAACGTTGTCATTGAGCGCTTTTTCAGCTCACGAGCTGCGCAAGGCTCGCTGGCGGATACAAGATCTTACTCAAGCTTCACGATGCGCGTCCTGTTTGTATGTAGATTATAGTCACACGACACTTTCGCATATAGGTGACTACTGGACCGATTTATACTGACACCAGCGGGCCAGTTGTTGGTAAAGGGGAAAATAATATGACCACACGTTGACCAATCCGGGATTCGAACCAGCGACCTTTCGGTTACTAGCAAGACGCTCTTACCAACTGAGCTACCCGGCCCCTATATGCGCGTCCTCTAATTCCCCTGGCACCTAAACACAATCCTCGGCGGGTGGGTGGGTGGGTGAGTAAGGTAGGGGGGGGGGGGCTAGAGGGTGAAATTAATGGACCTAGTGTTTGCTGGTAAAACTGACACTCCTCCGTCTAGGGCCTTTCTGTGCGATGGAATGAATGTGGACACAGACTAGACCTCGGCGTACACTCTCATCCGAAAGAATAAGTGTCCTGATAAGTCTGTTATTTCGTTGAAATTTGACATTTTAGACAGACTGCAGCCAATGCATCCAATGCCATTATTGAAGGAGTGGGGGTGGGTGTGTGGGGGAGGAAACCGGAGTACCCGTAGAAAACCCTCGGTGACCTGTTAGACTCGTACCTAAGTCACGTAAGTTCGTTCCCCGCGACCTTCAGCATAGGAAACCAGCTGACTATAATCCACTGAGCTAGCAGGCAACGTTAGTTTTTTTCTTCACCTCACTGCATGGATCCAACCCTATGCCTTTGGCACTGAAAACGTCGGCATTGGAGGAGACTATAGCGCTCTACCTCTACGCTGTTTAACCACCCACTGTTGAGCGATGGTCTTTGTGTATCTGTTACCGTTCTCAGGTCAGTTCAGTTCAAGTAGATTACCGTCCCCGGACACATCAGCGTATTCCGTTCTCTCGCCTTGAGTGTCAATTTGAACACGTCCTTCCACCTTTACCTCCCTCCCAAATACCTTACCCCCCCTCCCCCTTCCCTACCCCCTCCACTGAAGCAGGGAAGTTCGGCGCCACGATTCAACTTTAAATTTTGAAAGTCATAAATCTGTTTAATTGCAGCGCGTATCTCATAACGGATGTAATATTAGTGACATTTATTTTATGGGGGGAGCCGTATTGTTATTACCGTTCCGTACTATACCTAGTGTTACACGGTAGCCTGGAAATTGACACAGTGGCTCACCATAATTTTACAGATTAAAGTTGCCTGTGTGAAATATTCTAAGAAAGTTGATTCGCTAGAGTCGTGATGGTTTTTCAATGTCGTAGGCGGGTAGAGATACCCGACAGAGAGTTTTATTTTCTTGTTCTAAGGATTGTGAGATGGAATTCCTTTTTTTTTTGTAGGTAAAACTAGAACTGGAGTACGGCGGAAAGTCTTGCTGAAGGATTTAATGCCTGTCTTTTGTGTCAGTGTCTATCGAAAAAGAATTTAGGTCGCAGGTTGTACGCTTATTATGTGAGAGAAAGAGTAGGTATTTTCACTTTTCTAAAGTAAACCTAGAAGCAAGTTCATAGCGAAGATTATTTTTTATAATGTATCTTTTGAATTGCCGGTTGTTCCGTATCTTTAACAGTTTTAAAGTCCTGCTTTTTGAGTACCAAGTTATTTCGATATATCTCGGGAAGTAATTTCCTTTTTATTATAGCAAATAATTATCTTGGTATTGACATTAAGGAAGCGCCAATGGTGTATTGTGGTTGATTATTTCGCTCAGTGGTTGATAGCGTTGCACAGTAACAAATGTTTGTGTTTTAAATGGGCGGCATTGGTTTATAATCTTGACTTTATTCGGCAAACTATGTTTTTGCTTTTGGTTGCCGAGCCTTGGGCAGGTCTTCTGTCATATGTGCATGGTTTCTCTCTCTCTCTCTCTCTCTCTCTCTCTCTCTCTCTCTCTCTCTCTCTCTCTCTCTCTCTCTCTCTCTCTCTCTCTCTCTCTCTCTTTTTCTCTCTTTCTCTCTCTCGCTCTTTTTTTAAAAATTAATGGCAGTGCGTATCTGATAACGAATGCAATAATAATGACATTGAATTTGTGTCTGTTTATTATCTCCGCGTATCCCCGAGCGATTTATATACCCAAATCATATTCTCTGTCTTGTTTGTGTATACTTCAATGCACGCTTGAGTTTATAATTATAAGCCTGGATGAATCTGTCCTATCTATCATTATTTTATTTTTAATTAACAGGTTTATGACGTATAACTGTGACAGTTTAGACACATTGTATGACGCCTTGACGACCTTCCTATCGGCAGTTTAACCTCACGCGGTTGACGACCTTTTTATTTTACGTCATGCGCAGGAGTTTATTTTTAGAAGCATTCGCTTCTTTGATCCTTGAATTCAGCGCTGCTTGATAGAGATTAGTCTTCAGCTTTGATATGATAATTAAGGTTTGGTTAAAAGTTATATTTTGGATTGGTGTGTGGGTGTGTGTGTGTGGATGATATTTGTCACATTTGCGGACGAGGCCGAACTCAGGTTGCTTTCTCAGCGAAAGCGCAGCAGTAACAGAGCAGCGCCACGCCCACACATGACCAATGGGGTTATAGATCTGTGTGTTGTGTATTGTGTGTAACTTGTGTGTTCGTACATCCTTCTGTCTTTCTGTCTCTGTTTTGCCACGGCTGGGTGTCTCTAGTTTTCATTGTATTACTAGATTTTCGCGCATTGTTATGCATGCGTGTTGGTTTCTACGAATAATGTGTGTAGTTTCCCATTCGGTTCATTTCTGTAATTATTTTTATGTTTAATTCGTCACAGTGGCGATTTTAAACAAGGTTTGGCTTCCGTTTGTGGGATTTTTGCAAAGCGGTATCCCTCATTGACTATACTCATTGACGTCAGCAGATCGCACGATTTGTGCATGCAGTGTTATAATGGCTATTATTATCCTTCTGATGCAGAGTATAATTATATCTATGTGATTACTGGGGAGGCGTGAATTAACATCTATGTCTACGGTATTCTATGTTGGCGTATGCCTCAACAGCCTCGTATACTTTGTATAACTTAAGTAAAGTCTTCTTTGAAGTGAGACCGTAATATGAGGGCATCTGTACTGAACATTTGAGACTTGCTGAGACATACGCCTGATCATTTGCAGTGCAATATTAGTGATTTAGGTCTACCGACACTCTGTATTAACCCATCTGTACACTTCCACATTTTGATTGATGATTTTGGACATTATGCAGGTGGGATGGGCTTTATGAATATAATAGCTTTTAGTTTCGTCATGCCCTGTATTGCAATGTGTGGGCCTTTTGTTTCCGATGATGTTTACTTTTAAAAAAAAAAGAGACTACAATGAAAACGATAGGAAAACATACCCAGAATCACTTAAAGTTGACAGAGAGGTTAAGATACCCACACAGAATATGACACCCACACAGATTATGACACCCACACAGGTTACGTTAAGATATTCCACTTTAAAAAAAAAAACACCCCACTGCATTGCGCATTCTATAGTATAGTGGACACTAACAGTATATTAATTTTGTTAATTGGGGCCCTTACCACTCTTCAGGAAATCCACAGCGTTTTCCATGGTTTTGTAGCTTGGATATTTATCGCAATATGTAATTTTTTAGTTTGCCTTTACAGCATTGAATACGCAATAGAGTATAATAGAGTATACTAGAATGAGTATTATAGTCATGTTGAATTACATGCTGGCAGTGCATTTTGCCGTCTGGTCGACGTAAATTTAGAGAGAACACTTTTGGATTGTCAAACTCAAAGATAGCTTTCAGGCATCGGTTGTCGGAAGAATTTTCCAGAGAGAGAGAGAGAGAGAGAGAGAGAGAGAGAGAGAGAGAGAGAGAGAGAGAGAGACAGAGAGAGAGACAGAGAGAGAGACAGAGAGAGAGAGATTGCTGTATATAATTATAAAACTATAATACACAAATTCATTATTCGCATGCTCGCGTAACTCGGATCAACCATACAAAAGTATGCCTGAGAGATCTCTGCTCGTGCGATTCGCATGTTCTCATTCATTCACATGCACGCTTGCGTTGGTCCCGGAAACAGATCGTCTTCCGTCTAGACTTAAGAGTAAAATTTACGTCCCCGCACACCGAGGCATATAGGGGATGTCTAGACTTCACACGCCCAAACCTTTTATGATCTACTGTCATTGGTGACATGTCCACTCATCCAGGGAAGAGTTGAAAATTTTCTCATCCTTGCATTAGCCAATACAGCCGAGAAAGAGAGAGAGGGGGAGGGAGAGAAAGTATCCTTACTGCAGGCTAGTTGAGTTGAGAGAGAGAGAGAGAGAGAGAGAGAGAGAGAGAGAGAGAGAGAGAGAGAGAGAGAGAGAGAGAGAGAGAGAGAGAGAGAGAGAGAGAGAGAGAGCTGCATCCTGGATGAGATTTATTGGGAAAACAGAACAGGAAATAATATGACGTACAGGAAATTATTCATTTATCATGAAGAGAGATGCAGAGGAAGTTTCGAGCAACCGATGCTCGAGTGCGTCGGGTGGCATTGTTTCAAAGTGGAAATGCACACACTATTTTTTTAACATTCACACATCAAACTTGTTTGTACAAACTGAAGTGATGTTAAATTATGCTTTACCCCAAACCCCTTCACCCCACTGCAAAGCCGGGACTCTGCCTAATAACTGCTGACACCTGTGATGAGGCTGAACTGGTACCACATTTGATATGATGCTGGTTTTCTAAGCCGAAGGTCTCGGGTTGGAACCCCGAAAGGGACGACGAACTTACGTGAATAGGTAATAGCCAAACCCATCGTCTAGCATACAACCGCTTAGCACTATACGATTGGAGGAAGAAAATGTCCGTCATCACTCTCTTGTTACAACAACTGTCTTATAGGTAGGTGTACATGCAAGGATGTAAAACATAATAATTATTATAGATGTACATCAGAAAATTTTATTGTCAGGCTCCAGACCTATAACAGTGGAGTTCACATAATTGCGAAAATACCAATCAAGAATGAAACATTACAGGGGAGGGGGAATGCAAGTAAGTAGACAAGAAAATTGAATATGCAACATCAACATTTGACCCAATATGATGATACAAACGAGACCGGAAGAAAGAGTCTTTTGAGGACATTAATGATTACATTCGTTTGTATTGTAAAAAAAATAGCCACTAATACAATAGTAACACGTATAGAACGGAATTAGCTAGCAACAACGTTTTGATTCATGGCTTCAGATCGGAACATTGAGGTTTAACGTCTACACCCACCATTGGTGATATGGCAGACGGGGATAACCATCCCAGGGAAAGAGGGGTAGAGACCTGAATCAACACTGAACCACCAAAGCAATCATACTGCTAAAATGGACAGTGAAAATGGCCACATTTTATATCGCCCACCACGGGATTCGAACCTGGATCATCGGTGCGCCAGGCGAACGCTCTACCAATTGAGCTACTGCGGTGGGACAGATCGAAGTTTTGTGGATGATAGGTATACGTGCAGTCACCTGACGTGATGTAAGAGTTCTGCACGATGGAAGATGATGAAAGATGAACGGTACATGAAATTTTTATTTTTATTTTTATTTTTTAAAATCAGTTTATTCACAACTTTCCGGCACCTCTCATAAAAACTCGTGGGTATCGCCATTATAAATTAAAACGAGGTTATATGAAACCAAGTTCCGGTATGGCTTGTTTTGCTTTTATCAAAGCTTGATGCGTGACTTTTAAATATGGCAAATTGCCGAAAACGACGATTGTTAGAGCCAGAAAACGAGTGGGATAAGTATAAAAACGGTGGAGGAAGTACATGCTCAGTGAAAGAATGCAAAAAACAATCGTAGAGGCCTGTATTTGTGGCGACTTCGGAGGTGCGTCGATCATCGACAGAAAGTGAAACAACATAGCTTCGCCGTCGCAACCTTCACAAAACACGAAGTAACTGACTATTTTAGGCGAGCGTTGTGGCCAAGTGGGCTAAGGCGGGACTAACTTGCCTTGTCCACAAGCTGTGCGCCTGACAGGTGTGGGTTCGAGCCAGCATCTGGGCGTTATGTTTTTCCGAATATTTTTCAAAAATTCACAAATAATGTTAGGTAGGTAGGGTTTAGGCGCGCCACTGGCGATAGAAAGGGATAATAAACTGCAGCAAAAAAAAAAAAAAAAAATGTGAGGGTACGATACAGGTGGCCAGTGACATAATTATGTTATTATTCTTGAATATTTGGAAATAACTCACTAAAACACGCGTAGAAAAAAAACCGGAAGTATTTTTCATAGAGGGGATTCCCGTTGGTGCATAGGATAGCAGAAAAGTGTGAATAGTCCCCTCTCTTCCCGTTAAGGATTTTCAGAGAGGATGAAAATGATGTACGCATGGCATAAAAACTGACGTCAGATTTATCCTAAAGATACCTGAAATGATGTAAGCATGCGGACGACAGTATAGAATTTGACCTCGGAGTTATGATAGCGATATATGAAATGATGTAAGACTACAAAGAGGGTAACGTTTCCGAACTCTGGCCGATCATGTAGGGAAAAAAGAACTGTAACTCGATGAACATTTTCATTGGGAACCCTGAGTTATAGTTCCCTTTTTTCCCCTAAAAGATTAAGACTAAACCGTTGCAGGTAGTCTGCCTACGTCGACAATCATATACCCCGACCTATTCTTGAACCATTCCACCTACTCGCAACCACTGCTCTTTCGCTCCGACGATCTTGTTAAGTTTTGTAGCGAAGTCTTTCCGTTACACGTAAGGACCTTTACCTACCGAGGGCATATTTTACACTGAGCCGTGTGATTTCTCTCTCTCTCTCTCTCTCTCTCTCTCTCTCTCTCTCTCTCTCTCTCTCTCTCTCTCTCTCTCTCTTTCTCTCCCTCTCTCCCCCTCTTTCCCTCTCCCCGCCTCTCTCTCTCTCTCTCTCTCTCTCTCGCTCTCTCTCTCTCTCTCTCTCTCTCTCTCTCTCTCTCTCTCTCTCTCTCTCTCTCTCTCTCTCTCTCTCTCTCTCTCATTAATTAAAGAAGCTGACATCAAGTCTTGCCACTACCATTTCACCCTTAATGGATCACCACACTATAGCCACAGGTATAGTCTGTGGTTTAGCCCAGCTGTTAGGGGAACGGCTACCGTTGCCTACAGTTACACAATTGCCTGCAATACAATATTGCGTACAATACACGATTGCCTACAATACATCGTTGTCCATAATACAGTGTTGCCTGCAAATACACCATTGCCATACATTGATGTATCTACTTACAATTATGTATTTGGACACTCAAGTTGTGTTTTTTGTGTGTTATGCAATTGTGTTTTATTTATTATTTCTTACAAACGGGAAGTGTTGATTGTATTGCTAGTCTAAGATGTCATTGGTATACAGTTACTTTGCTATACTGTTGTTACATGCTCTTAGGGCAAGATGTTAAACAAAAAGCACTCCCAATGCTTACTCTTTTACCCTTGTGTAATAAAATTCTTGTCTTATTTGATCTGATTTGATCTGATCTGATCTGATCTGATCTGATCTGATCTAATCTGATGTGATCTGACCTGATCTTCTCTGATCTGATCTTGTCTTTTTTAATTTTTTTCTTTAAAAAAAATCTTATACAGTTATTATTTATTTCCAAATCATTTGCTGTGTTGTTTCAGGTCCAGCAGATGCCATGTCTTATCCTGACGGTCAAGGTCACTGTTGGGAGAAATATCACCTACGGATGGAAGGATATCTGTAAGTACTCTTTCTTCTCTTCCATTCTCAGCTTTCCTCTAGGGCACTCTTTTTGGTATTTTATGTTCACCGCTGCGACGGTTGAAGTCCAAAAGGATTTGTTCTTCGATCCATACTCGATACACAACTATTTACTCTTGTGGTATCTTTGTAGCATAGTCTCTTCTGTATTCTAGATTAAAACAAATGTTTTCTCTCCCTTTCTTTTGTATATTTTGTATCCTCCTCAGTTACCACCCTCCAGTAATTTTTCAGTAACATTGCCCAGTGGTCAGGACGCACGCCTTGCGTACCTACGTGCGTCTTTGGCGACGTGGGTTCCAATCCTAACTTCAGCAAACTAACATGTGCATGCTAAATATTACGGGCCAGCGCCTTGAGAAGCTCTATGAGCTTGTAGAAGCGCTATATAAAAACAATCCTTGTTTTTAAAAGAAAGACAAGGAAAAGGTTTGAAGGAGATAATACACTCTAGATTAAAAAGATTCCATACACATGCATTTTGCTAAAACACTTCGTCAGGAGTTACAAGCCTAATTGTAAAACATGTATCTTCAAGTTCAGTTACTTCTTCTTCTTCTTGGGTTGAGCAGCCACATCCAATGATACATTTGATGCTGTACTGTACTCTTGCTCCTCCTGTGCTCTTATCTGTATCTCCCTCCTCCGTTTTATCTTGCTTAATTTGGTAAATTGTGTTTTTTCAGCAACGACTGGATTTTAAATGGACTTTTGGCAGGACAATTCTGAATTTTTAGTGTGTGTTTGATTTAAAGTTTGTAAAGTTTGTATGCAGTTCAGCGGTAAAAATGTAGTGACGACAACGACGATGTTGTTGACGATGATGATGATTATGATTATGATGTCGACGACGACGGCGATAATGACGACGATGGTGATTCTATCTTTAATTGTGAAAACAGTCGACACCCCAGACCCGTACGTCAAGCTGAGGTTGAAGAAGGCACCCGAAGGCCGACAGAGGACTCGAACTATCGAAAACAACCCAAACCCCGTCTGGAACCAAACCTTCACCTTTCTCCTGGACGCCCACAACAAAGACAACAACGTCCTAGGTGAGTCAGTACAACACAAAACAATAAAATAAAATCTACAGTGTTGTTTTTCTTTGTCATTTAAAAAAATTGTCCTTATATAGCGTTTTTCCTGTTCAAGAGCAGATTAAGGCGCCGGCCAATACAGGAAAAGATTGACACCACCTTCATCAAGCTTGTCTTTAGTGAAGAGAGTTTACTAATGCTTCTCTCTCCAGCGTTACTTGAACTTTTTTTTTTAGATAGCTTCTTTTAGTTTTAGCAAAAATGTAAAAAAAAGAAAAAAGAATTATCTGTGGTCTGCTGTTTGTGTGTGTGTGTGTGTGTGTGTGTGTGGGTGTGCGTGTGTATAAGTGTGAATATGTGTGTTAAGATAGCTATTTATTTTCATGTAAATAATTTCCGTTTGGTTTGTTTCTCAGAGGTGACGCTGATGGAGGAGAACTACCCCACAAGCCTGGATCAGGAGATAGGCACTGCTTACTTCAACGTCATGGAGAAGATCAAAGAACTCGGCAAATGGCAGAGAGAAATCTTCAACTTCAGCAGCGGCGGCATTTTAGGGGTGATTTTTGCGTTCAGTTGTTTTGCTTGAAAAGTTTGTATTGGAGTTGTTTGGGGGATTCATTTGGTGAGGTGTTCATACTATTTGCATTGGACATCCTCAAATTCAAATAGCAATATTAAAGGTGGGGGTCTATCGGGTGACATTTAAACACTGTTATTATATTTTTACACATTTCTTTAAAACAAATAGCATGGTATATAAGTAATGTAGGCTTTATAATCGTCATTATCAGTGTTTGCTGTAAGCCCTGCACATAGCATCAGACCCCATGCCACATGGGGTCTATATTCCGCGTGCCGTATACTCTCTTTGTTTCATTCAGTATTTGGTGTGTTTATTATGTTCTAATTGGTTTTATTTGCCTTGATCTATTAGCATTTTGATTTGTTTAGCGATATGTTGACAAGTTTTCAACAGTTTCCCAATGCTATTATTGTGATGCTATTTAATGATTGCATTATTCTTTCTTTCATGCTAATGAATATTTATCTTAATAATTGGCAATGTCTATGATTGTTTTCAGAGGTGTGAGATTGACATCGAGCTGCATTTGGACTGGGAGTACGTATAGTGGTTTCTCTTGTAATTATTTATTGGTCACATTATTGAGAGTGTATGTGTGTGTATTTGTGTAATGTATAATTAAGTAAGTAAATCTCAGGTTCTTTCCACTCAGCGAAAGCAGGGCAAGCTAAGTGTAGCATTATCCAGTACAAAACAAGGGTCAGAGACGACTTGTGAAAATCGTCCTCCTAAGTTTGAACTTTACACCTGATCCCAATTACCCGAAATTTCACTGGACTGATAGTGATATGAGTATGATTACGCGAACTTTATTATTGTAGGTGTGACAAAAATAATGTACTAAACACACTTACATAATTATGTACTGCCGCCTACATTCGACTTGTGGTAGCATTAAACGTCTACTTGTATCTAATATACATGTATATATATATAGGTATAGTCACACATTTATGTAACTTTATCAGTACAACTTATGGTCAGCTGCAAATGCATCTCATTTAAGCCATAATCGCTAGCTGACATCTTTTAGTTCAATCGATATCATTCTTGGCAATTAATGCACAGTTCACTGGACTGCTAGCAAGCAGTCGTCTTAATCTTAATGCACGATTTTAAGTTGTGTTGGATTTGTCTTTGTTTTCAGCCAAAACCCAACGCTGCGCTACAGTCTTTGCTTGAGCAATGCAGAAAAGGAATTTGTCAAGAAACGCAAGCCCAAAGTCATGGAAGCTCTCAACAAGTTTCTGGGCGAGGAATTTGGGCCCAAGACTTTGAAAGAAGTAGGGTCACTGTTTCTTTGTTAGTTTTTGTTTTGTTTTGTTTTGTTTAATGCATATCCCGCATCTTTTCTCTCCCATTCATCGGCATCTTCATCCTCATCCAAGAAATTGAATTCAAGCCATTTTTCATAGCGAAAACAATGTAACTTCATTACAGCGCTGAGGGGGGTGGTTGGGTGACCTACAAACCCATATCAAATTAATTTTGAGCTTAACCTTATCCCTTGTACTTGATTCTGCATTATATTGAGATGACCACTTCTAACAAGAAGTTAAATTATCTGGCCTCCTTGATTTGAACCCACGATCTGTATGAACTGTTCTGCCGCTACCTTTGTTGTAGTGTTGAAATTGATGTTCCTATAGCTCGCATAGTTTTGAAAGTAAACGGAATCTTTTTAAATGTATGATTCATCACTGTAACATATTTTTTCCGCCACATATACCAAGGCTTTTTCTATCAGAGCAATTAAAGCATTTAATTTTGTACATGAATTTAAATACATGTCTTAAAGAAGTGCATTCCATTAAGACAAATGTAGACTATCATAGTGTAGAAATGAGCGATGCGTTATATTTAATTAAGAATGAGTCAACTTCAATACAAGTTTGTTGCTGCATCTGAAATGTTATAACTTAAAGCAGTTGTACTTTAACATGAACAGTTCGAGATGACTTTGAATAAGTTCCATAGAAATATGCATGACATTAAACTTTATTAGAATTCAATATAAAGGATTCCTTTCTTTTCCTTTCCTATCCCGTCACTCAAAAGTGTTTTCCTTTATAACATATTAAAGGCGTGTTCTGTTCAATGGTTTAAGCAGTCGTGCATGTTCAATTCAATCATTGGATTTGTTCATGCGTGATACATAAATTTTTTTATATGATTTATTCTTGTTTGCATCCAGGCTGAGAGAGGTCACATATAAAAATGCTAACATTCCTTTTGTTGAAGTATCTATATTGTTACTGGCACTGAGAGGTTTCACAATCCCATTTCTTGGTCTAGCTTGAATTCTTATGTAAAAGGCCCCTCGATCACTACTTATATTCACAGCGAGTGGTGTCTCACCGTAAAAAATAAGTTCAAGGTCAAAACATAGTTTCTTCCAAAAGTACGGATGTTAAATCGATAAATTCGCGAGCGTGTGGTTTTGTGTGTGTGGCGCGCGCGTACGTGTGTGCGTGCGCGCAAGCGCGTACGTCCGTAGGCGTGTGTGTGCGTATTTTATTTGCATCTAGGTTGAGTCAAACAAAAGTGGGAAAGTGTGATTAGTTGGCACAGTTGTGTATTGACGTAGCAAAGAACTCACGCCCGAAATTCAAAGCTTTAGCGTCCGGTTTGAGAAAAGATTGTCCATGATATAATCTTTTAAAAGCAATGCAGTTTCCCAAGTCAACTTATTGTCACACACAAAAGCAACAACTGCAACCACAACAAAACAAACATACAAATATTTTGGTACCCTGGCCTTTAAAACAAAGTCTTGAACTTGCTTTTTTGTTGGAGTAGGCCTGCTAGTTTACTAGGCCCTACGTTGTTCAGAGACACCTTAAGGCCCGACCACACTTGTGTTACGCACCCAATAACACTTGTGTTACGCTTATGGATTCCGAATGTATTTCCTTGCGTACTGGCTATCGCAAAATTTCACATTGATAACGCATATTTGATTTCTTCTGCAAAAAGGCATGAGCCTTACGAGGACTAATCAGAAGCGAGAGTGTGACGTCACGTGACGTGTAGAGGTCATCCTGAACTCCTCCCACACGCATGATTACACGCAAATCAGTTTGTCTGCTACACACAACTTGGCGAGCTAAGGCCGTTGATTTCACTTGATGCGTGTCGATCTTAGTAAAGTTGTTTCATATTATAGTCAAAACGTGAAAGAGTTCATTTGTTACACTGTTGTTTTGTTTTTTTGTTTTTTTAATCAGTAGTTGATTCAGCCCCGATGCTTGAATCCTGGTAAGTGTAACTCAGATTCGTTTATCCACGCAACCTATTCACTCAGCAACAAGGCAGGAGTCGTCGTATGAAGTTTTCCAACTTTATTCAGCGTACATCAACAACTACATACAAGATCGCTCAATCGCTTTTTTCACTCTCACTTTGTCAACTCTAAACTATCTTTTTTTTTTTAAAAAACAGTGCGGCACTTATAGTCTCTTTATAATCTAGAGAATATTCGAACATTCCAGCGTGACGCAATATCATCCAATCAGAATAAAATTCGTCACCAGAACTATATGCACTGACTTACGTCATATAACTTTATTTAGGTTAGAAGAATCTCGTAGCTCCCGCTAGATTTATCTAGATTTATCTACTTGCTTCGATCGATAGTAAACAAGTGATTCTAGAAAATTCTCCAATAATATTGACCAACAAAAAATATCAATATTATTATACAAAGCTTCTTCTAACAACAACGCAAAATCAAATCAAAGGTAAATACACTCTGTTATTGCGTGCTTTGCAAAACAACACAATCGGATCTATCGTGCGCGTCTCAAATGTAACAACATTACATCGTCATGAAAATGTGCCTGGTAGTGAAATTACACAGCTACACACGTTTATAAATTCGAACCGAGCCGTTATGAACATGGAGCCACTACCTCTGACCCGGTGCAAACGTCAGCTAAAATGTGTCCATTAAACTCATAAGGTGTGGCCACCCGTGAAAATTCCGATTAGTGCAAATCTCATAACCCAATGCATAAGCCGTAAAACGTAAGGCAATTGTGGCCACTACTTTACTCACCATGAAACCTTTCTGCACTCGTAGAAATTATACTTTAATTTGTGTGTTATAAGCTCCATTAATTTTATTTTCTGGGCGGAAATAAAAAGAAAGCCGTTTTTCTCGTACACTAAAATATATATTAGGAATTTATTTCGCTCCTGTTTGGTCAGGTTGCCCCCGAACGATTCAACAGGCTATGAACACTGAAAATACTATTTTGATCAGCCTGATGAATGCTTCAGTGTAAATTGGCCTTTTCATGACGTTATAGAGTGACGTACCTCCGTATAACCTACTTTCAGTGAATATAGTGGGTAGCATCATGGGTGTAGGTTCATAGATCAGATTAGGATACGAATAGGCCTATCTACTTGTCCTGGGTGGTAAACACAGTCCTTAACAATGCAGTACAAAGTCAATATGCCCTTGTAGTACTTTAGGTTCGCTGGACTTAGTTTTTCTACATGACTCATGTTGCTTCAGCACTGAAACGCATCACACAAAGTTTCTGAGCCTGCCGAGTCTAAGTAGATTGTATTACTCTGAAAGTCGCAGCTACGCTGTGGATGTGTGGCACATGCCTATGAAAGCATGGATAATAAAATATAAGATCCGGGTTGAACTTTTTTTTTTCCTCACAATAGGTTATAGTCTGCTATTCATAAATCATTGATACACCCGCACATATTGATATTTATATGGCTGGGTGGTAGGTAGAATATGGATGTTATTGTTAAGTAGGCTATAAACGTAGGTAGTTTGTAATGTCTATGTTATGTACTGGTAAACTTACAGCAAAACGTGGTGTGACTTTAAAAGTTTCCTTTCAAATGCAGTTTTAATAATGACTGAGCTAAGATTAATATATCACCCATAAGAGGATACATGTATAATTATAATAGAAAACAAGATAGTACAAGTACATGCATTTTTGAATATGAGTAAGCCACTTCACTTATGGAGGAATACCAATAATCATTATTATTGCGTTAACAATCGCTGATGGTTTGATCATGTGGAAATTACTAATCGAATGTCCATAAATTATTAAATAATTGAAAACTGTTTTAGTGTTATTCACACGCCTACAGTTTAAATGTAGACTTCACACATTCTAGTTAGATGAGGTTTAGAATTTTGAATTGTTTCCTTGAACTATTTTTAGTGCCCCAGGTATGTTCGTTTAGGAACTCGCCGTTGGAAAAGAGAAACTGTTTTTAAAACAAACATCTTTGAAACCTTTTCATTATGTCATTAAGATTTTAGGTTAATTAGACTAACGAGAGAGAGACAGAGAGAGGCGCCCTTCCACACACACACACACGCACACACCCAAACACACACACACTGTGACACACACACAAAATGTCCGGGTCAACCCAACCTGTCACGAAGGTCGCATAATAATGATCACAAGCATTTAAACTTTTTACAGCACTATAATATTGTAACTTATATTGCATCCTGTCTTGCAGTCTTGCACACAAAACAGTATTCTAATGCAAGTCATTGATATCCGGGGAAAGTCTATTGTTTTTTGGGGAGGTGGTGGTGGGGGGGGGATTGTAGCAAAAGAATATCATATATGGTGGTAGTGCCTGGCACTGCTTTTGAAAGGGCGAATCAAAGCATTACTAGTCTGGTGAGATCCGTTTGTAGTGTGTTTAGTATGAGGTATCACTATTTAGTGTTTTCTTCATTGGAAAACGAGTGTATATGTGTGTAGTGTTTGTATGTGTGTAGTATCTGTGTGTGTGTGTGTCTTCTCTCTCTCTGTCTCTCTCTGTCTCTGTCTCTGTCTCTCTCTCTCTCTCTCTCTCTCTCTCTCTCTCTCTCTCTCTCTCCCCCCTCTTCCATTATCCAATTGATCAAGGGCTAGTTGTTTAAATCAAGAAATATTTCTGACTTCTCTATCTGGCTGTCTCTGTCTGTCTCTCTCTGTCTCTATATCTCTCTCGCTCTCTTTCTTCTCTCTCTATCTCTTTCTCTGTCCTGTCTTTCTTTCTCTGGGTGTGTCTGTATCCTGGCCATAAACAGTATCCTAATTATAGCCAAGGGAAAACTCTGTATTATATTATTATTGTGAAGTGGTTGGAGAGGTTACTCCCAATTGTACTGTAAAAAGGACACAATAACGCTTCCAATCACAAAACTGCACCGTGGTTATAGCGCTTAAAATGCTGACAATATCCAATAAAAAAAAAGTGTCCCTTGGCAGAATGTAAGCCTAAGCGATCGTGGGTTTTTTTGCCCTCGCTAGTCGTATAGCTGCTCTTTTAAAAACTTATATGGAAATGCTTATTTATTGCTAGTAAACGTATACGTACCGCTGGTAGGCCTACGCGTTTACTTTACCGCGTGGCGTATATTAATTATGACAATACTAGTTTCAAGGTGAAATTCTTGTTCGTTACTCTCTTAACACCCCTTCCCTCCCATCCCTTCTCTGACGACTTATAACCCTATTATCATGTATCTTTATACCGCCGCGATACATTTTAATTGCATATATCTGTTGTGATGTTGTTTCCATCGTCATTCCTTCTTTCCATCAATTCTCTTCTATCTTTCAGCCTAGCCCGAAGTTTATGTGTAGGCTACATACAGCACTTTGCAACAGGAACTTGCAACGTCTTCAGTCAGCTTTCCGGACATGGCTTCCGGTTTCTCCGCGTGTGCGTTTGTTTGTTTGTTTTTTTTTCTTCTGGGCAACAGGGGTTTCCCCTATACTAATTGCATATTGGCAAAGAATGCGGAGACTGACTGCTAATGATATGCCTGATGCATTTTTTTTATTATTAGCTGTTTAGTTTCAGACAGGGTGGCTCCGGCTCTTATAGGCTTGTCCTGTGCATAGAATATATTATTTACATTACAAATGCAGCACTATTTTATGCGTAACGAGAGAGAGAGAGAGAGAGAGAGAGAGAGAGAGAGAGAGAGAGAGAGAGAGAGAGAGAGAGAGACAGACAGACAGAGACAGACAGACAAACATAGAGTGAGAGAGCAATATTGCCTAAGCAAGACACTAGGAATACCCATACACCACGTAATTGTTGTTCACTGCCATGTATGGAAAACATTGCATGGATCGGGCCCTGGAAATTTTGTGAAGTCATGAGAGAGAGAGAGAGAGAGACAGACAGACAGAGACAGACAGACAAACATAGAGTGAGAGAGCAATATTGCCTCAGCAAGACACTAGGAACACCCATACACCACGTAATTGTTGTTCACTGCCATGTATGGAAAACATTGCATGGATCAGGCCCTGGAAATTTTGTGCAGTCATGAGAGAGAGAGAGAGAGAGAGAGAGAGAGAGACAGACAGACAGAGACAGACAGACAAACATAGAGTGAGAGAGCAATATTGCCTCAGCAAGACACTAGGAACACCCATACACCACGTAATTGTTGTTCACTGCCATGTATGGAAAACATTGCATGGATCAGGCCCTGGAAATTTTGTGCAGTCATGAGAGAGAGAGAGAGAGAGACAGACAGACAGAGACAGACAGACAAACATAGAGTGAGAGAGCAATATTGCCTCAGCAAGACACTAGGAACACCCATACACCACGTAATTGTTGTTCACTGCCATGTATGGAAAACATTGCATGGATCAGGCCCTGGAAATTTTGTGCAGTCATGAAAGAGAGAGAGAGAGAGAGAGAGAGAGAGAGAGAGAGAGACAGACAGACAGACAGAGACAGACAGACAAACATAGAGTGAGAGAGCAATATTGCCTCAGCAAGACACTAGGAACACCCATACACCACGTAATTGTTGTTCACTGCCATGTATGGAAAACATTGCATGGATCAGGCCCTGGAAATTTTGTGCAGTCATGAAAGAGAGAGAGAGAGAGAGAGAGAGAGAGAGAGAGAGAGAGAGAGAGAGAGAGAGAGAGAGAGAGAGAGAGAGAGAGAGAGAGAGAGAGAGAGAGAGTGAGAGAGAGAGAGAGAGAGAGAGATTAATGGAAACAATTTTCAAGGGAATACTTCAATTCAGTAAAGCCCATACTCGCAACAAAGCATTTCAGGAATGCATAAGAAAAGGGACGTCCCGCAATCTAAACTGTTCACAAACTAATTAGATACGATAAGATAAGATAACAGTTTTATTTAACGAGGGTAAAATATTAAGCACTGAGTGTGCTTTTTCACATCCTGCCCTTGGGGGCTTGTAACAATAACAATTAGTGTATAAAAAAAACTTCATAAGAATAACATCATAATGTAACAATATTATCAAGGTATGAGCACGGGCGTACCCCACACCCCCCACCCACACACACACAAACACGCGTACACGCACACAACTTATGTAAAACAATCCAATTAAAGTTATGAATGTAGAACTCTTGCTAAGTAGCTAATGAACTAATTGTAATTTGCTGTAAAAGATGGTGTCTAAAGGATGTGTATTTAGTAACTGCACTGCGGAGAACTTCTGGAAAGTTAGTGCCTTTTTTGTCTAGTTGTAATTAGCATGGATTTAGTTTTGTCTGGATTAAGCGTCCTGTGATTAAAGTCAGCCGATTCCTGTAGTTAGATTGCCCCTATTTGTAAAGAGGAGGCTAAAGTTTCTGTATCCTTAGAATGTAATGTGTTGTCATCAGCAAAAAGTTCACAATGGGACACCGAGCTTAATTATTCAGACTTTGTTTCAATATCATCAGGGTAGCCTAGTCTACACTGGTGCACTTTCTGAGAATTTTCTTCCGTTGTGATCTGTAAAAAGTGACTTTATAATTCTTTAAATTAATAGACTCTTGCATGTAGTATAATTCCTTGAATGGACTCTCATGTCTAGTGCTCGCTCCGAATCAAAGAGCAAAGAGCTGCTGACCATCTGTAAATCCAGCGAGTACAATATATTTGAACGAAGTTCATGATTCCATCGCCCAAGAAACACACATGCTGCAAGTTTGCGCCCTGCTGAGCCACTGGTGCCTCCATTTATTGAATTAGACACAAGACATAAAAATGTATTCGTCCAAGAAAGAGCTCACGTTGGAAAAGTTATTATTTATTACTAGACTTTTGCATTGTAAACAGAATAAAGGACCCAGAATTGATTTTTAAAAATTAGTTTTGACAGTATTAGTCGTTCAGAATGAGAAAGTATATTAGCATCTATCATTCCCGTGTTCTGACCTAAACATCTCCGGTGTAACTCTATTGGTCAAGTTAAAATATTTAGTTTTAAAAGAAAACAAAACTTGAGAGTATGGCTTCTTCTCGTATCACATGACGCTGTTCCATGCAATTTCGATTTCTCAAAACACCAGTTATTCTGTTACAGAACTGGAATATCCAGTTTTAAAAGTATACTGATGCAATAAAGTTGTTGTTGTTTGTAGATTATAGTCACACGACACTTTCGCATATAGGTGACTACTGGACCGATTTATACTGACACCAGCGGGCCAGTTGTTGGTAAAGGGGAAAATAATATGATCACACGTTGACCAATCCGGGAATGCAATAAATAAATAGTACGGGTTGTCTTTAGTTTCAGACTGTGTATAACTCTCCCTTCCCTGCAGTGTCGATTTTCGGTGACTACCACATTATCCGATGACAGAATTAATATCCAAGTGTGAAATAAAACTTGATCATTTGTATGTAGGGCGGTTTTACAACATTCTCAGTCATCAGTCTCGTACTGTTTGCACACAATTGCAGCTCAGTCTATGACAGAACTTAAAAAAGACCTTTTTAAAATAGACCTTTTAAAATCAAAACTAATAGTATAATGATGCACCTTCCTGGTTCTCGGACATTATAGAACGCTTGGTCTATTTCTAGAAATCTCAGTCAATCAATCAATCAATCCTTCATGTAATGTTTGCAGTTGACACATTTAGGCGATATGAGACAGATCATATTACTTCGGAAGTTCAGATAATGTTTTACACATTTAAATAATTACGACAAGTGAGGTCAAATAATTGTGACTAGTTAAATATGCATGAGCAGCGCCTCTGCTGTTCGGAGAATTTTCTTTAGTGTTATTTGAATTCTTACGTTTTCGGTTCTGAAGTGTTATTAAAAATTGTACAAAATCTCTTGACCGAAGATCTTTAAATTGAAAGCTAGAGTTATTGAATAATGTTACAACCGGTTCCATTCACGTCTTCGTGTAAGGTTGGAAGTGTTCTAGGATTTAGAGTTATCGAATAATGTTACAATCGGCTCCATTCTTGTCTTTGTATAAGTTTGAAGTGTTCTATGAAATCCTAAATTGTTTCATGGAAACCTCACAAAATATTTAACCCTTAAAAAGTATTATTTGCCAGCAATGCCCATGCATTTCTTTGTTTTGAATAGTACGTAAAGTTATAGTACAAGAGAAACAGCCAAAGACGAACGGCAGATGGTTCAAGGGTTCTTAAGTGCAGTGTCGCTAATTTCGGAAATGAACCCTTGGAAAGACGCTCGTCGGAACCCTGCCCATGCAGAGTGTAACGTTAGCAGTCAAAGTCGCTTGACATCATCAACCAATCAGCTGTCTGTGATCACACACACATTACAATGACTGTCGAATTTCTGTCGGTTTCGGAGGCTTTTTTTTTTAGTTGTATCAATTGTTTATTAATCAGATTAACATACGTTGTACTGATGTAACATAAAGATTAACATAAGTTGTACTGATGTAACATAAACAGTTTACAAAATCTACCCTGCGTACATTATAGATATTTTCCAAATTAATTAATTAATCAATTAATCTAACCATATAAATCTTTATACTACTGACATACACATACATGTACACTTTCGGTGGCCCCGACCGCTGGAAGCATAACAATTCCGAATGCTTTGAAACAGCACACGATTATGTTTGTATAGTATAGGCAGCTTGCTGAAGCGATTGTTTGACAGCACAACCAGACGCACACCTCCATGTTAATGTTATCAGCACGTATTGACCGGACCCCATTTCTCGACGTTCATCGAATTTTCTGCATTTAGCCAAAGCAGAAAACTGGCAGACATCATTGGGAATAAGGCCACTAGTCCTGTGTATCACTCTTAACCATCGAGTACAGTCTCGGTTGCCTTTGACTTGTGTAGGTCATTTATTGTGGGGCGGTTAGATCGAGATTAGAACTTGAAATAGGCCAAGTGTCATCAGAGAGGAACTTTCCGGACCGCGAACTAGTTTTTTTCCAAACTAGTTCCAGTCATTCGCCGAAAAAGGCTGATAATAATGATAATTAAAATTATTTCTTCTCAGCGCTGCAACCTGTATACAATTGTTATGAAATGGATTTTAAATTGGGTTGTAACCGCTGGCGAATCGTGTCTTTGTTTTAGCCAAATACACGTCTAGAGAATCTTTTAATCTGATAGGTTTTATTATTATTATTGAGGATTATATTATGTCCTTCAACCTGTGTACTAGTCTTCCCGATTTTACTTTGAAGAAAGAAGAAGAACGACGAGGACGCAGAAAAAA
>CM072523.1:35239536-35357036 GCA_036898135.1 Oncomelania hupensis | reverse complement strand
AAGTTGAAATGACATTAAAGTGCATCATAATAATACATTCTGAGTTTGTGCGAACAAAACCTGGATCTAATATCTGCTGTAGTTTAGTATGAACGGACAAGGAAAGAAGGAAAGCAATTAGATATTGAATTTTAAATTTAAGGAGGGGGAGGGGGAGGGGGGAAGGTGTGAAAGGTAATCTTAACGTTAAATCATTACACACGAAAGAACAAAGGATTAGTTTCTTTATCTTCTCATGAAAAATTGGATGGTAGTTTTACCTTTACAGCCTCTGGAGCCTACAAACTGTAATCTTGCCCGTCAACGCCATAGCAATATTACTCTGTTTTTTGTTATTCTGACTAATTGCTTTTTCTTCCTTTTCACAGCTTCTGCAGACAAAAGTCAAGGTCAAGACAATCCGGCGGCTTTGAAGGGGTCAGTGAGCATGTCCCCGTCTTGTCTGAGGAGAACCAGTACATCCATTGTGGACGGAGGGGCTAATGTGCACCTTGCCCAAAGTCTCAACACTTGCACTAAGAAGGGAGTCAGGTAAAAAGAGCTGAAGAAAAGAACTGTTTTAAAGGAGTAGGAGAAGAAAGAAGAAAATTGAAGTTTAACGTTTGCATCCACCATTGGCGAGGTGGCAGGTTAGGTAGAAGGACAAGAAGAAAAAGAACTTGAGCTTATTTCACGCCATAGGCCACAATATAGACCTTATTCAGGTGACAAACAGCCCTGCCTCAACAAAGCATCTGATTTGAAGACTAAAGTGAAACTGCGTTATTAATCTTGTGGATTTTGTACTGAATTGTTGCGCTCTCTCCTTGTGGATTACAGTTTACTATTAACATTTTCTTTCAATATATGTGATTGTGCAACGTAAGTTAATGATCCCCCTGGCCTTTTTATTGATTTATTGCCAAAATCTGATTTGCGACAAATTACTCCTGTATGATCGATTTTTCATGAAAATATATTGAAGTACAACTTACAATTAATCCGATGTGTTACATGCACGTTCCAACTATTATCCCCTCTAGACTAGTTGAAGGTAATTATTCATTAACCTTCTATCCTTCCTGTTTTTTTTCTCAGGTTCTCGGACTCTGTAGACGAGCGTGAACAACAGAAGCGGCTGAAGGAGCAGATAGAGGAGAAGAAACTGCAACGGCAGCTGCGCCAGCAGCAGAGGAGCGGCTCCTCCGCTTCCAGAAGCACTCCAGCCATAAAGAGACAGCAGTCGCTGAGAAAACAACAGTCAGTGTCGAAGAAAACCAAGAAGAGCTTCTGGAACTCTATGCTAAAAGGGCTGTTTGAAAAGTAAGTATGTTCCTTTACTACGTTACAGAATTAAGACAGAGGTATAATTTTATTCAAAATAAATTCATGCTATTTATATTACGCTACCTAGATATTACGTTGTCGGCCAAGCGAGCGAAACGGTGTCTTTTAAGTGTTGCGTATATTTTCTGCGATTACAGCAAGAACTTTGAGCTGCTCAGCACGCGGGCAGGCAGGGCTGCGGTCATCCACAACTTCATGCGAGGTTTGAACCTGGAGCAGACCTACCCGCTGTCCCCGTTCACCCCCGTCAGCAAGCGGGTCCAGGAAGGGGACGAGTTTGACGGCATCTTCGACATGCACCCGACCCACATCAAGCACATCTACATGGTTGACGCTGGGCTGACCTTCAACTCGCCCTACCCTCTTGTTCTGAGGCCACAGCGAGAAGTGGATATCATTCTCTCCTTTGACTTCAGCGCTCGTCCCACTGACACAACTCCGCCTTTCAAGGTAGGTTTGTAGAGGAGAAGGAGAAGTAGGAGGAGAAAGAAGAGGTTGGGCTGGAGGAAGAGGACGACCGGGGGAAGGAGGAGGGGGATGGTAATGAGAGGAGGGGGGGGGGGGTGTTGATGGATCACGGAAGATCGTAGAAACTTCGCCTTTGCGATTGGTTCCACTCCATTAACCTCCGACCACTTTAAGCTGACTGTACGGATTTCAGTCATGCAAACTTGCGAGCTATACCATACCTGAAGATATGGCAAGTCCATGTTACAGTCGGCGGTTGCGGGTGCTGATGCCTGCTCCTTGTTTTATCCTGAAAAACAAAACTGACCTTCGAAACCTTTTGTTTTCTTTTCATTTTAAGAGCTGCGTTTTGCAGAAACGCGGGTAAGGATTTTTTCCAGAAATAATAATATTACTGACGTTTTAATATATTCTGTTGTTGCATCAAGAGCTGCTGTTAGTGTTAGCAGGGAAATGAACCCAAAATGTTCCAGCATCTATAAAACTGACGTTTATTTTTTCTTCTCAATAAGTTTGTTGCTATTGCTTTTGCTATTTCGAGAGCTGCTGTTACCAAAAAAGAATGTTGGCCTAGTAATCCTCAAGATCTAAAACACGTCAAATTTTCAATATACTTGTTGGCTGTTTTCAGGAGCTGCTCTTGGCCGAAAAATGGGCCAAACTGAATCGCCTACCGTTCCCTCCTATTGACCCGGGGGTGATGGACAGGGAGGGGTTGCAGGAGTGCTATATTTTTCAGGACAAGAGCAACCCCCGCTGTCCAGTGGTCCTCCATTTCCCTTTGGTCAATACCGACTTCAGACATTACAAAGCGCCAGGTAAGCATGGTTTTACAAATACCATTTTACTCTTTTGTTTCAAAATGGTTCCCAAACCAGAGCGACAGTATCTGCTGGCCTTTTGATGGCCAGATTAATTATGTTCCTTTGTGTATGCTATCACATTTAAAGAATAAAGTATCTTTACCTTTTATCCTTCAGAATTGTGCGGTATTATGTTATTTGTTCTGTCAGGAACTGCAGCTGGTATTGAGTTCTAATTGCTGGGAACTCTGGACGATCTAGAATACTAAAGAACGTGTAGGAGAATGTTTTTTTATTCAAGCATTGTTTTAGAATTCTTCTGTTTTTAGTTTTCCTTCTCTTTCATACAGAGAAGCCTTCTATCATTCTGGCTGATGAGCTCAATCCTGTCTGTCAAAGAGGATAGACTCAGTTCGTGGTTTAAAAACAAACAAACAAGCGCATTAGCATAGCGCATCTGAAACCATCTCTCTCTCTCTCTCTCTCTCTCTCTCTCTCTCTCTCTCTCTCTCTCTCTCTCTCTCTCTCTCTCTCTCTCTCTCTCTCTCTCTCTCTCTCTCTCTCTCTCTCTCTCTCTCTCTCTCTCTCTCTCTCTCTCTCTCATGTGTGGTTTATTATGAATTATGTGTAATACCTGGTAATACCTGTAATGTATTTTACCTTTGATTGTAGGAGAGAAGAGGAAAACGGAGGAAGAGATGAGGTTTGCTGACTTCGACATCTTTGATGACCCCAAGACTCCATATTCGACCTTCAACTTCACCTACACCCATGACGAATTCCGTCGTCTCTCTCAGCTGACTGAATTCAACACTCTCTTCTCCATGAACAAGATCAAGAAGGTCCTACAGGAAGTCGTGACCAAAAAGCGGATGGGCGCACCGCGCATGCCCGCCAGACCACGTGATATCAAGCTGTTACGCATGCAGAGCGTCAAGAAGGTAAATATAAATGTTAATTCTAGGCCTGGTCATACTGTGTGATTGATTGATTGATTAATTAATTTATTTATCGTTTCGTTCATTGGTAGGTACATTTGCCATTCATTGGTAGTTGGTATTACGCACACTGCCATTCGGATTCCATTTCAGTGCGTCATATAGGCCTATGCATAATTATGAATAATAGTTATCGCTGATTGAATATTGATACAAGTATATAGGGTAGTAACGACAATTATTATGATGATTGATGATGATGATGATGAATGACGATGATGATGAGGATGATGACGAGGATGATGACTTATAGAGCCCCACCGAATATGTGAATCTATAAATGTGGTCCATGTCCACTTAAGAATGCAGTTAAAAAAGCAAGTTACGAATCATAACTGTCAGTACATTTTATATTGCTTTGGTTGCAGTCGAGAGACATGAAGAAATACTTGCGTAAACTTTCGGGTCACTTCACCGGTCTCAGCTCTTCAGGACATTTTCAATCCTGCTCCTCCAATTCTCCTTCCACAACATCCTCTACCTCCTCCACCCCACCCTCGGCCTCCGCCTTCTTTACCCCCAGCGCTGGCGAGGACTACGACCACAGCAAAAATCCGTTTGTCTTCACCACCGTCGACGATGAATCTTCGCCATCGTCGTCCTCGGCATCGCCGGAAAACAGCAGCGAGGAGGACAGCGGCGCCGCAGACAACCCGTTCTTCATCACGGACCGGAGAAACTCTCAGAAACGGACCGGGTCAGATGAAACGCCCGAAGCCCAGGACGCCACCACCAACCCCTTTTTCAGCGATTGGAAACAGCGGTCAGACAAACCGAGCACCTCGTCTTCACACTCAAGGGCCGTGTCGGCCGAAAACCTCCACTCCAGAAAGATGTCCGGCTCAAAACCAGTGATCGGGTCTGTTTCCACCTCCCAGGTGGTGATGGGGTCTAGTTCGCATTATCAGGGCGACGACGAAAGTTCTGGTGGACGAATAAGCATGCAGACGCGAGACTCAGTCGATGCCATCTTTCAGTCTGTCTCTTCTACCTCTCCCTCCCTGGCAGACGCTCCCATCACGAACCCACCACAGAGAGACAGCTTTAACGACGACGTTTTTGCGTCGGAGACGCCAACCACACCGCGCGCTTACCACCCGTTCAGCGACTGGAACCAAAGTAGCCCACCTACTTCCACATCTTCAGCCACCGCACAGTCTCGGCTAGACTCTCTAGGAAGCTCTCTGTCCCCTTCCGGGCCTGCTCGGGATTCTCCCCCCACCTTCGGTCCTGCTTGGCAGTCTTCGTCAACATCCGTTCCAACTCGGCAATCTTCGTCCACCTTCGAGCCTACCCGGCAGTCTTCATCTTGCGCTGTCGGCGATTCCTGGCAGAACTCGATGTTGCAGGCCCAAAGCAGTATGGATGCGGAGGAGTTTTACGACGCGGCTGAAGCTTTCACACGTGACGGGAAGCCTGTGACGGACCCGAAGGAAGCCAAGATGCATTACGAGGGGGCCAAAGCCAGGAGGAAGCTCCTGAGGCGACAGAGCACCATCTCCAGCCTGAACAGCATCTGTGAGAGCATCTCGCTCGACTCTCCGGAGGTAAGCAAAAAAATTATTATGGATATTTTATTTATCTATAACGCTGCTTTCTTATTCCAATTGCTGCGTTTATTTGTTTATCCTTTGTATCAGTTCCACTGTAGGTTACCGAGAGATTGCCAATCATATTCAGTTCCACTGTAGGTTACCGAGAGATTGCCAATCATATTAAAGTGGTCTTTTTCATAGCCCTATATGTGAATAACTATTTTTCATTTTTTTTAAAGTTAGTAAGAGAAGAAAATTCTAACTTTTTTTCCATTCCTTTGTTTCAGGAGGACCTTCATCTCTTTAAGTCCAGCAACATATATGTCTCTTCCAAAAGCGCCAGCATTGCGTCATCGCACAGCGGAAATGATGTCATCGATTTTGACGACCTTCAGCATTTTGAAGGCCTTGACGACAAAGACACTAACGCTCACGACTCTTTTGCGTTTCCTCGCAGCATCCCCGCTAGCATCCATCACAGCACTCGCAACAGCGACTCGCGAGCTGGAAGCGTCGTTCAGAAAAAGGCATTTGTGGAGACGGGAAGTTGATGAACAAGAAAAAGTGCAGCGGGATCTTCCCCTCATCATCCGAATTTGTGATTCCTTGTTCCCGGTATTTCCCAGGAAATGCATGCAGACACAGTTTCGACTTTTCTAGGCAGTAAGCTGGATATACGTTGGAGCAGGGGGCTGGCTGTTTTACAAGACGTCGGTGTTTTTCAAGTGGAAACGTGGGTATGGCGAGTCATTAAATGCAGATGAGACATTGTGGTTGTTGTTGTTGTTGTTGGAAAGTTGCTGATGTTGGAAGTTGCTGATTGCAAATTGTTAAGCGCAGGATGGTTGTTCATGATTGCAGATGACTGCAGCCTTGTTGGGCGCACGATTCTATGGCGATAGTCATACTCAGTGTCCACAAAAGACAACAAAAGCAAAATAGAAGTCTGGGTCTGGACGCGGTAATGCGTCTGTTAATAAGCGTGGTGATTTGTCCAAATCATCTCGAGTATATCTTTGAGTTGGTCAAACGCAAACTAAGAACACTTTTATGAAATTAAATTCCCAATTCTGGGAATCCTATGTTGTAAAAAACAACATAAATTACGTTTCATGCTGTCTGACCCAAACAGACGATTACATCCGGCTTTCAAAAGTACGAGCTGAGCAAGTAACCGCAATGTTGATCGCACATACATAACTATAAGCAATTGCGATCGTAGGCTACGAATAGCTTGAATGTAGGCGCTGTCTCGTTCATCCATTCGTACGGGCAAAGCAAAACCTCACTCTTTGTTCATCTTTTAAAATAAAATCGTATGTGTGTGTGTTAGTGTGTGTGTTCATTTTCAAAACAAGTGTTAAAATTTGTTGACTTTATTATTTTTTCAATGCTACAAAACCAATGCGCATGAGAGATAAGTTAGAGACCACACGATGTATGAGGTTTGTGTGATAATAGTAACATTACTGAATTGCAAACGGTTCTTGTGTGTTTGTACAAAAGTCGTAGTTAAATACCTTACATGACTCAATTCACAATGTAATTTGATCGTTGTAAGAGAGAAACTTTGGATTTGCGTTTTCAACAAGTGGTGTTGGTAGAGTATCTCTGCAAGTTATTATTATTATTATTATTATTATTATTATTATTATTATTATTATTGTTGTTGTTGTGATTATTATTATTATTATTATTATTATTATTATTATTATTATTATTATTATTATTGTTGTTGTTGTTGTTATTATTGTTATTATTAGTTAGCGTTATTACTATCTAGCATTATTATTATTATTAGCCTTACTGACTTCGCTACACTATACTGACAGGCTAACGTGACTTACTAGTGACGCAGAACTAGACAGAAAGCTTACATTTGGGTATGATAATAATTTATTCTTTGAGTGTGACATAAAGGGTCAGTTGTGTGAACGAGTGTAAGGAACTAATAGGGAAGACATGCACCTCTTTAAGTTAGATAGAGAGAGAGAGAGAGAGAGAGAGAGAGAGAGAGAGAGAGAGAGAGAGAGAGAGAGAGAGAGAGAGAGAGAGAGAGAGAGAGAGAGAGAGAGAGAGAAAGAAAGAGAGAGAGGTATTGTAAATCTCTTTCATGCCAGTTCATAAAACTGCCTCTACGTGTTAGAAGCTAAGCTTACATTTGAAAGTTAGCATTATTATTACAGGTGATATTATTTTTTGTGGCAAATAGTCATTGTTATAATTTTACATTTATTTATTTATATGGAGAGAGAGTGAGATAGAGAGGGTTGGAAGACGGAACAGGGGTAAAGATAGATATCCACCCATTTTACACTTCTCTAAGAGATCATTTACCAACTAGCGTTCGTATATTTTAAACTCTCAGTGAAGCTCTTATGAAGTATCTTCGACTAGCATCGCGCTCGGTTACTATTACCGAGCAAGTCCTTGCTGCAAGTGCACATCTTGGTGACTTTATTAGCACCCGATTTGGCTGCTGGATCACCATGGCAATTTATCTTACTCACTACGTAATTTAATATAAACGCATTTCATGACGCATCACATTTTTCTGTGATAAGTATACTATACTTGCATAGGTGAATTGTGTTGCTTTAATTTAAAAATGTTTTTGCGATAATATTGTGTTGTATTAGTTTTTTCATGATTGTGAATATGTCTGTAAATTGAATATATTTAGAAATGAAAGTTCTTACATATCTATTAAATTTAACTTTTAAGTGCCACTCGTATCTTGTCTTGAATTTATTGTCTGTGGTGTGGATGCAAGAATGTGGTTCTTTCGTGTATGTGAGGCAACAAATCCATGCGGTTGTTGAACTAATGAAAGAGTGACAATTTATGAAAACAAGAAAGATCCATTTTGATCGGATTTGTATGGGTTTGGTAGATAAAGATTTGGTAAATCTGAATCTAATTTTACTATGATGTATTGTCATCGGACTTGTACTGTTTTGACGATCTCGCGCTTGACAGTAGTGCAGATAAGGGGGAGGAGGAGAGGGATTGAAGAGGGTAAGATTATTTGTTTGTTGGGTGTATTGGTTTTTTGTAATGCGTGGAACTCTGTAGCTTTAGCTCATTTAACCTCCTCGAACAGTGCACGTGTCTAAAAACAATCTAAAAAGCAAATGAAATTCGTTATGGTTAAAGACGATAATGAATGGCCTGTGGTCTTCATGGGCTCCATAAAGAGCGATTAATAGTATCCATTGTTTTAATATGGATGACACCACATTGCCTATTTTGATCCATTGACTTACTGGTTCATTGTTTGATCGATTGATTAATTGGGGTCGATAAATGTCCATACTATTAAAAGTGTGCTCTGTGCTTATGTCGGCATTTTAGAGATTTTTGTTGAAAAGATCAGAGTTGTAGTAAGTATGATTTGCGACTTAAAACTACAGACATACACTATTACAGAAGTAAACTATCCAACTATGCATGTCTCGGTAGTGTAGTAACGAATGGAAAGCCTATTAGTATGTTGTTATTGTTTGATGGAGTGTTTACTATATTGACTGGGTTCTTTACTATTACAATTATAACATGCTCAGGGCTTATTTTCCTTTAACGACTTATATATATATTACGAATACGGAAACTTTTATTGTCTCACTGACAAATTACATTACACATTAACTTACATATACACCGTTGCCAAAAAAAGAAAGAAAGAAAAGCTACGTGCAATATGAACTTTAAAAGGGGAACACAGGTTTTTTCGAAGAGGAGTTCTTACAAACAACCTTAATGTAATCGTAATTTTTGTTTTCCTTGTTGAATCTATAAGTTGGCATTTGCGGGATTGCAATTAAATTCATGAACTGTTGGCGATAATGAATAAAGTGTGCATGGCTGAAAAGAAATAGTGTGATATTGCTTGTGTGTGGGGGTGTTTGAAAATGTGTTACACCGCACAGCGCACGCGCATATACATACATACACAGAGAGAGAGAGAGAGAGAAAGAGAGAGAAAGAGAAACGCACGACAACACACACAAAATCAAGCGAACATCCAAACAAATGAATACAACTTAAATAAAAACACGCATACACACAAAAACAACAACAATAAACAAACACAAATTCAGCATTTGGCACATAGTCCGTTAATAAAACAAAAATCTTTAACCTAAGTCCGATAATAACAAACATTGAACAAAATAAACACACGCCTATATATATATATATATATATATATAAAATTAGTATATTATCAACCCAGCTGCTTGCACCACACCACCACAAAGTCGTATGTTTGTCTTCTAATAAAAGAAGAATAGTACATAACATAAAACACTTTTAAAACGACAACATGTTATCCACTCAATTTGAATTGCCAAATTTTCGGTTTTAATAACCTTCTTCAGGGCATTACAATGTCAGTGTGAAAATGTACAAGCGTTTTACCTATTACTATAATTCATGACTATAATTCATAAAACACACATATATACTAAGTGAACATGAATACAACTCTATTATAACTCTATTATAAAATAGATATGACATGTGTGTGTGTTGTGTGTGTGTGTGTGTGTGTGTGTGTGTGCGTGTTGTGTGGTTTTTATAATAGAGTTATAATAGAGTTGTATTCATGTTCACTTAGTATATATGTGTGTTTTATGAATTATAGTCATGAATTATAGTAATAGGGAAAACGCTTGTACATTTTCACACTGACATTGTAATGCCCTGAAGAAGGTTATTAAAACCGAAAATTTGGCAATTCAAATTGAGTGGATAACATGTTGTCGTTTTAAAAGTGTTTTATGTTATGTATATATATATATATATATATATATATATATATATATATATATATATATATATATATATATATATATATATATACAGGCAGCTCAAATGTAAACGTAGATAAAATGTTTACAACAAAAGAAACTATGTATAATACAAGTAAATAACATATATCACAGATAACGATAAACAGACAGCTTTTTAAATTGCTACAATAATGTTTATAAATATTTATAGTATGCAACATTATGCATCGGGCATTACAATAATGATGAGGATTTTGATGATAGAGACGATGGAGATGATGATCTGAAGATTACGACACAGGCTCCGACGACGACGATGGTGGTGGTGGTGGTGGAGATGGAGAAAGTGGTTTTGTAGCTTTTCATTTCAAACATTTGCAGGTCGCACTGCCTTTTCCACTACCCAAAATTCGGGCGATGATTTATTAATTAGAATTAAAATCATAATGAGCAGAAAAAAAAATTTGAATCACGAAAAGCATATTTGCAAATAACACTATAAGTGGTCCAATATTATCACAGAATCCGCTTTTTCAACAAGTCACTTTAAAAAAAATTATTAACAATGATACCAGAAACATTAATAACTAACAAACAACAACAACAGAAAGAGAGCCGATGATGAATTGCTAGGAAGTACGTAACCCCACTTTGCTTCAGATCGACCTCAAAGAGTTCTTATGGGTTATAACTTTCCATACTGGCTCAATCGTTACACCTACACAAATATTTTGCCTGATATTTACATGATCTCTCTCTCTCTCTCTCTCTCTCTCTCTCTCTCTCTCTCTCTCTCTCTCTCTCTCTCTCTCTCTCTCTCTCTCTCTCTCTCTCTCTCTCTCTCTCTCTCTCTCTTTCTCTTTCTCTCTCTCTCTCTCTCTCACACACACACACACATAGAACTGTTTAAAAATAAAAATATCACATTGCCTCACAGATAAAAGGCAAGTAATACTATGAGCAAACATGATACCCTTCATCACATTAAGTGTGTATATATGTAAGCTTAGTAGTCCTTTACAAAAAGATACATTTCAACGAGACGGTCACACACATTAATACTAATACTTGTTTGCGTAGTAGATGGGCGTTTTAAACCAAGGCAAAATATACCAAAATGATAGTAATAATTGTCCATAACATTTTAGCATCTCTTTCGCCCCTACCCCTTAGCCCCCCACCCCCACCCCTACCAGTTATATAGGCAACACAGTAAAGCGCACAATCATAATAACTAAACATAAATTAACCCCCTATCTCCCTCCTTCCATCCCTCCCTCCATCCTTAACATAGCATGGAGGACACGCTTTAAGAAACTGTAATGCAAAATAAAATATGTCAAATAATAGAGGCATCCCTCACATATGACTACGATACAGTCGTCACCACCTAAACAAATACAATGGCCATAAAACGACTGTAAACTTACTCTGATTGAATGCACAGTATGCGTATCACAGATGCTTGGAAGAACAATATCATATTGTACTAGTACTACTCTAATAAATAAAATAATATAACATTGGCTGAAGAAAATTGACCCCAAAATGAAAAAAACTAACAAAAAAACAAAAACAAGAAATAGTGTAATGTACATTTTTTTTTAGAAATCGCTAATGTGCGTACAGACGTTTAACATTTAACATTGCTATTCATTGAAAAGTCAGAAAGAAAAGAACTGCTTAAAATGCAAGTTTAAATGCGTGTTTGCCTGCATTGGGTCGAAGAAGTCACGGCGTGCCCGTTAAATAAGAATGAGATGCTACTGCGGTGTTGATACATCTCTTGACGCTCTGTGGCGACGGTCGCCCGTAGTGTAAAACAGGCCTATTACCGTATAGACGCTTATCAGAATCTGTGAGAAACTTTCTAATGAATGTCTATTGAACAAGAACGCTATCCTTTGCTCACCTGAGCCTTCACACGAAATAAACAACGAAATTTGTGAAGTCGCTCAAAAGCACCAGGCTTAGCTGAGATTGAGCACGCTAGCATGGACATGACGCGCTATACAAATGACTAACATCTGATTTGTCCTCTGCCTCAACTGGATAATCCAACAATAAACAACACCTACCCAAAAAGCCCGCTCGTTCCGGAACGCGAAACTTCTAAAAGGGTTGATAGTTTGATGCATGGAAAGGTCCTCTGTAAACAATTGTCCCAAGGCAACAATAACATTATTGTTCCCGTTGAACTTGTTTTTGTTAGAGAGGGTTTTGTCTTATCGTTGTTTCAGTTTATACATTGCATCACAGTGTAATCTATCTGCTAGGGGGCAGTTTTATGGGCGGGTATAAATCGCGAATAAGAAGATACTTACACCTCTATAGCTATATTTAACTTAGAAGTACGTCTCCACTCTTTCTTGTTCATAAACCTGGGCACATAAAGTTTGACTCACTGCTGTCAAGTTACCATAATATTCACAAAACAGGTGTTAGCCTACACTGCCTGCCCCATTACAAGAATTAAACATAGACGACTGATCAGGATTTTGAGTGGCTATGGGCTACTCTAAATAGCAACCATTATAGCATGTTTATGTTTGCTGTCTCTTAAAAATATATAGGCTCTATTTTGTTAAATATTCTACAACACAAAATGCACTCATTTTAAGATTAAAATTATAAGCCTAGGACCCTACGAGGTTTGCATTTACAATGTTGGCAGCATCAGGTCAATAGTATACGGAGGGACCCAGGTAAGATATGCTTGGCAAGCGGTTGACGTTACAACTAATGATCAGCCCTAATAAGTACCTTAATTCAATCCCATCGATTGCATTGTGAACAATAAACTAAAAACAAAAAATAAAGTTCCTTCACGTAGTTTTTTCTCCAGATAAAAATAAATTAAAACAATAATAACTAAATAAAAGTGCCTCTATTGCCCCTTTGTTCGAGACAAAAAAAATAAATATAAAATACAAATATATAAATAAAACAAAGTTCATTCTCATAGTCCTTGTTCACGACTACACAGCGTACAAGTTTCTGGACTGTATAACGGTCAGGAACAGCTTGCCCGGTTGCTTGATCTCGCCATCTTTCTTGCCCTTGCCGTAGAGGTCATGACCTTTGGACTTCTCGTCCAGTTCCAACACGGAGGTCAACGAACACTGGCCCATAAACTCATCTCTAAACAGGTTGCGGTTGAATATCTGTAGGTCAACAAGAATAGCAATAATGATAATAACAATAAATAATTAAATAAATAAATAAATAAATAAATAAATAAATAAATAAATAAATAAATAAATAAATAAAATAATTAATTTTAAAAAATTATAATAATAATATAACTTCAATAGCACACAACCAGATTTGCTCGCCTGCGCATCAGGATCATGTTAATTTGTTCGGCATTCTAGGATGTCTGTCAGCATCAAACCACAGGGCTTCAATCGGTTTGCCACTGAATCCTGCACGGTATCGATCTCTCATGTGCGCACAAACCAACCGTTAGTGTCACTATGTGTGAAAGTTGTTAACGGACTACTGAATGGTCTGTCAAACTACGACGGGCATTGCCCGAGTCGCTAGTTCGGCGGGAAATTTGAAAATAATAATAGTTTTTTTTGGCAACCCTTACAAGCATTGAAAACTATAATATTCAGCGTCACTCTCCTACTACTACGTCATCTAGTGCTACTGCTAATGCGTGGTTCTTACTATGCGATACAAGATGATTTTTTGTCCCCATTTTTACAAACAAGAACAGTTGATGCTTTTTAAAAAGTACAGGGTGTTCCAAAAGTCTTGGGCACATTTTGACATTGAATATTTCTGAAACTATTAAGGATATAAAAACGCATCGGGTAATTTCAGAAAGCTTTTAATCTCAATTTTTACATGGAATGTTCAAAGATGTTCAATGTGAGCACCATTGGTCACACGACACACATCAAGCCGATAGTCAAATTCTTGCCAAATGCGTCCCAGCATTTTCTAGTTGAGTGAACACCATTAATGGGTATGAAAATAAATAAAAAAAATCAACAGCTTTACAAAAAACTTAATGTAATTAGCTTTAAAATGGCACAACTTTTATCTTACTACCATTCATAGTAATTGAGATATGGGGACTTCAAATGTGCCCAAGACTTTTGGAACACCCTGTATTTACTTAATAAACAACACTTGACCTTTACCGCAATCACACACACACACGCACACACACATGCCCACACATGCCCACCACCACGCACGCACACACACACACACATACGCAAGCAAAACGTAGGCCTACCTGTATTGTGACCGGGTTATTGATTTTCTTGCGGTAGAAAATGGCGGCATCTTTCCACTCAGGACTGGTGGTGCTCTTGACCACTCGCGTTTTCAGTTTCTGTCCTTCACATTGAATCACGCAATATGGGTCTGCTGCTCCGCCTGAAATTAAGAAATAATAACTGAAATAAGAAATAATATCCACACGCAAACAACATCATACTGGTTCATTTCAACCATGCTCAACCATGTGGTTCAAAGGCAAATCGCTTTTAGAAGACGGAAAGGAGATCGAATTTGAATTTTTGACATTTTTGACAGTCTGCATCCAATACCATTATTGAATTGAGGGAGGAAACCGGAGTACCCGGAAACGAAGAAACCCCCGGTGAACTGAAAGTCTCGTACCTAAATAAAATAAGTTCTTCCCCTGCGGGGTTAGAACCCGCGACCTTCGGCCTAAGAAAAACCAGCTCTCTAACCACTGAGCTATCAGACCACCCTCTGTTTGTGATGTTACAAAGGGGAGCTACCCAGTCTACGTTCCAAGCTAAAGCTGCTGCGCTCCCTTGTCCTCTCCATCTTCTTATACGCTTGCGAAACATGGACCCTCACAGCAGATCTGCAACGAAGAATACAAAGCATGGAGATGCCACAGAAGACTTTTTGGCATTTCCTATACCCAGCACATCACCAACAACGAAGTCCGACAGACCATCACACATGCTATTGGACCACACGATGACCTGCTCACAGTGGTGAAGAAATGGACACTCCGATGTTATGGCCACGTCACCATTGCATCAGGCCTAGCAAAGACTACCCTGCAAGGCACGGTGCAAGGAGGCAGAAGAAGAGGGAGACGGAAAAAGAGGTGGGAGGACAACATTCGAGAATGGACTGGCTTGTTGTTGTTGTTGCATCAATTTTTATTCATCAGATTAACATAAGTTGTACTGATCAGGACTGGACTTGACACTGAGCGAAGCCATGAGGGTTGCTAAGGACAGAGAAAGATGGAGTATGCTGGTTAAACGAGCATCTGTTGTACCCCAACAACTTCGAGTTACGGGATAGGATAGGAAGGGGGAACCTTGAAGAAGAAGTGGCAGCATTGTTTATCGGATTATTGTTCTTTAGCAGTTATGGTAGATCAAGTTATTTAAAAAAAATTTAATCATTTTAATTTAATTTTTAAAAAGTGACAGAAGTTCTTGTTGGGTATTTTTGTGTGGCCGGCACTCGCCTGCCGTCTAGGACATGAGCGGCAGGATCTTTAAAGTCAGTGCTATGGAATGCGTGCGTGTTTAGGCTAGTCCTTGGTTTATAATCTCATCCTGCATTAGACAGTAACTCACCTTTGTTCATTTGTTTTAGGTCTTCGGCCTTCTCCACTCGAACGTAGGTGACCAACTGGGGTTTCTTTCCAAAGCAGTTCAACGGGTGCTTCGTGGGGATGGGCAGTGTCAGCTCCCTGTTACAAAAAAAACCCACCAAAATATTGCTTTTAAATGTTTATTTATTCTGCATCAGCATCGCCTTAGGATGATTATCATCATATGCAGCAGCAGCAGCAGCAGCATACAAAGTTCAACTCACTAATTAGGCCTAGGTTCTCTTAAAAAGGTCAACCTTACAAAACTTACACAATTAACTTAACATCTAATATCGGTAAACAGTCTGTTACGTTGAAACGCGAAGGATAGTATGTCTGAAGTGCGCACGATAGATCTAATCGTTTCGTTTTGCAAAGTATTCAATAATAGAGTTTATTTACCTTTGATTTGAGTTTGCGTTGTGGTTAGAGGAGGCTTTGTATAACGTTGGTAATTTTAGTTGGTCGATATTGTTGGAGAATTCTCTAGATTTCCCTGTTTGCTGTCAATAGAAGCTTCGCGAGAAAGCGTAGAAAATTTGAGAACATGCTTGGACAGAAAGGAAAGATGTATGACGTAAGACAGTGATGACGAAGTTAGAAGCGATTGGTTAAATTGCGTCATACGCGATTGATCCAGGGTGTTCGGGAAAAGAAAGAGGCTATATATGTGCCGCACTGTTTTGTGCTGTTGTTGATAATGAGTCGAGTTGGAAAGTAAGAGTTGAGAATTGTATGCAGATGTTGATGTGTGCTGAATAAAAGTGGAAAATTTCATACGAAGACTCAGTGACTTGTATGCTGATTGAACGGGTTACGTGGATAATCGAATCCGAGATTACACTCATCAGGAGCATTCACGCATTGGGGCTGAATCTACTACTGATTGAAAACACCACCATCAAACGGAGTGTAACACAGTCTTTCAAAGTATTTACATGAAGTGATTGGCCGAGCTAGTGTAGACCCGCAGCAGGAAATCGCCTTCTTCGTTTGGATCGAAGGTGGACGGGATGATAACGTAACGTCCTCTCTTGACGTCACTGTGGCACGTCAGCATAGATCTGGCGTTGGTATAGGGCTTGGTCTCCACAGTCTCGTAGTGAACCACGTCCTTCAGCCGATGTTTCCTGTTTAGCTCCACCTAAAAAAACAAACCAAGGGGATTGCTTTATATGGGAATAGGAAGAGAGGTCAAAAGTTTGAAGGAGGTAAAACACAACAGATTTAAAAAGATGCTGGATACACGTATTTCGCATAAACGCATTTTCAGACGTTACAAGTCAAAGCTTATATGCTCCTGAATCTTCGTACAGATCAACAATTAAAACCAACGTGTACATGTAATTAAGAGACAAAAAAAAGATTGTAAAACACAATGGAATAACCTAGTAGCTCATTTGATAGTGAATTGGTTTCCTGTGTCGAAGGTCGCGGGTTCGAATCCCGCAGGAGACAAATTTATGTGACTTAAGTACGAGACTTTCGGGTCACCGACGGTTTTCTACGGGTACTTCGGTTTTCTCCTTCTCGTCAATAATGGCATTGGGTGCAGTCTGTCTAAAATTTCAAAATAAAATTATATTTCCTGTCCGTTTTCTAATAGCGACTTGATTTGCCTTTACACCACTGTTTGAGTGATGAATGTGCTTGTTGGGTATGCAGGAGTGTCTGTAGCATGCGACCGTGAATGTCGCTCTTTGAGTCTGATTTAGGAAAAAGGCGCGTGTAGCATCTATTATTATTATTATTATTATTATTATTATTATTATTATTATTATTATTATTATTATTATTATTATTATTATTATTACTATTACTATTACAACATGGAGGAAAGTTTTGTCTTGTTTTAAACAGTTTGCTCTGTGGTTAAATTTTAGCGTTTTGCACGTATTGAACACCCCAAGATCCTTTACTGACCCTCGTCAATAGGAGAAAACTGGCACGGCTGGTCTTGCTTCCAGTAACAACAGCCTCTCTACGGAACAAGCTATAGCAGGGGTTTATAGACAAGCGCCAATTTGGCATGGCCACCACGGTACCTATTTCTTTTAGCACTGGTGAGTAGGGGAGAGAACCGCGGTTAGAAAGAGCTGCAGTTCTGGCTGGTGTTGTGTCCCTTTGGCGATTGTTGGTCAGTTGCATCACGCGTTCGTTGCATCTTTTCCATTATTAGCATGCCCAATGCGCTCGAAAGGACAGAAATACAGATCTATACAAAAATAATACATTTAGGTTTTTGGTATTCTTCACTATACCAAAAAAAGTCAATACATTTGTTCAGACAGCACACTGACCCTGAGAATCTTGTAGCCAATGTTCTTGTTAACAGTGCCGTGCATCACCTCCACCCGAGAACTCTTCTGCATCAGCTGCACCATAAACTCTTCGTCATCGTCCGATACGTCAAAGGCGTACTGCAAAGGCAAACAATATTATAAAACTGATTAAAAAAAAATAATTTGTATGCAAACGTCAAATCAACAGCATCCGCCACTTTCTGTCTGCCAAAGCCACTCAAACTCTTGTCTCAGCTTTCATTCTCTCACGGCTTGACTATTGTAACTCTCTCTTCTGTGGTTGCCCGGACTATCTATTGCAAAGACTTCAAAAGATTCAAAATAATGCCGCCCGTCTCATTCTTCGCATTCCAAAATCTGCCCATATAACTCCTCATCTTAAATCCCTACACTGGCTTCCCATTGAACAAAGAATTGAGTACAAAATTGCTTGCCTCTACTTCAATGCTCTCTCTTCATCCGGCCCTTCTTATCTCAAAACCATGGTTAACCCTTACATACCCTCTAGAACCCTTCGATCTTCTTCTGCCCCAAATCTCTCCATTCCACGAGTGAACAAGTCCATTGGCAAACGCTCATTTTCAATTTCTGCTCCCACCGTCTGGAACTCCCTTCCCATGTCTCTCCATTCTTCCCAAACATCTGCTGCCTTTCGTTCTGGCCTCAAGACCCATCTGTTCAAACGTTCCTTTGCTGACATCACAATTTAAATTCGTGTTGAACTTGGCGTGTGTGTGTGTGTGTGTGTGTGTGTGTGGGTGTGTGTGCGTGTGTGTGCGTGTGTGTGTGTGTGTATGTGTGAGTGTGTGTGGGTGTGTGTGTGTGCGTGCGTGTTTATATTATGTAATTACATTCTGTATGTTTTGTTTACCATGTTTTTATATTGTTATTGTTTAATCATTTTAGTTCTTAGAAGAAGTGTCTTATGTGAATGTAAAGCGCTCTGAGCTTTCATTAGAAAGGGCGCTATATAAATGTTAATTATTATTATTATTATTATTATATGTAGCCTACTTTGACCTATCATCCATTTGGATGACACACAGGTAACATCCTTAAGAGAGCTGACAGCAGTGCAGCCTGCATTACGTAGCGTCTCTTACATTTGCAATATGTGTATTCATTATCACACAGTGTAAGATTACACAGACGGCAGAAGAACATTCGTAAAATATATTCGACGCTTTGGAGTACATCTTTTGTCTGAACTCAATCTTCACAGGGACTCCAAAAGTTGTGCATGATAATATTGGTGTTCATCATAATGACGATGATGATGATGATGAGGATGATGATGATAATGACGATGACGACAACAACGATGAAGATGATGATGATGATGATGATGATGATGATGATGATGATGATGATGATGATGATGATGATGATGATGATGACCACGACCTTGAAAGCGAAGATATTTTTAATTTAATATACACCACCCAAAAAATCTACGCTACTACTATAGCATGTGGAAGTGCGGGCAGTAGTACCTGGGGGTTCATGAGGAAAGAGGAGTTGTTGGAGCAGCCCCCGGCCCTCTCTGGTTTGTGCCACGTGCCGTGTGCCAGGCCCTCGTGCCACGTCTTTCGAAGGGACAGGATGGACGTATTGACCAGCGTGCAGGTGTCCACTCGCTGAAACTGTTTGCAGAAGTCCTCGAAGGACATCCTGTGAGAGAGGGAGAGAGAGAGAGAGAGAGAGAGAGAGAGAGAGAGAGAGAGAGAGAGAGAGAGAGAGAGAGAGACAGAGAGACAGAGAGACAGAGAGAGACAGAGACAGAGAGACAGAGTAAAAAAATAATCAGATGTCTGTGCATCAGAGAATGCGCCCAAAGGCTGCTAGTGGGCGCATCGGGCCGGGCGGCTTGAGTTATATCCCCTATCGACCAGCGCCTTGAACCGATCTTGAGCAGGAAAATAAACAAACAACTTATATAACAACGATTAAAATAATAATAATAATAAAAAATAAATAACATATATCTCTCCAGCAGTTTATAACACTGACTTGATCGAACGAAAGAGAGTAATCACACGTTTGGCGATTAGGAAATTCTGTATTTTCTTTCTTTTTGTTTTTGTTTTTGTGGATAGGGTGGGGGTTAGGTTTAGGCCTGGGGGTTAGGGTTAGGATTTGGGGGGAGGAAAGTTTTAGGTTGTGGGGGATAAGGGGAAGATGGGGGGGGGGGGTTGGTGGCAATTTTAGTCACTGATGCGGATGAATGATCAGGGATTCTCTCTAAGCGAAAAAGCGGCAGGCACAATGCAGGACGAAGAAAAAACGGTCTTAATCATTCTGATTTTTTTTTTACAAAGGTCGGAAGACTCTTCCTCAGAATGTACGACTAGGGGTAACCGACTGGTTGTACAAACTATGCCCTATTCACACACCTCATCTAATATTCATCTTCACATAGGCCTAATCACACACTCTTCACCATCAATCAACCGCCAAACTCATAACAGAAGTAAGATCATAATAGGGTCAGTGCTTACAGCCAATTACCCGAACCCGAAACCTCTGAAATGCAAGCTCGTCGTTCGAAGCTTACCCACTGAGCTATTCTGAAAATCCTTAGATATTCCACAATGCATACCTTGTTCTAGGGTGGGAGGGGAGGTAAGAGGAGGTCATGACGTCAAGGGGGGAGAAAGGGGGCTTAAATCCCAGCAAAAAACTAGTCCTATTAAAAAGTGCAGTGCCGGATCCCCAATGAGTAAGCCTTTGCGAGTTTTTCCCACAAAAAGGGTCGGGCAGTCTGGTGCACGTTATAGTACTAATGCCAGCTAAGCATGCCACATAACCCACATAGAATATCTCTACCTATTGTTGAAAATGGCAGGGAAAAACATTTGACAGTCAACAGTGTTCCGGATAATTGTAAATTATTGTATGCAAAAATAAAACGTGTAACCTACTTACCAAAATTCGCCATCATCGTCTTTAGTCAGTCCAATCTTCTTTCTATCCGAGTCTGTAATCTTGCCCCATTCTTTCGATCTGGAATTTATTATTATCAAAATCAAATCAAATACGCTATTGACTGGAGTAGAAAACCCAAAGAAAAAAAAACACCTGAATCAATGCAACATAATACAATGCAATACAGTACAACACAACGAACTACAATGCAATACAATACAACCTTATTCGTCTTAAGTAGATAAATTTATTTATTTTATCATTGTTATATAGCGCTTTTCCAGCTGTTAACAGGCGCACAAGGCGATGGTCCATTCAGGATAAAACTCAATGCCTCAGGAGACGCCCACTTGCAAGCCAATTACAATGTAACTTACACAATGTTCATCAATCACCACCTCAAGCACTAAATCAATCAACACTTCACTCACTCATTGACTCACTCACTCTCAATCACTCCATCAGTTATCTCACCCATCACTGAAAGCACCTGTCCACTCCTTTTTGCCCCACGGGTTTCTGAGCCTGACCATCTGGATCTTCTCCCGGTTGAAGAAGCTGAATAACCCTGAACCTTTGAGGCTGATGTAGCGGACGGCCGTAATGCCGTAGGCGTGACCTTTGACCAGGCCCTCAGAGGTCACGGCCTCCATATCAGCATCGGAAGTGGCCTGAAGAAGATTACATTACATTAAATGATTATTGCTTTAGGTCCAGCGGACTCTTCCGAGCCAAATCAGGACCGGACAACCCCTGATCCGCATAAAAGATCTGCTGAAACAACCCCAGTAGTAAAACTGAAAGCTCTCCACCAGCCAGTCACTTTACAATAAAGACATCCCACGCAGGGGACGCTGAGGCTGTACTCTAATTTATCGAACCCCCGTTTATAAAAACAAAATAGAATACAAACATCATTATAAATTATCAACCAAACACATACATATAAAATGCCTACATTGCTAAATAATAACATCATAGGAAGCCCTAGTGACCACCTGGCAGAAAGTGTCCAATATTCCCAAGCTGATCCAATAGACCTCATACGGAGTCTTGTCCCGGAAGTGTTTTCAAGAAAAAAGGTAGGTGACTGGTCTAGCAAAGAAGAAGATAGTACAGCAGATTGATAGAACAGAGCAGGAATGAGAAAGAGCAAACGAGAAAGACAGCGACAGTGGGAATTTAAAGCACTAAATTTCCAGAAAGTGGGGATACTATTTATACTGAAACCCCCGGCACCCCAACGGGGGTGCCTGAAGAAGATGAAACAGCTGATTATTGGTTGTTTTATTAACGTCTTCTTCATCGAGACGATAAGAAAGACGCACGCAGTCACACACATTCGTACCACATTCATGCTTGTATATATATATACATACATAAATACATACATACATACATACATACATATATACATACATACATACATACATACATGCATGCATGCATACATACATACATACATACATACATACATACATACGTACATACATACATACATACATTCGTACGTACGTACATACATACATACATGTGCATACCTGCATACATACACACACAAACACACACATACATACATACATGCATACATACATACATACAAACATATAAAATACCTAACTACATTAACTGAGCCACTATAGAATCAAAGCTTTTGCTAATCTAACGTTTACTTCAAAGCTTATATTATGTTATCAATGGAATCGATTAACAGTTGAGAAATATCAAAGAAATTCAGCAGTTGTACCAAATTTTATTCATCAGATTATTATTATTTATTTATTATTTATGGATTTAACCATAAGAGAGAGAGAGAGAGAGAGAGAGAGAGAGAGAGAGAGAGAGAGAGAGAGAGAGAGAGAGAGAGAGAGAGCGAGAGTAAATAAAACTTAATATTCTGTTCTGAATATAAGCCTATTGTATTCTCCGTAGTGTTTTACTCACACGCACGATGGTGGGGTCGAGATAAAGAAAGTAAACTCATTACGTGCGAGGTTAATTTGTATGCAGTGAATCAAGTGCGCAGACTCTTAACAGTTTATTCACAATCAAATATTCATTGTTTCTACTCGACTCAGAAAGACCCCATCAGCAGCGGCTTGTCAGCGGTTGCGTAACGCTGAGCAACCTGAAACTGGCCGTCTTCAACTCTCGCTTATACTATAGGCTACACGCATGATCCTATCCTATCCTATCCTAACCTATCCTAACATATTCTATCCTATTCTATCCTATCACAGATGCTCGTTTAACCAGCGTACTCCATCTTTCTCTGTCTTCAGCAACCTTCGAGGTTTCGTTCAGCGTCAAGCCAGTCCATTCTCGAATGTTGTCCTCCCACCTCTTTTTTGTCTCCCTCTTTTTCTGCCCCCTTGCACCGTGTGCCTTGCTTGATGGTCTTTGCAAGTCCTGATGCTCTGGTGACGTGGTCATACCATCGGAATTTCCGTTTCTTCACTTCTGTGAGCATGTCATCGTGTTGTCCAATGGCTTGTGTGATGGTCTGTCGGATTTCGTCGTTGGTGATGTGTAACGCATGACCCCGGAGCCACGTCCAGGGACCTTTTAGGGGAAATCGGCCCATTGTTTCGTTTTTTTTATTTAGTATAATTTTTTCTTACAGTGTGTACATCTTTCACTTTCATTCCGCCAAAAGGATACGTAGTTTTGTTTAAAGCAATGTGAACACTTTCTCTAGAATACTTTATATTAATTAACATAATTACAATGAGCATTGTTTCCCTATATATATACAACATACTGGTATGGAGGCTCCCATCATGGTGTTTCGCTCTATCTCTCTTTCCAGCCGTTGAAAGAAGCTACCCCTGGCAACAGGATTGCCCTGAAGCTGAAGCTGTTGAAGATCTATAGAATCCGACACTCCCCCAGTGAAGTCTTCCAGAGCCTCTCCCAGACGACCTCCGTCCAACGCCTCGTAGGATCCGAACAGCCTGCAGAAAAGAGATCAAGAGTGAGGATGACGAGTCTTCTCCCTCCCTTCCCCCCAAAAAAGAAAAAAAAAGATGAGAATTAATTATCTTCCATTTTGTATTATAATTATGTAGTATTATATATGTATGTGTTGTCATCATTTATATATATTTGCATAATCGTTTGTTTAACTCTAGTCATCTCGCCTACGCACGTTAGGTAAGGGCTTGTGTCGCTACAACGACGGTATTCTGTGATCACACAGGTTCTGATGTATATAGCGACACAAGCCCTTACCTAACGTGCGTAGGCGAGATGATTAGAGTTATATAAACGATTATGCCCTTGTCGTTTCCTTCATTACAGCGCAATTACGTCGTTTAACACATTTCGAAGTGTAATCCTCCTATCCTATCCTATCCCATAACTCGGAGGTTTTAGGGGCACCACAGATGATCGTTTAACCAGCGTACTCCATCTTTCTCTGTCCTCATCAACCCTGATTGTTTCGCTCAGTGTCAAACCAGTCCATTCTCGAATGTTATCCTCCCACCTCTTTTTCGGTCTCCTTCTTCTTCTACCTCCTTGCACTGTACCTTGCAGGATGGTCTTTGCAAGACCTGATGATCTGGTGACGTGGCCATACCATCGGAGTTTCCGTTTTTTCACCACTGTGAGCAGGTGATCGTGTTGTCCAAGTGTAAAAGGGCTTTTAAAATCTCGCACACATTGCTGTTAATGACTACTACTACTACTACTGCTACTACTACTACTACTACTACTACTACTACTACTACTACTACTACTACTACTACTACTACCTGTGACGACAACACTGTCTATTAATAACACTTGCTTGGCATAAGCTTTCTCCAGTAGGGCAGACCAGAACTCGTCCCCGCTCTTTGACCTTATGAAGATGAGCTGGTCATCTCGAGTGGGCAGAAGGTCATCGATGACCACCTCCGTCCACTGACCGTACCTCCAGAACTGGAACTTGAAGATACCCCGATATTCGTCTGGCTTCTTATCGTTCCATTCCTGCTTGTTGTAGTCCGGGATTACCTGAAATTGATAACAGACAATATTTAATACAGAAGACTATTACAGAGAACAAGGATGATGATGGTGGTGATGATAATGATTTTTATGATGATGATGACGATGACAATGATGACGACGATGATGCTTATGATGATAATGATGATGATAATGATGATGATGACGACGACGACGACGATGATGATGATGATAAAGATGATGGTGATGAAGGAGACGACGACGACAACAACGACTACGAATTGATGACAACAAAATTACAACAACATCACCAATGACCGCCACCGCCACCAGCACCACCAACAACAATAACAACAACGACGGCGACCACGACATTAAACCTACCTTGTCCCAGTACTGTTTGACGCTGGTGAGGCAGGAGAGAGCTGCAACGAACCAACAATTTCCCAGCTCTCCCTGCACAACGTCATCACGGCTCGCTCCACCCACGAAGAGGCGAGGGGAGGTGGACAGCTCCTGATGAAAAAACAAAAAAAATATTGTTCAGTTATATTGATTGATTATTTGATTATTTTAATTACTGGTTTGATCGATTGATTCATTGCTTGTTCGATTGACTTGATTGATTGATTGATTGTTGCTTTAGGTCCAGCGGACTCTTCCGAGCCAAATCAGGACCGGACAACCCCCGATCCGCATAAAAGATCTGCTGAAACAACCCCAGTGGGAAAACTGGATGCCCTCCACCGGCCAGTCACTTTACAATAAAGACATCCCACGCAGGGGACGGCTGAGGCTTTACCCCAACTAATCGAACCCCCGGTTACAAAAACAAAATAGAATACAAACATCATTATAAATTATCAACAAAACACATACATATAAAATGCCTATATTGCCAAATAATAACATCATAGGAAGCCCTAGTGACCACCCGGCAGAAAGCGTCCAACGCTCCCAAGCTGATCCAACAGACCTCATACACAAACAAGGAGTCTTGTCCAGGAAGAGTTTTCAAGAAAAAAGGTAGGTCATTGATCTAGCGAAGAAGAAGATAGTATAGCAGAGTGATAGGACAGATCAGGGATGGGAAAGAGCAAATGAGGAAGACAGCGACAGTGGGAATTTAAAGCACTAAATTTCCAGAAAGTGGGGATACTATTTATACTGAAACCCCCGACACTCCAACGGGGGTACTGTTGCCGCAGTGAATCGGTCATGCCTATAAAGGAAAGACAGGTTTTCAACTGGGGCTTTCACTTTTCCCTTTATAGGTTAGAACAATCTACACTGACAAGATTGTTCATGACCCCAAGGGGTAGTTCGATTGACTGATGGAAAGGAAGTGCTTTTAAATCGTCAATATTCAATGCTACATTAACATATGGTAGGCCTATCATAGACAAATGAGTAAGTCGATGAACAACGCACCAGCTACAATAACAGATCCAGTCAGCCAGACTATGCAAGAAGACCCGTTAAGTTAGAGCTGCAAACTATCTTCCAAAGAAATAAAGGGGAAAGGGTTAAAAAAAAAATAAATACAACTCTACCATCAAAATTCTGAAACATTTAGATTGTGTGTGTGTGTGTGTGTGTGTGTGTGTGGGTGGGTGTGTGTGGGTGGGTGTGTGTAGGTGTGTGTGTGTGTGTGTATGTGTGGGTGGGTGTGTTTATGTGTGTGTGTGTGAGTGTGTGTTTGTGTGTGTGTGATATTAAGCTACTATTCTCTTTAATGTATAATAGCAATTTATGTTTTCGTTTTTTATCTACAGGTTGTTGACATCTGGCACGTGTGTTAGTTCTCAGAAAGGACGTAGACTTTTCTTATGCCAGCTCAGCGTATGTGTATTCGTATATGCAGTACAATGTAGCTGTTTGGACAGCATAGCGAAAATATTATTAATACTGGTGTGTCATATGATGCACTGATACACTCTTTAAACGCTAGTACTCTGGTTATACGCTCCCAGGGTTAGGAGCATAGTTCTATAATTATGTTGCTGTTTGTAATAATAAAAGGACAAAGTTCCAAAGTTCCACGAACCGACCCCGCAGTCCTTGTTCTTAAAGGAGAATCTTATGAATCTATTATACAGTTTCCAATTGCTAAAGTTCTTTTTCGTTAACCAGACGCGGGACTGGCCTTTCGTTGGTCAAACCAACCGCAAAAATTTGAATGTTCCATTTCGGTTCTGACAGAGAGTGATTTCCCCTGTTTTAACGGTACAGCAATGCATAGCCGTTTGACCTTTGACCCTAATTCTGAATGACCCACGCGGCTTGAAGAGTGCGTCTTTGATGTCTGGGATAGGGTAGGGTCTGTTTTATCAACAACACGGATGTTGTCGTACCTTTCAAACACTACCAGTCATAATTATGTCTCAGCGATTCCAGCAGAATCTGATGGATCATACAACCAAATTCTCAACAGATCAGATCAAACTCGTTGCAAAGAACGAGCATGGAAAGTGAAACGTCTACACCCACCATTGGCGATATGGCAAGTACGGGGATAGCAATCCAAGCCAGGGAAAAAGGCTGAAGGGACCTAAATATACACTGAACCACCAGAGCAATCATACTGCTACGATGAACAGTTTAAAATGGCCACTTTTTTTTTTCTCTTGCCCACCACAGGATTTGAACCTGGGCCATCAATGAGCTACGGCGGGAGGTTCGCTGCATAGCTACCCATAACACACTCATCATACATGTCTCGATTTGACAGATACTCATAATCATATTGCGGCCCAAAATGAATACTGTTGTATTACGTGCTATTGAGGGGCCGGGTAGCTCAGTTGGTAAGAGCGTCTTGCTAGTAACCGAAAGGTCGCTGGTTCGAATCCCGGATTGGTCAACGTATGATCATATTATTTTCCCCTTTACCAACAACTGGCCCGCTGGTGTCAGTATAAATCGGTCCAGTAGTCACCTATATGCGAAAGTGTCGTGTGACTATAATCTACAAACATTACGTGCTAGTTGCACAATTGCTTTCCCTTTGAAATACAAACGATAGATTACTAATAAGTAATAGTAGTAGTAGTAGTAGTAGTAGTAGTAGTAGTAGTAGTAATAGTAGTAGTAGTAGTAGTAGTAGTAATAATAATAATAATAATAATAATAATAATAATAATAATAATAATAATAATAATAATAACAACAACAACAACAACAATAATAATAATAATAAATAATAATAATAATAATAATAATAATAATAATAATAATAATAATAATAATAATAATAATAATAATAATAATAATAATGTCTTCTTGACATACTTTTATCCTGTTTTACTGGTTACTGTTTATTGTTGTTATACTGTCCTTTATCGTCTTGTAACATTTATATCTGGCGCCACGTGTGAATTTCTCTTTGATTGAGATAATAAAGTGATCGTATTCGTAATAATCCGCTCACCTTCGGCCGTTTCCATACGATGTTGCCATGTTTCCCCGGTGTGGCGGAAATGGATTTATCATCGGGAGGGAACTCTGGGTCCACCCATAACTTCCCTTTCTTCTTGCAGTCGTTCTTGTAGCGTTTGTAATCCTGACCTCTGAACTTCACCAGGCTGTCGAACACCATCTTCTCTTTTCTATAAAAAAATTTTTGTCAAATCAAAAAAATCAAAAACAAAAACTTGTATGCATCTTGTCTTTTCTGAAAGACAACAAAATCATAAACACAATACCAAACACTAATATGAGGAAAACAAGTGATAAGACTTAAGGAAATCATAATCCAGATTTAAAGATCGTGGTCTCTGTGTATTTCAGTAAAACAAACAATAACAACAACAAAACAACAATAACAACAAAAATTCGCACAGCTACAAACCATTCAGCTATCATTATTTTGAACCAAACCGGATTAAAAGATTTGGGATTTTACATCTTTAATGTATCAAGCTTGTCATCCAAGCCGGGTGGAATTCAGGTCGCTTCCTCAATAAAATCACGGCAGCGGTTGCATGGCACCCACTCAGGTCAAAGTGTGAATAATACTTCCTAGAGGTGAAATGAACCTCTCTACACATGAAGACACAAAACGTAGTCTAACCGTGCACCTTTGAAACCACTGTCATATACTATCTGAAAGGTCTTTTGACCGTTCGGGAAGACATTAAGACCGTAATGGTTATTGTACATAATGGTTATGCTTTTCTGTAGTTTGCTTGATCCTGATTTGGCTCGGAAGAGTCCGCTGGACCTAAAGCAATAATCTTGTATTGTATTGTATTGTATTGTTCTGTATTTTGCTGGACCACACACTAACGAAACATTTGCGGCAGGGAAAAGGCTAAAACTACCAAAATAACAATTATCACTAGGCATGCAAAGAACTAACAACAGCACACAAAAAAGGTAACTAAACTAATACGTCCTTAAAAGAAATAAAATGCAATGACAAGAAATAAAATAAATTAAAATAGCATAAAATAAAATAAAATAAGATAACAATAAAATAGAATAAAATAAACCGGTCACACACTTCTTGTTAGACGCCATGATTGCACGCAACGCTTCTAAAAGGCCTTCCGCGTTCGTTTATCTTTTTATATAGGTTTACTGACCTATAAAAGAAATTAAAGTTTTTTCCCCTCCTTGTAAATTTTAAATCACCCGTTATCAGTAGGAATTACGATCTTCCCACTTCACCTCACAAAACGTTTACGTGATAACAACTACCTAACCCACTCCACTCCGAAATCCACTCCAATCCTTTCCAGTATCTAATCCATGAAGTCTACGATTATGGAGCAAACCGTTTCAACTCCTCCAACATTAAAGGCAACAGTATCTATCTATCTATCTATCTATCTATCTATCTATCTATCTATCTATCTATCTATCTATCTATCTATCTATCTATCTATCTATCTATCTATCTATCTATCTGTCTGTCTGTCTGTCTGTCTGTCTGTCTGTCTGTCTGTCTGTCTGTCTGTCTGTCTGTCTGTCTGTCTGTCTGTCTGTCTGTCTGTCTGTCTGTCTGTCTGTCTGTCTGTCTGTCTGTCTGTCTGTCTGTCTGTCTGTCTGTCTGTCTGTCTGTCTGTCTGTCTGTCTGTCTGTCTGTCTGTCTGTCTGTCTGTCTGTCTGTCTGTCTGTCTATCTATCTATCTATCTATCTATCTATCTATCTATCTATCTATCTTAGAGAGAGACTTCAATAAGGCGTTTGAGTGTGGCATGCAGCTCTGTGGGCAACCATGACAGTGTACAACATCAGCCCTAAAATTATTGAAGTCATCAAAAGCCTGTATGACAAGGCTACCAGAGCAGTCCTCCACGACTGCGCCATCGGAAACTGGTTCAGAACAACAATCGGTGTGCGTCAGGGATGCCTACTCTCTCCAACACTCTTCAACATCTTCATAGAGCGCATCATGTAGAGCGCCCTTGCAGATCACGAAGGCACAGTCAGCATAGGGGGAAGAGCAATCTTCAACCTTCGTTTTGCGGATGACATTGATGGATTGGCTGGAGAGGAACAAGAACTTGAACAGCTGGTACAGAGGCTTGACACCACCTTCAGAGCCTATGGAATGGAAATAAGTGCAGAGAAGACCAAAATGATGACCAACAACACCAATGGCATCAACATGGACATCAAAGTCCAAGGCCAATCCCTCAACACAGTTCATAGCTTCAAATATTTAGGAGCCATTGTATCAGACAATGGGTTCCGACAGGAAGTCCTCTCCAGGATCGCACAAACAACTGCTGCCATAGCGAGGTTGAACATTAAGGTTTAACGTCTACACCCACCATTGGCGATATGGCAGACGGGGATAACCATCCCAGGGAAAGAGGGATAGGGACCTGAATCAACACTGAACCACCAGAGCAATCATACTGCTAAAATGGACAGTAAAAATGGCCACATTTTATATCGCCCACCACGGGATTCAAACCTGGGTCATCGGTGTGCCAGGCGAACGCTCCACCAATTGAGCTACGGCGGTGGGCTGGCGAGGTTGAAGCCAGTTTGGAAAGACAGGACCATAAGTCTACAATCCAAGGTAAGACTGCTACGCTCCATTGTCATCTCCATCTTCCTACAGTATACGCTTGCGAAACATGGACCCTCACAGCAGATCTACAACGAAGAATACAAAGCATGGAGATGAGGTGCTACAGAAGACTTCTGGGCATTTCCTATACCCAGCACACCACCAACGACGAAGTCCGACAGACCATCACACAAGCCATGGGACAAACACAATGACCTGCTCACAGTGGTGAAAAAACGGAAACTCCGATGGTTTCGCCACGTCCCCAGATCATCAGGTCTTGCAAAGACCATCCTGCAAAGCACAGTGCAAGGAGGCAGAAGAAAATGGATACAGAAAAAGAGGTGGGATGACAACATTTGAGAATGGACTGGTTTGACACTGAGCGAAACAATCCGGGTTGCTGAGGACAGGGAAAGATGGAGTACGCTGGGTAAACGATCATCTTTGGTGCCCCTACGACCTTCGAGTTACGGGATAGGATAGGATAGGATAAGAGAGAGAGAGATAGTATCTGAGATTGCTGAGGCATACAGTTGAATCCCAAACGTAGTTCTGATAGATCGCAAGATAGGCTGCTCAGTGTTCTATGAAGATTGTGGTAGATTCCGGTTGTATTGATAGAACATAGTAAGACACTAAAAGAAGAACTTTTCGGGCATAGGGGCTTGTCTTGTTAATGGGAGAATTCCTAACTACGATTTCATTGGTCCAGTGAAATTATATTTAAATTCGGCCCGACGCAACCCAAATCAAAGCAAACCAAACCACCCCAATGCAGTTCAACACGATTAAAAATTGGATATATGTAAATTTTACCCTTTCAATATCGTGCAGTGTTTCGGCCTATCATGTATCATACTTGGATTTAGATCCTCAAATGCCGGTATTCAGTCAACATAGTTCATAAAAAAAAGCCTACAGACATGGCACAGCTAAAAAAAAAAAAAAGACCAAAACTAAACAACAACAACAACAACAAAAACAGTTTTAGTTCATTGCACCCATTTGGATTGAAACATAATGGGAAATCATCATAATTACACATTCATGTATGACAATCGTGTAAAATCAAGACAGACACTTCAAAATAGAAACCATCCCTTATAGATATCAAAAGTGTTTTAATTCTCTTTGTTTTGAATGTCTATGGATTTTAATACAGATACGCTACAGCTACTAACTACTACATTATTCTGGTTCAGACAATGTTTTCTGTCAAACAAGGAAGTAGATTGTACTAGGCTATTTAATAGAAATCCCTTAAATCGTCTCCCAGCCCAACACGAGAGATTATACAAACGATACACGATATGAACAAGGAAAGTTGAGAAAAAGGAAAACAAAGATACATATTTTGTAAAAATTTTTTTACCTTCATAATTCATATCGTTTTAATTGAAAGTCGTTGGCTTTCACCTTCTTTCAACAATTCATTTGGATAATCCAAACAAACGTTTCTTAGCACATAATGCATCTGAGATATATCTGAGATAACACAATAAATTTAATATATTTTTTTAATTTATTTGAACTTAGCCCAACTTAATAAATAATGATACCGATAATTAAAAAACGAATACCGCTCAAGATGATTGTCTCTATACAGCCTGTATATGTTTTGCTAACGCACTGGTTGCATGCTGGCAGTCTTTGAAAAAATAAACAGGTTTTATTATGCATAATGAACATATAGGACAAAGTTATTGCAATCTTTCATATAGTGCGCGCTTAACTCACTGTCTCAGAATACCTGGCAAACATTAAAAAAATGTTTTTTCGAGCATTTCTATAAACAGGTTCGTATATATTCCTTCATGTTTTCTTGTTTGTTTGTTTTAATATCTTCTTCACAGAAATAGTAAGACCAAAAAATATCTTATTTAAATGAAACGAGCTAGTGGCGAGTCAAATAATGCGTTTGGAAGTCTCGCACATTAGATACAAAATTTATGTTGTCAACAGAAAGAATATGTACTGTATGTGTACACTAGCAGCAAAAATGGACAAATGGAATTGCATTCGAAGAATACATGTTTCAAATAACATGAGTAGATTAAATTAGAAATACAAGTTGCTTTTGTGCAACACTTTGTAGTTGATTACATTTAACAATATTCTATGTGCCTTAGATGAAACTATTCTGACTATTCCACCAGATTTATTGTACATAGAATTAAAGTGAAGTCTTCTAACCTTAAAAAAAGAATTGTGAGATTCCTTATCAGAAAATGGAATGGAATTTGTATTGATTTTAAATTAATATCTGAAGCACCTAATATAATTGTGCAGTCCTATCAGCCCAGTCATAAGGAGAGCTGGGTACCGTGGGTCAAAGTTGTACCGGTATTACCGCGGTATTTTTAAATCGTATCGGTATTTCGTACCGGTATACCGTGATTTTAAGTGTTACAATCAAATAGGATATGGCACTGACAGTGGTGACCGACGCAAAAGAAAGATTGTCATACACTTCAAAACAGTTTCAAAGAACCACATCTCCATACAAACTGAAGCTTTATTGCTGCTTAAACGCCTTCAAAACACATTTATGATAAATCACTGTTTAGAACATCAGCAAACTTTAAACCACAAAATCAAAATAAAACCAAAACATTCAACGGGAAAGGTCTTTAAGAACTAAGAGTTCAGAAGGATTGGCGAATGGTACCATGCTCAAACACGTGGATAAGCTGCTGTTCTTATAAGTTCTTCTTCACGTGTTTGGGTTTTAGACTCGCTGTCTGGGCGTACAAGATGTCGCCCACTGTCGCGTTATGTGTTGTCGAGATTTTCCAGTAAACCGAACCTTTTGACACCCGCACCGGTATACCGTACCGTCGCGTTTCCAAACCTGAATACAGTTACGTATCGGTAAAACCGTCCAGCCCTATTTATAAGGGATCCCACTATGTGACGGCATCCTACAAAATGTTACCTGAGTTCCGGTCATTACGGCCTATCCTATCCCTATTCTATCCCATAACTCGGAGGCCGTAGGGGCACCACAGATGATCGTTTAACCACGCTACTCCATCTTTCCCTGTCCTCAGCAACCCGGATTGTTTTGCTCAGTGTCAAACCAGTCCATTCTCGAATGTTGTCCTCCCACCTCTTTTTCGGTCTCCCTCTTCTTCTACCTCCTTGCACTGTGCCTTGCAGGATGGTCTTTGCAAGACCTGATGATCTGGTGACGTGGCCATACCATCGGAGTTTCCGTTTCTTCACCACTGTGAGCAGGTCATCGTGTTGTCCAATGGCTTGTGTGATGGTCTGTCGGACTTCGTCCTTGGTGATGTGCTGGGTATAGGAAATGCCCAAAAGTCTTCTGTAGCACCTCATCTCCACGCTTTGTATTCTTCGTTGTAGATCTGCTGTGAGGGTCCATGTTTCGCAAGCATATAGGAAGATGGAGATGACAAGGGAGAACAGCAGCCTTACCTTGGAATGTAGACTGATGGTCCTGTCTTTCGAAATGGGCTTCAACCTCGCCAGGGCAGCAGTTGTTTGTACGGCCATCCTTCATAATGTTGTGGCGCGCGCTTTAGAATGTTTTGATAACTCACCTTTTAACTGGCACCAATGCTCTTTCTTTTCTCTGCACTTCCTTTATGATGAGAATGGGTATTGCCCTGCTTCGTTAAATGTTAAATCATCATTCTTGGGTATTTTTATGAACCAGTGTGCCGGAACTCTCACATAAATATGATCCGCACTCTAATGTTCTTTGCAGGTCAGGTTTTCATATTATTATTATTATTAGCTCATCGATTTTCTGCCAATAAAAGGACTCCAAAAGCTCAAAAGACCCAAAGCCTCAACGGTTCGATCGCTATGTTACGAAACTTCACACGACGAAAAGCATTCTGCGCACTGCGATTCAAAATACATGCGTACATGTCCTCGACATTATAAAGCAATAGAAGAAAAAAAATCATAATAATGTGGCGTTTATTTAATGTTCAGCAAACACAATACAAATTATAATATTATGCGCGCACGAACAACGAAATAATACAGCGAAATTCAAATCGTGTATTTTCGGTTCTTTATATAGCTCTTTTTCCGCCTGATGTATGCATTCTCTATTCTTCATTCTGTTTTTCTCTTTTTTTTTTTTATCGTAAATGCAGTATTAAAAAACAAGCCTATATAATTGCACCAACAGTTTGTAAAACAAAACAACAACAAAACAAAAAACGGCGTTTATATATATATATATATATATATATATATATATATATATATATATATATATATATATATATATATATATATATATATATATATATATATATATATATATATATATATATATATATATATATATATATATATATATATAATGTAATTTACATCGGCACTAACATTTAGTGGGATGACGGATAGCGCAGTGGTTGGAGCACTCGCTACTGTGTCGCAAGTTAAGCACCGTCCAGTGCGGTTAGCACTTGGATTACATTACATTACATGATTATTGCTTTAGGTCCAGCGGACTCTTCCGAGCCAAATCAGGACCGGACAACCCCTGATCCGCATAAAAGATCTGCTGAAACAACCCTGGTGGTAAAACTGAAAGCTCTCTACCAGCCAATCACTTTACAATAAAGACATCCCACGCAGGGGACGCTGAGGCTATACTCTATTTTATCGAGCCCCCGTTTACAAAAACAAAATAGAATACAAACATCATTATAAATTATCAACAAAACACATACATATAAAATGTCTACATTGCTAAATTATAACATCATAGGAAGCCCTAGTGACCACCTGGCAGAAAGCGTCCAATATTCCCAAGCTGATCCAACAGACCTCATACACAAATAAGGAGTCTTGTCCCGGAAGAATTTTCAAGAAAAAAGGTAGATGACTGGTCTAGCGAAGAAGAAGATAGTATAGCAGATTGATAGAACAGTGCAGGAATTACATTGCATTACATTATTATTGCTTTAGGTCCAGCGGACTCTTCCGAGCCAAATCAGGACCGGAGTGCAGGAATGAGAAAGAGCAAATGATAAAAACAGCGACAGTGGGAATTCAAATCACTAAATTTCCAGAAAGTGGGGATACTATTTATACTGAAACACCCAGCACCCCAACGGGGGTAGCACTTGGATGGGTGACCGCAAAACGTGAAGCGACAAATAACAACGCCCCCAGTTGACTCAACTGTGACTGAGTACCTACTCAGTGGGGAAGGTAAAGCAGCGAGGGAGAGAGATGGGCATCACCGGCCCTCATTACGCTGGCCCAAGATAAGTGTGATCTCCAACATCACGCTCCCCTACGGCCACAAGGCTATGGACCTTTACCTACTAACATTTAAATAGAACATGCATACAAAATCTGGCTGAGTCGGGTAACGGAGGCTCGGTTCATGCGCAATCGCGCCAAATCATACACAAATGTAGAAATTAAATGTCTCTGTGTAAACTGAACATAGAAAACCCCCTACATTCAGACTGCCCACCATCACAAAATGAAAGATTCAAGACATTTAAAATAACAGCATGCACTCGCAGGATCTAGCGCACAATGAATAAACGTAGCCACACATCCATACTAAACAACCAACAAATATGCATTATTCCCATATCATTTTAGTATAGAAAACCTTTCCTTTAGTTTTAAGCAGTATCACACAAAGCCAAGAAACATACAAAAGCGAGAGTTTTAAAGCTGAAACTCACACACGTAAAGCCTACACAGTTCACATTCCGCTACCTAATCAATAATGTCGTATTCTCTCCCTTCGCGTTTGGCTATTGAATATACCTAGTGGTCTGCACAGCACCCAGAGCAGGGCAAAGTCAACAGTTCTAGATCGTTAGAGACAAATGTGTGCAAACCCCTTAAAGGCAATTGTCCTGATACTAACAGTTCCATTAAAGTGCTAGACAATCATACGCTGCGCAATTTTCCATTCCTGCACACAATATACACTGTCAAGGCCATAGGCATGAAGCAATAAGAATGAATGTGTTTAGCTTCGATCGAACCCCATTCAGTCGTGTGTGATGGCAACCGTGTAAATAACCACAGGCGTGTGAAAGGAGCAAGCGAGTTTGTATATTGATCTTTGTCTCCGTGGAACACCTGACTTGAAGTCTTCTGTACTGTATAGCTTCTTTCATCTTGAAAATCACAGTACCACTGAACATCATGCATGCTCTCTGCCAGTACTGACTTAGAATGCCCCATTCAACACACTCAAGATTCAAGATTCAAAATTCATTTATTGTTCCCAAAAATTACAAGACAATGTGATGTGTGCCGTGACATAACAATTTCCAGTCAACAAAAACAAAAGATATATATGCAATATGCAAATACATGCAAAAAGACAACAAAACATGGGAATAATTATATACCAAAAAATGTAGCAATGCAGTGCAGTTTAAAAAAAATCGTTAATTTCGCTTCTTCAAATACTCCACATTACACGCACTAGGCCATACTTAAACAAGCTTCCAGGCAATCACTCAGCAACACTCGCAAATAAAATGTAAAAATTTACACATATTTCCAACATTAAATATATTTAAGTACTATTAAGTATTAAATGTAAGTATTAAAACACGTACTATCATAGTTCTAATGGACTAGGTTTAAAAAAAATGAGCAATTGTTAATTATTATTACCTCAGTTAAACAGCCATAGATGAAATGAAGAAGAAGAAAAAAAAATCACCCCAAATTCCCTACTACTCTCAGTCTATGTGTATTGAATTGTTCTAATAAAGCGCGCTTAATAGCTCACAGAGCTGCTCAAAGCTCTGGCCATTGAGCTCGACATGCACAAAACAGTTGGCAAACGCAGATTTGAACCCACGTCGTCCAAGTGTAAAAACAGAGTATCTGAGGATGTTGATGTAGGTAAACGCCAATTTAAGATACAGCGTAGGAACCAAGCCTCCGTTACTCTGTGTAATCCAAGTAGAAAAGTAAACTGACAGAAAGAGTGTTAGCACTTCAAAACTTAATATTAATATCTTCCTCACAGTGATATTAGACAAGACTACCATCACCACCACCACCACCAACGACAACAACAACAACAGCAACAACAAAAATGTTTTAAAAAAAAATATTTAATACATTAAAGACATAGAATACACATAATTATATCTCACACCTAACATGCATCCACACCCATTCTATCGCATTATCTGGGTACCATAATACTCATAATAAGACAGAAAGAGATAAAACTCACCGGATTAAAAAGCTTCTCTATACCTGTAGTATTATAGCTAATAGGCTTCGTCAGGAATTAACAAGCCAACTCAAATAGCCTACTCCAGTTCTGGCACTTCGGTATATAAATGCGATCAAGCGTACCGGTTTTCAGGTGCCTGTTTTAGATCTCTGTTAAAAAAAAAGCGAAGTAGCGCGACTGAACGCCTACATTCATACCGTAAGAGGGGCGGGGTACCAATAATAAGGATACTTACGGACGTTCAAGTAATCTATCGCTAGAATGTGACACCCGCCAGTCAAAGAGCACGAATGGGAAAGTGCAATCACTTGATCTTGTTTATGTATACACAAGTACTGGTATACTGTACATATTCATGCGCACCGCCAATACGCATGCACGCTCGCACACAAGCACGTATGCACACAAATATATATGCACACATACACCTACACACATATGCACATACAGACCCTCTCTGTGTATCTGTCCCTCTCTGTCTCTTTGTTACTCTCTATCTCTGTCTCTCTCACTGTCTCTCTCTCTTTCTCTCTCTCCCTCTCTCCCTCCCTCTCTCTCTCTCTCTCTCCCTCTCTCTCTCCCTCTCTCTCTCTTTCTCTCTCTCTGCATTACCGAAAACTATTTTATTCGGGACATATTCAACCATTTATTGATTATTCTTCAACTATTTGGGATTGTGCTAGTGGCAATGCCTTGAAGCCTTTACTTATCAGGCACGCTTACACGCGTACACGCACAAAGAGAGAGAGAGAGAGAGAGAGAGAGAGAGAGAGAGAGAGAGAGAGAGAGAGAGAGAGGCAGACACATAAACAGAGAGAGACAGAGTAAGACAAAGAAAGACACACATACCCGCACATAATTATATAAACAAAACACTCACACTCACATACACATTCACCCACTCTCTCAGACTCTCTCTCTCACGCTCGCACACACACACACACACCCACACACACACACACACACACTCCCTTACACCACTAACACAAACTTCACACAGGGCTATAATTATAACAGAATATATATCAATCACCGTATCAGTCATTATTATATAATCAGATATTTTAATTTGTTACTCTTTATGTCTTATACCTCCCGTAGGGGTGCCGGGGGTTACTGAATAAATAGTATCCCCACTTTCTGGAAATTTAGTGCTTTAAATTCCCAATGTCGCTGTCTTTCTCCATTGTTCTTTCTCATTCCTACTCTGTTGTGATAAAAACGAACACCAAAACATCTAAAGTAGAATATTTCGTGTAAATTGTTACACTTCATCAGCTACACACACACAAAACGAAAAGAACACGATGGGGAAAAAATGACGTAAAGGAACCGATGACACATATGATGACGCAAAACAAGTCACACATCTCTCTCTCTCTCTCTCTCTCTCTCTCTCTCTCTCTCTCTCTCTCTCTCTCTCTCTCTCTCTCTCTCTCTCTCTCTCTCTCTCTCTCTCTCTCTCTCTCGCTATGTCTCCTCTCGCTCTCTCTCTCACCACTTTATACACATACATTACTATCATCAGGAGTGAAGTTAACACCACAAACAAATTATTAAGGTTCACAGCTATCAACAGAAGCAAGCCGCTAGCAAGAGTTAGTCATTGTTTATAGGGTCCAGCGGACTGTAAAGAGCCGAATCAGGACCACAGCGTTATCAAAAAGAGCACACTCACTTGTAAAACCAGCTATGCAGTCAGTCAGTCAAAAACATTTAGTCCGTCGGGAAAGTTCGTCTGTAACTGGTGTCGCCAGAATTTCTCTCTCCGCCTGCGTAACACCACATCATCATGATGAATTTGTTCGATCGCTGTGCATCTCATGTCCTTGATTGAATGTGCAGGTAGATTGAAATGTTTAGCAACCATTGTATCTTCTTTTATATATGCTGTTCTCTTGCTGTCGTCATTGTCGTGGTGATCATTGAAGTGACTGATGTTATGTCTGTGTCCATAAAGTCTTTTTTTCAGTGTCTGACCAGTTTCTCCTACATACTGCACTTGATTACATTTAGCACAGTCAATGAGGTACACCAAGTTGGTTGAAGTGCAGCTAAGTTCACTGCAAATGTTGTGTTTGCCTCCATTGACAACACTCGTAAATGTTTTGGTTGTGTTCAAATGGTTATGGCAGACGACACATCTTTTCGCATTACATTGATGACATCCATTAGGTAGTTTCTGCGAGTGCTGTTGCTTCAACGGTTGGGACTTCTGCTGCGGCTGATGTAGCTGACACTGCTGCTGCTGCTGCAACTCTAGTTGCTGTTGTTGCTGTGGCTGCTTTATCTGTGACTGCTGCTGCTGCGATCGCTGCTGCTGCAACTGTTGTTGTTGCGACTGCTGCTGCTGCGACTGTTGATGCTTCGACTGCTGCTGTTGTAACTGCTGTGACTGCTGTAGCTGTAACTGCTGCTGCTGAGAACGATGCTGTAGCAACTGTTGTTGTTGCGACTGCTGCTGTTGCGACTGTTGATGCGTCGACTGATGCAGTTGAGCCTGTTGTGACAGTTGTTGTTGGTGTTCTTGTGTTTGCGGCTGTGGTTCCTGTGATTTGTTCTGCTGTAGCTGCTGTTGTTCGCAGTTTTTTATCTCTTTAGGTAACTTGCTTGGCATAAGCATGCTACGCAGGTTCCTGCAGTTTCTTTCTCCAACAATGGGTGGTTCTGGAACTGCTTTTTTCATTCTGGTACTAGAATGTAGGACAGGCATGTACTCCTTGAGCCATTGTGACAGAGGGGGGTTACTAGGATTGTGTGTTATTATCACTGGAACTCTGTCTGTCTGTTGTCGTTCCTTGTAGTTCAGCGTGCTTTGTCTGGGTATTGCTGCTACCTTTTGTATGGCTTGTTTTAACAGTTTTTTTGGGTAGCCCCTTCTTTTCAATTTCTCTTCGAGTTCTTTAGCTCTTTTCATGAAAGTGGAATCGTCAGAGCAGATGCGTCGAATACGCAGGCATTGGCTGTATAGAATGGAGCGTGTACAATGTCGGGGGTGACAGCTGTGGAACGGTAGACACATGTTGGCATCAGTGGGTTTTACAAATAAATCAGTAGAGAGTTTGTTGTCATTGATATTCAAACTCACATCCAGGTATGAGATATTGCAACAACCATAGTTTGCTGTGAATTTGATTGTCGGGTGGAGATTGTTCATCCATTGGAGAAACAGTTTAAATTGGTCTTCTCCATGAAACCATAGCATCGCAATATCATCAATGAATCTTTTCCAGCAGTTGTTGTCAATGGTCCATGGGGAGGTGGTGAGGATAGTATTCTCCACCCAGGCCATAAAAATATTGGCTATTGTAGGTGCCATGGGTGTTCCCATCGCTGTGCCAAATCTTTGTCGGTATATTTCATTGTCAAACTGGAACACATTGTTGTGGAGGACATGTTCAATAATTGGAACAAGTCGGTCTAGTGGAGGTGTCTCTGGTGCAGCGGTGTAGTGGTTTAGGGCTGCCTGAATAGACGGACCCACTTCATGGTGCGGAATGTTCGTATATAAACCCACAACATCGATCGTGACTAACAGCGCATCTTGTGGAAATGGCTCGAATGTTTGTTTCCATTCTTCAACAATCCTTAGAAAATGTGTTGTATCTTTTACAAAAGACGGCAGTTGGTGCACAACTGGTTGGAGCCAGTAGTCAACTAGCTTTGATAGGTGTTCAGTGGGTCCTCCGATTCCAGATACAATTGGGCGTCCTGGTGGATCTTCTTGACTTTTGTGAACCTTAGGAAGATGGTAGAACGTGTGGCACTTTGTGTTATTGGTATCAAGCAGTCCCCAGTTGTATGTATTGGTGTCAATATAACTTTCGTTCTTCAGTTGTTGTAAAAGTTCGTTGGATTTCTCTGCAATTTCTTTGGTGGGATCTGTGGAGAGTTTCTCATAGGTGGCTGGGTCGTTCAGTTGACGCATGGCTTCTTTTTTGTAGTCATTGAAGTCTTGTACCACTACTGCCCCACCTTTGTCAGCAGGGATGATTCGAATTGTTCTTTCTTCTACCAATTGTTTCAGCTCGTGAATTGCTTTCTGATCTGTTCGGTTGAAATTTTTCTTGTTGTTGGGGACAGGTTTAAAAGCTTTAACTCTGGTTTTGATGGTAGAGCAGTATGCATCCAGGGCCTCATCCCTTCCGTTTCTAGGACACCAATATGTCTTTTTGTAGAATTTAGGTCTGGTGGAGAGTTGGGCAGGTGTGTCATCTTGTAATTGTAGGTGTGTCATTCCTACTCTGTTCTATCAATCTATTATACTTCACTAGACCAATCACCTACCTTTCTTCTTGAAAACCCTTCCAAAACTCCTCATTTGTGTGTGAGGTCTGTTGGGTCAGCTTGGGAATATTGGACGTTTTCTGCCAAATGGTCAATAGGGATTCATATGATATTATTATTTAGCAATGTAGGCATCATATATACTTTATATATATATATATATATATATATATATATATATATATATATATATATATATATATATATATATATATATATATATATATATCCTTATAAACTATGGTTTCTGGGCACCTTAAAAGTCACCAACCGGTCATTTGGGTACCCGACTTTGGATCTGGGGACCCAGCTGGGTCCCCGGATCCAAGGCGGCTCCCAGAAAACGATCTTAGGGTAAGCGCAGTGCCTCGACGATTAGGGTAAGGCAGTGCCTCGACGATTAGGGTAAGGCAGTGCGCTCGAAACGGGTTAGGGTTAGGGTTAGCGGTCCGTCTACAAGTGATAAATTTACATGTAATTATAGTGGGGGTACCCAAAAGCAAGGGGGTATATCTATATATATATGTTTTTGTTGATATTTTATCTTCTATTTTGTTTTTGTAAACGGGGGTTCAATAAATTGGAGTATATACTCCCCTGCGTGGGATGCCTTTCAGGGGCGGATCAGTTAGTTTTTGGGGGAGGGTTTCCAAAATTCTATTAAATGGACTTACTCGGTAAATGTTAATGATGGTCAGGAAACGCTTCAGATCAAGCATCAACATTGGCAGGACACGCACTTTCCCAGGAGCAGACATCGGAAGTGACCACGACCTTGTGATGATGTTTTTCCGGCTTCACTTGAAGAGAGTAAACACAGCAAAGTGCACTAGACTGAAGTTCGACCTGGAAAAACTGCAGGACCCGAAGTTGGCAGAAATATTTCAGGCCACAATTGGAGGGAAATTTGCACCACTGCTCATTTTAAGAGCTGGTGAAGTAGATGTCAACACCATGACCACCACCTTCAACTTAGCTGTGGCAGATGCCGCCACGGCGATCCTTGGAAAGCACCGGTCAAAGAAGAAGCTGTGGATCACACCTGAACTTTTGGACATGTGTGATAAACGAAGAGAGATGAAAAATAAAAATGATACCTGACAGGGAGCTGATGCCTACCGAAAAATCAACAATGACATCCGAAAAGGCATGCGCACAGCAAAGGAGAACTGGATAGAAGCTCAATGCCAGGAAATAGATAACAGTCTGAACAAGAACAACAGCAAGAAGGCCTACCAGACTGTGAAGCCGCTGACAAGTGTTAAACAGCCCAAGGTCTCCACGATCCAAGGCAAGTGGCTTATGCCTTACAGAAGAACAAGAAGTCTTGGACAGATGGACAGAGTACTGCTCTGACCTTTACAACAACAAACCAAACGGAGACCCATCAGTTCTAGCATGTCCAGAGAACAGAGAAGAAGAAGAAATCCTCCCAATTCTCCGAGAAGAAGTTGAGGCAGCAGTGCAATCGCTGAAGAAGGGGAAGTCAGCGGGAGTGGACAACATACCCGCGGAACTGCTTCAAGCTGGAGGAGAAGCGATGATCGACGCACTCACCATTATGTGTAACAAGATGTGGCAGAGTGGGGAGTGGCCTACACCATGGACCCAGTCGCTTGTCATCACTCTTCCCAAAAAAGGTAACCTTCAGGAATGTGAAAATTACCGCACCATCAGCCTCATCAGCCATCCCAGCAAGGTCCTCCTGAAATACAATACTCAACAGGTTGAAACCCCAAGCTGAACAAATCATAGCGGAAGAGCAAGCAGGATTTAGGGCGGCGCGAAGTACCACTGAACAGATTTTCAACCTCAGAATAATCTGTGAGAAATACCTACTGGCTACAGCACCAACCTCTATATCATGTGTTCGTAGACATCAAAAAGGCGTTTGACTGAGTCTGGCATGCAGCTCTGTGGGCAACCATGAGAGTGTACAACATCAGCCCTAAAATTGTTGAAGTCATCAAAAGCCTGTATGACAAGGCTGCCAGTGCAGTCCTCCACAACAGCGCCATCAGAAACTGGTTCAGAACAACAATCGGTGTGCGACAAGGATGCCTACTCTCTCCAACACTCTTCAACATCTTCCTCGAGCGCATCATGTCAGATGCCCTTGCAGACCACGAAGGCACAGTCAGCATAGGGGGAAGAGCAATCTCCAACCTTCGTTTTGCGGATGACATTGATGGATTGGCTGGAGAGGAACAAGAACTTGAACGGCTGGTACAGAGGCTTGACACCACCTCCAGAGCCTATTGAATGGAAATAAGTGCAGAGAAGACCAAAATGATGACAACAACACCCATGGCACCAACACGGACATCAAAGTCCAAGGCCAATACCTCAACACAGTTCATAGCTTCAAATATTTAGGAGCCATTGTATCAGACAATGGGTCCCGACAGGAAGTCCTCTCCAGGATCGCACAAACAACTGCTGCCCTGGCAAGGTTGAAGCCAATTTGGAAAGACAGGACCATCAGTCTACATTCCAAGGTAAGGCTGCTGCGCTCCCTTGTCATCTCCATCTTCCTATATGCTAGCGAAACATGGACCCTCACAGCAGATCTCCAACGAAGAATACAAAGCATGGAGATGAAGTGCTTCAGCAGACTTCTGGGCATTTCCTATACCCAGAACATCACCAACGATGAAGTCCGACAGACCATCACACAAGCCATTGGACAACCCGATGACCTGCTCACAGTGGTGAAAAAACGGAAACTCCGATGGTATGGCCAGGTCACCAGATCATCAGGTCTTGCAAAGACCATCCTGCAAGGCACAGTGCAAGGAGGTAGAAGAAGAGATAGACCGAAAAAGAGGTGGGATGACAACATTAGAGACTGGACTGGTTTGACACTGAGCAAAACAATCAGGGTTACTGATGACAGGGAAAGATGGAGTACGTTGGTTAAACGATCATCTGTTGTGCCCCTACGACCTCTGAGTTATGGGATAGGATATGATAGGATAGGATATGTTATTTACTTGTAAGATTAAATTATCAAATTAATAATTACCTCCTTTGCTCCCAAAATATGTACTGAGCTTTGCCACACCTTTCGATTCGGAGGGCTTCAACGACGGCGTTTGCGGCAGCTTGAAGCGCTGGCGCAAGTCGGAATAAGCAAGCAAAGGGACTCGACGGAACTTTGACTATTTGTCTTTTTGCTAAAACGTCAACGTAAGCCAGGGTTGCCCACACTATGACTTTTTCAGCATGCGAGGTACTTTTAAAATGACCAAGCCAAAATGATCTACCTACCACCAAAATGCAAAACATATATATAGTCATATAATAGGCTGAGGTCAATGTGTTTTTTACTGCTACGCGATCTACTCAGTCACACTGCCTTCACGATGGACCAGTCGATCACGATCGACGTATTGGGCACTCCTGTCATAATCCACGATATTATCCATTAGGAATATCGTTTTCTTTCTTTTCATTTCCTCCGCTCGTGGTGCCACCCCCCTCCCCCTTTAAAAAAAAAAAAAATAAATAAATAGAATGTCGCCGAAGACGGGAAATATCAGCTTTGCTCTTTGTGGAGCACGAAAGAGGGTGTTCGTCTGGAGATTGTTTAGAATGATTGCAATGATTGAAGTTTTTTAGGGAGAAGATTGCGAGGGCTTGCATATTGTGGAAAAGGTCAAATACTCGTACCCAAAGAAATAAAATTAAAAAAAAATAAATAAATAAAATAAATAAATACTATTTATTTATTTATTTAATGTTTATTTTTTTAATATTTTTAATTTTAATTTTTATAATTTTATATATATATTAAAGTGTTCTCTCTCTCTCTCTCTCTCTCTCTCTCTCTCTCTCTCTCTCTCTCTCTCTCTCTCTCTCTCCTTCTTCTTCTTCTTCTTCTTCTTCTTCTTCTTCTTCTTCTTCTTCTTCTTCTTCTTCTTCTTCTTCTTCTTCTTCTTTTTTTCCTTTTTTTTGGGCTGGGGGGGGGGGGGGGTCCGGAAACCCCGGAAACCCCCCCCTCGTCCGCCCCTGCCTTTATTGTAAAGTGTTCAGTGTTATCAATAGGGTTGTTTCAGCAGATATTTTATACGGATCAGGGGTGAGTCCTCTTTCAACCAAGTTGTGGTCCTGATTTTGTGGTCCTGATTCGGCTCTTTGCATACCGCTGGACCCTGTAAGCAACGAATAACTATCTTTAGTTTTGATAGTTATTTAAACTTATAGTAATGTATCCTTATAGTAATATAACTTAATTATTTTGGTATTTTTAGTGACGTATTTGCGTATGTGGTGCGTGTATGTATGACTGCGTATAAGTGCATCGTATCATCTCGATGAAGAGGACGTGAATAAAATAGCCAAGTAATTAACCATCCCTCATCATTTAATTAATCACCAAGCGGCTCCATATATCCTCTTACTCTGCTTACTCAGGCAGCACTGGCAAAGACCATCCGTGAGGGTGCCGGGGGTTTCTGTATAAATAGAATCCTCACTAGACGCTTGCAAAACATAGACCCTCACAGCAGATCTACAACGAAGAATACAAAGCATGGAGATGAGGTGCTACAGAAGACTTCTGGGCATTTCCTATACCCAGCACACCACCAACGACGAAGTCCGACAGACAATCACACAAGCCATTGGACAACACGATGACCTGCTCACAGTGGTGAAAAAACGGAAATTCCGATGGTATGGCCACGTCACCAGATCATTAGGTCTTGCAAAGACCATCCTGCAAGGTAGAGTGCAAGGAGGTAGAAGAAGAGGGAGACCAAAGAGGTGGGAGGACAACATTCGAGAATGGACTGGTTTGACATAGGGTTGCTGAGGACAGAGAACGATAGAGTACGCTGGTTAAACGATCATCTGTGATGCCCCTACAACCTCCAAGTTACGAGATAGGATACGATGGAATGCTAGGAAATTTAGTGCTTTAAATTCCCACTGTCGCAGTCTCTCTCCTTTGTTTTTTCTCATTCCTACTCCATTCTATTAATCTACTATACTATCTTCTTCGCTAGACCAGTCACCTACCTTTTTTCTTGAATATTCTTCCGGGACAAAGCTACTAATTTGTGTTTGAGGCCTGTTAGCTTGAGAATATTGGACGCTTTCTGCCAAATGTTCACTGGGGCTTCCTATAATATTATTATTTGGCAATGTAGCTTTTTATATGTGTGTGTTATAATGATGTTTATATTATATTTTGTTTTGGTATCGGTTAGAGTTTGGCCTCGGCGTCCCCTGAGTGAGTTGCTTTTTATTGTAAAGTGACCGGCTGGTGGAGTGTGTTAAGTGTTACCACTAGGGTTGTTTCAGATGATCTTTTATGCGGATCAGGGGTGAGTCCCCTTTCATTCAAGTTATGGTCATGTTTTTGTGGTCCTGATTCGGCTCTTTGCAGTTCGCTGGACCCTGTAAGCAAATAATAAATAACTAACACTGGCAAAGAAAGGACCCAATGCGTCAGAGAGAAATTGAATAGATTCTCAGTCCTATCGATCTGTTAATGCCTTAAGCACATATTTGTTATACAACCCCTAAGTCTTCACAACTCTTTTTTTTTCTGTTTGTCTAACTGGATAGAATGGAATTAAATGGAATGGAATTGAAATTATTGCCCCTTTATGAAGTAAATTAAAAGTTGTGGAGTATTGTCCTTCGCGTAGAAGAAGAAGAAGAAGAAGAAGAAGAAGAAGAAATAGCAACTGAATACGAACTCATTTCGAATGAGGCCCAATACATTTTTGACCACCACCATGCAGCTTTCACCGTTACTTTCATATGAGGTTTTGTTTCCTTCAGTATTGCATTTTCTCCCAAACTATACAAATAATATTAAAAGGGAGTCCTCTCTATTAAGAGGCCTACTTCCAAGCAGAGCAGAAAACATAATTTTCATTGAGAAATTATGAAAAGAAAATAACTTGCAAAATTTGCAGCTATTGAGTCACACCCTTCAGCCAGGGTTAGTTAAAACAATGTCTTTCTCTTGTATAGCTCACTTGCCAGCTCAAAAAGCTGCTTAAGGCGCTGGTTAAATACGTACTTCGCGCTTTTTACGTGGAGTGTACATCCTATCCTATACTAACCCGCAGGGTATAGCCTGACACAAAAAAGCTATGGGCCATTGGGCCCCTCAGATCAAATTTCAATGGGCCATGATTTCAGCAGTAATTTACGTAGACTACATGTAAAAGATAACCTGGAGATATTATTACAGAAATTAAAACAAAATAGATTATTGTGAGTGTGCATGTGTTGTGAAGCATGTTTACCAACAAAACACTAACCAGAACAGGGATCAGTATTTTGACTTGACTCGGGGCTCACACAATCATCTTGCGTAGGATTAGCGGCGGTAGACTGTAGTTTAACAGCAGCAAACGACAGTCTAGACTGTCCTACCTCAAGTTTAGTTGTTTTTTTTTGTTTTGTTTTTTTTCAGGGGGGGGGGAAGGGGGGGGGGAAGGGGGGGGGGGCATTTTCAAAGCGGCACAAAGATACACACAAAATCCTCCTTGCACGGACACAACATACAAATTCTGATTTGGAAGAATCGTACAACACTTCTTATTGGCTGAAAGATCAACATCCGGGCCCTCATAGCCAATCGCTGAACTTGCCTTAGCAAAAGCACGTTTGTCGCCTCCAATACAGTGCACCGTTATTGTGGTGGCGCACTGGTACCAAAAATCGAAGCGCCATTCGGCCCCTGGCAAGAATTGTAGATGGATCATTTTTAATTTTTATGCGTCAATGGCGCAGGGCGCGCTAGTAAACTGATCCCTGAACCCGTCACTCAAAAGTCGTTGTGGCACCACAGATGATTGTTTAACCAGCGTACTTTCTCTGTCCTCCGCAGTCCTCATGGCGTCACTCAGTGTCAAGCCAGTCCATTCTCAAATGTTGTCCTCCCACATCTTTTTCTGTCTCCCTCGTCTTCTGCCTCCTTGCACCGTGCCTTGCAGGATGCTCTGGTGATGTGGCCATACCATCGGACTTTCCGTTTCGTCACCACTGTGGGCAAGTCATCGTGTGTTCCAATGGTTTGTGTGATGGTCTGTCGGACGTCGTCGTTGGTGATGTGCGCGGTATACCTCTTCAGTAGCACCTCATCTCCATGCTTTGTATTCTTCGTTGTAGGTCTTATGTGAGGGTCCATGTTTCGCAAGAGTATAGGAAGATGGAGACGACAAGGGAGCGCAGCAACCTTACTTTGGAGTATAGACTGATGGGCCGGTCTTTTCAAATGGGCTTCAATCTCGTAAAGGCAGCAGTTGTTTGTGTGATCCTGAAGAGGACTTCCTATCCTATCCTATCCTGTCCCATAACCCGAAGGTCGTAGGGGCACCACAGATGATCGCTTAACCAGCATACTCCATCTTTCTCTGTCCTCAGCAGCCCTCATGGCTTCGCTCAGTGTCAAACCAGTCCATTCTCGAATGTTGTCCTCCCACCTCTTTTTCGGTCTCCCCCTTCTTCTACCTCCTTGCACTGTGCCTTGCAGAATGGTCTTTGCAAGGCCTGATGATCTGGTGACGTGGCCATACCATCGGAGTTTCCGTTTCTTCACCACTGTGAGCAGGTCATCGTGTTGTCCAATGGCTTGTGTGATGGTCTGTCGGACTTCAACGTTGGTGATGTGTTGGGTATAGGAAATGCCCAGAAGTCTTCTGTAGCACCTCATCTCCATGCTTTGTATTCTTCGTTGGAGATCTGCTGTGAGGGTCCATGCTTCGCAAGCATATAGGAATATGGAGATGACCAGAGAGCGCAGCAGTCTTAATTTGGAATGTAGACTGATGGTTCTGTCTTTCCAAATGGGCTTCAACCTTGTCAGGGCAGCAGTTGTTTGTGCGATCCTGGAGAGGACTTCCTGTCGAGACCCATTGTCTGACACAATGGCTCCTAAATATTTGAAGATGTGCACTGTGTTGAGGGATTGGCCTTGTACTTTGATGTCCGTGTTGATGCCATTGGTGTTGTTGGTCATCATTTTGGTCTTCTCTGCACTTATTTCCATTCCATAAGCTCTGGAGGTGGTGTCAAGCCTCTGTACAAGCTGTTCAAGTTCTTGTTCCTCTCCAGCCAATCCATCAATATCATCCGCAAAACGAAGATTGGAGATTGCTCTGCCCCCTATGCTGACTGTGCCTTCGTGATCTGCAAGAGCATCTGACATGATGCGCTCTAGTAAGATGTTGAAGAGTGTTGGAGAGAGTAGGCATCCTTGACGCACACCGATTGTTGTTCTGAACCAGTTCCCGATGACGCTGTTATGGAGGACTGCACTGGTAGCCTTGTCATACAGGCTTTTGATGACTTCTATAATTTTAGGGCTGATGTTGTACACTTTCATGGTTGCCCATAGAGCTGCATGCCAGACTCGGTCAAATGCCTTCTTGAAGTCTATGAACACATGATATAGATGTTGTTGGTGCTGTAGGTATTTCTCACAGATTATTCTGAGGTTGAAAATCTGTTCAGTGGTACTTCGCCCTGCCATGAATCCTGCTTGTTCTTCAGCTATGATTTGTTCAGCTTGTGGTTTCAACCTGTTGAGTATTATTTTCAGGAGGACCTTGCTGGGATGGCTGATGAGGCTGATGGTGCGGTAATTTTCACACTCCTGAAGGTTACCTTTTTTGGGAAGAGTGATGACAAGCGACTGGGTCCATGGTGTAGGCCATTCCCCACTCTGCCAGATCTTGTTACAGATAATGGTGAGAGCATCAGTCATCGCTTCTCCTCCTGCTTGTAGCAGTTCCGCTGGAGTGTGGTCCACTCCCGCTGACTTCCCTTTCTTCAGCGATTGCACTGCTGCCTCAACTTCTTCCCGGAGAATTGGGAGGATTTCTTCTTCTTCTCTGCTCTCGGGACATGCTAGAACTGATGGGTCTCCATTTGGTGTATGGTTGTAAAGGTCAGAGCAGTACTCTGTCCATCTGTCCAAGACTTCTTGTTCTTCTGTAAGGCAAATGCCAGACTTGCTTTGGATAGTGGGGACTTTGGGCTGTTTAACACTTGTCAGCCGCTTCACAGTCTGGTAGGCCTTCTTGCTGTTGTTCTTGTTCAGATTGTTCTCTATTTCCTGGCATTGATCTTCTATCCAGTTCTCCTTTGCTGTGCGCATGCCTTTTCGGATGTCATTGTTGATTTTTCGGTAGACATCAGCTCCCTGTGAGGTGTTCTTTTTCTTTTTTAACTCTCTTCGTTTATCACACAGATCCAAAAGTTCAGCTGTGATCCACGGCTTCTTCTTTGGTCGGTGCTTGCCAAGGATCTCAGTGGCGGCATCTGTTACAGCTGAGTTGAAGGTATTGGTCATGGTGTTGACATCTACTTCGCCTGCCCCCAAAATAAGCAGTGGTGCAAATTTCCCTCCAATTGTGGCCTGAAATATTTTTGCCACCTCCGGGTCTTGCAGTTTGTCCAGGTCGAACTTCAGCCTAGTGCACTTTGCTGTATTTACTCTCTTCAAATGGAGCCGGAAAGACATCATCACGAGATCGGGGTCACTTCCAATTTCTGCTCCTGGAAAAGTGCGTGTCCTGCCAATGTTGATGCTTGATCTGAAGCGTTTCTTGACCATGATGTAGTCGATCTGGTTGTGATGTTCCCCGCCGGGACTGTGCCATGTCCATCGTCTGGATTTTTTGTGGAGACCAAGCGTGTTTGCCAGTACCAGATTGTTGTATCTGGCAAACTCCAATAGCCTCAGACCCCTGTCATTTGTCTCGTTGTTGCAGTGGGGTCCGCATGTGTCTCCCCAGTTGTGGTGCGCATCTTGGCCAACCTTGGCATTCCAGTCGCCTTGCACTATGACTATGTCCTTCTTCAGCACTTGGTCAAGGACCGCCTGTATATTTTCATAAAAATCCTCCACTTCGCTGTCTTCATAGTCTGATGTTGGGGCATAGGCCTGGATGATGGTAATGTTGAAAGGGGTTGCTCTCAGACGGATGGTAATGAGTCTACTGGAGACTGGGCGGCAACCCATGACAGTGGCTAGAATGTTCTTGTGGACCAAGAATCCAACGCCGTGTTCGTGCCTGTCATCTCTACGGCTGAAATAGAGCTTGTGGCCTTTGTCAGTCGTTGTTTCACCTAGGCCTTTCCAGCGCAGTTCGCTGATACCTAGAACGTTCCATCGATAGTGGTCCAGCTCGTGGGCCAGTTCTTCTAATTTTCCTTCCGCAGTTAGGGTCCTGACATTCCAGGTTCCTATGACGATGTTGTTTCTCGTGCGGATCTTGCTAATTTGTCCATCAGTAGCATACTTTTCACCTCCGTCCTGGTGGCCAACGGAAGGCGCGGTCCTTGTGTAGCCGGGCGACGACCGATCCGGCATGGAATTAGTGGATAGCCTCATCATGTGTTGTGTCTTGGGCAAAAAAGACCTGGCAGGGCCCAATCCTCTCCAGGCTGTTGGCCACAGCCGAAATCCACGAATACAGTGTGGCTCACCTTGGCCCTGAGCACGTGGTCGTTGAACCTGTAGTAACGTGAGGTTCCTCCGCCCTGGCCGGTGACTTCTGTGTAGAAGACTTTCGCCCAGTGATGCCGTGCTAACATAACCCCTGTTAGTCGCCTCTTACGACACGCCGGGAAACGTTGGGTCTATTCTATTTGCCCGAACCCACAGAGCCCTGCAATTGCTCCTACACATTTGAAATTATGCACCGTGTTGAGAGATTGGCCTTTGACTTTGATGTCCGTGTTGATGCCATTGGTGTTGTTGGTTACCATTTTGGTCTTATCTGCGTCTATTTCCATTCTAAAGGATCGGATGTGGTGCCAAGCCTCTGTACTAGCTGTTCAAGTTCTTGTTCCTCTACAGCCAATCCACCAATGTCATCAGCAAAACGGAGGTTGGAGATTGCTCCACACCCTATGTGGACTCTACCTTCATGTTCTGCACTGCATCTGCCATGATGCGCTATAGAAAGATGTTGAAGAGTGTTGAAGAGAATATGCATCCTGGACGCACGCCGATTGTTGTTCTTAACCAGTTCCCGATGGCGCTGTTGTGGAGGACTGCACTGGGTAGCCTTGTCATACAGGCTTTTGATGACTTTAATAATGTTTAGGCTGATGTTGTACACTCTCATGGTTGCTCATAGAGCTGCATGTCAGGCGCGGTCAAACGCTTTCTTGAAGTCTCCAAACACATGATATAGATGTTGTTGGTGCTCTAGGTGTTTCTCACAGTTTGAAAATCTGCACAGAAGTACTTCGCTCTGCCCAGAATCCTGCTTGCTCTTCAGCTATGATTTGCTCAGCTTGGGGATTCAACCTGTTGAGTATTATTTTCAGAGAACTTTGCTGGGATGACTGATGAGGGTGATGGTGCGGTAATTTTGACACTCAATGAAAGTTACCCTTTTTGGAAAGAGTGATGACAAGCGACTGTGACTAATGGTGGGCTTTTGACACCATTAAGGTTTTTTCTTCTTCTAATTATAAACTTATACTTGCCAAAGATTTACATTGGCTATTTAAGCCAGTGGTGACTTAGTTAAGTCTGTCAATGTATAGAATGATGATGAGTGTTTTTAATGGCATTGTTTCACTGCTTCGAGTACGCACTTCATAAATGTCATAAATAAAGAGAGAGAGAGAGAGAGAGAGAGAGAGAGAGAGAGAGAGAGAGAGAGAGAGAGAGAGAGAGAGAGAGAGAGAGACTTCAGACTTCAGAACTTTATTTTTAAAGGTTAAGATTTTAGGCATGAGCCTATTCTTACACTCAGACCTTTTATAATAAGATAAAGATAGCATGAAAATGTAATATACCATTATAAAATAAAATTTAAAAAAAAACCACGTTTATTACAACAAATACAAAAGACAAAAACCCACCCGCCATTACTGCTACAACTATATATACCACCACTACTACTATAATAAACGGCTAGAAACATTAAAAACAAATCTTATTAGGAGACAATAACAATGAAACAATCTTAAGAGGTTCAATTTGTTAAAAGCAAAGTACACAACAACAAAAAATTTACATACAGAGAGAGAAAGGGAGAGAGAGAGAGAGAGAGAGAGAGAGAGAGAGAGAGAGAGAGAGAGAGAGAGAGAGAGAGAGAGAGAGAGAGAGAGAGAGAGAAGGGGTAGGGATAGAGATGAATTGTTCTTATGGCCTGTTTTTATTGGGAGGTTCGTCGAAGGCTTGTGGAGGTTCAAAAACGTTTGTTTTTTTCGAGATTCTCAGATCCAGATTCTAAGTTTCTGAACCTTTTTTCTTTTTGTCCAAAAAGGTTCCGCAATCTAGGTTCGGGATCTGAGAACCTCGAAAATAGTTTTTGAACCTCCAAGAACCTTCCACCAACCTTCCAATTAAGGCAGGCCATTACGAAAGCACTTGCTAGGTCAAGTGCTGCTCATAATATATGATAGAAAATCAGTGTCTCTTTACTCAAGCCGCTTGCACCTGGCATTATGAAGGACGGGGGAGTGTCAAACTTGACCCCCTGTCAACTGATTCCCTCTGCTCGACATAAATATATATATATATATATATATATATCTATATAGACTATGGCCATTTGAATTCAATCTACATCACCAGGCATTTTTGAAAGAATGGCCGGTTTCTTTAATAGGGCAATACGGCAACGCCGAGGACGTGAATCGCCGATAAAGAAGTTATTATATACAGTCGATATTTTTGCGGCTGTGGAGATAATAAAATAACATAAAAACTCCCGTTACTCTCAAGATTCGAATATTGGCTCTCCTGCACATCCCAAGAGCGTTCTGCCCATGAGCCTCTTGTTATTGCAAAGGGGCGTGAGAGAGAGAGAGAGAGAGAGAGAGAGAGAGAGAGAGAGAGAGAGAGAGAGAGAGAGAGAGACAGAGACAGAGACAGAGACAGAGACAGAAAGATTGACATTGACACTGGTATTGGACCGTCTACTATGATAAAGGTTTTAGGCAATAAAGCCGAGTCTTACAACGTGCGTGTGTGTGTGTTTGTTTGTGCGTTTGCGTGTGTGTGAGAGAGAGAAAAAGGGAGGGAGAGAGGATTGAGTTGGGAGGGTGTGGGTGGGTGGTGAGGGAGAAGGATTTGACTGGGGATTGAAGTAAAGCAGGACGAAAGGGGCGGAAGTTGCGAGGGGCAGGGTGAAAAGAGTGGGAAGATAAGGAGAAAGGGGGGAAGGGGCTACCACGTGCACATATGCAAATCTCACTTTGTTTCCTTTGTACGTAGCTGACAACTTTAATACAACTCTAAAGTAAGCTTCTTTTTTTTTTTTAAAGACCACACTGGATAAGACGGTGCCTGTCTGTCAAATTGTTTCCTCGACCCAAATAAAATAAAATAAAGAAACCACCACCCAATTTACTAAGCTTTGCTATTGATTGTAAACTTTTGCCTTATGCGTTTGAAGATAGAGAGTTCTTACGAACTGTCAGTACCCAAGCTGCTGCTGCATGCCAAAAACGATTGTTTGTTTGTTTGTTTGTTTTTTGTTTATTCTGTTTGAAAGTGTAGAAGAAGGTTGGGATGGCAGTAAACCGTCTAGCATATTCTAACAGACAGTCGACTTACATATGCAAGGGAAAGGGGTGGGTGGATGGTGGTGTGGGTGGGAAATCGTTCCACAAAATATATTCAATAGAACCAGTTCTAGTGACTAATACTACAGGTTCACAACTTTACTCAAGGTACCCCTATATAATTAAATCCCCTAACTTTATTTTCGGTCTTTCTCTTAGTAGAAATACAACACATGTACAGACAACGTACAGTGCAGGGTGCAAGCGATAAGTGTACAGTATAAGTGACAGCAAGGGTTACCTTGCTATCGATCCCGTTCGGCTTGTGTGGGGTGATCGATCTTCGAGTTGTTCGATTATTCACCTAGCGGCGCGAGAGGGCTGAAGAAAGTTGTTTTGATATTTCGCAATGTAAAGTCACCATAGGGTATTATAATATATTCACGGTTGGCGTGTTCCCCTTACTCTCAATGTATACATGTAGTCTTACGTTACTACTTCTGGTACTGTAGCTAAGCGCGCTGGTGCGATTGGGTGCATTAGAAACCGGTTTTCGTCTTTGTTATAACATTTTGCCCATCCTATATTTTCACACTATACAAACCAGATAATACGACAGGGATTTGTGCTTTTTGTTTTCAGTCTTAAAACGTATTATTTATAGGTTTAACTGAAAGAAACTTAAAAAACCGATGATCTTATATAAATTCCTGGGTTATCTGTCTGTCTCTCTCTCTATCTCTCTCTCTCACACACACACACACACACACATACACACACATTCTCTCTCTCACCATAACAGACACACAAACGCGCGCACGCACTAACACATACCTATGCAAACATACAAACACGCGCACATACATAAACAAACACACACACAAACTCTCTCTCTCTCTCTCTCTCTCTCTCTCTCTCTCTCTCTCTCTCTCTCTCTCTCTCTCTCTCTCTCTCTCTCTCTCTCTCTCCCCCACAAACACCGTCAATTAATATTCTATCAGGCGTTCAGTCGGTTGGTCAGTCAGTTGGATAATTCGTCTCGTAGTTGGTCAGTTGGTTTGTTAGTTGGAGTTTTGACTTACATGTAGCTGATTTTGTCAGTTAAATTAAACGAACTATTGGATTTCCTGATGCCTTCAATTGGAAACACACGAACGCACAAATAAACAGACAGACAGACACACAGACAGACAAACACACACACACACGCACGCTCAGCCGGACACACAAATCGCACACGCACATTGACAAGAGTATTCTCTTTATACGCAGCACGATAAGGTATAAATCAGAAAGAGGAATACTGAATTAATGTGAGACCTGGACACTTTTGACAGAGCGACTGAAAAGCGACCCCAGACAATCACAAGTATATCAACTAACAAGTTATTATCTCGTATTGCCCCTAGTCGACGTGCGGTGGTCCCGTTTAGCCACAAGCTGAAACGGGGATATCCCAAACCTAAAAATAGAATAGAGAATTCTGGGAAATCTGTTCTCGCGAAGATGTGCTCGCTGAAATAAAACGAAAGTTGGGAGAGGAACTGCATATTTCTGGTAGTGAACAAAGGCAGAAACTTGTCAGCAGTATTATCAGCGATGGAGTTATAATGAACGAAGTGCTCCATACCTATGAGGTTGCCTTTGCTCGAGCAAAGAAACTAAAGAAGGATTTAGCCGACGTTATTTCAAAAAAGGATTTCTCTACCCATAATTCCCTTGGGTTTTGAAGTTTCTAAAAAGTTGTTTCAGGCCGATGACGCTCTATGGAGCTCAAAGCATGTAAAGGGAAGCAATCGGTTGTACGCGCACGTCGATAGAGACATAGAAGAGAGATACTAACTTGTTAGTTGATATACTTGTGCAGACAATCCAATCCAAAATGCTGAGAAATATGCTCCGTATCAGCTACATATTCAAAGAGCACAAAAGACAGACGAATAGCCTTTGTGTGGAACCTGGTCAGGACACTTATAGGACCCACAGGAATCACTCAAAACTCAAAACACAACACCAACTCTACTTCTTCTTTCCGTTGAGGATCAGCAATCAATGTGTTCATTGTAGAACAGAGTAACGTTACCGAAAAACTTTAGATCATATAGAAAAAAGAAAGAATTTTTAGAACTCAATGTATCTATTGAAGATTTCCGACCCGTCAACAGCACACTGTGCAACTTTGACAAGAAATCTTCATAAGGAACGCTCCTCATATAGGGCATAAGACATAAGATTGTTTTTAAAAATTAGCTTCAATTTGCTTTGCGCGTTTGGGAATAGTACAACAATAATTTTTTTTAAACCACACACACATAAAGTAAAAACAATTAAAAACACTATTGTTTCCAATACCCATAAATAGCTCAGGAACTACAAACAATGGGGTTCAGTCACTCACATACCACAAAGCATACGGCACGCATGTCACGTTCATAACTAGATAAGGCCTATTACATAGTGCAGTTGTAACATTTTATAAGAGGGAAGCAGACACGAGGGATAGAGCTTGTGGCTTTAGCAGTCAGCTTAGTCTAAGGGGATTCGGGTTCGTGCTATGTCTCTGTTAGGAGACGGGCTTCAGAAAAAAATACTAGGGAAAGGAAGTTGTGATATAAGAAGTGATACACTCGGTTACTTGGGATACTATTACTGGGTGTTCAAGTTTCATGTAGTGAGTTTTAGTTCATTTTTGTGTACACAATTGTCCATTATTCTGGCTAACACGCCCATCTTCAAGACTCCACTCTGCAAGGCACCGTGGAATGCGATCGCAGACAGACCCGGTGTCACATCCTTCAAGTTCCGGGTCTCCTAGTTTATCCGAGCGCATTTGCGCATGCGCTAGGTCATGTCGGGCCGGCTTTTTCACGAAGTTCTTAGGCGTCATAACCCTAACCCTAACCCTAACCCAAACCCTAACCCTAAACTCTTAACTCTAACCCAAACCCAAACCCTAACCCTAACCCTTACGAAGACTATGATAGCACTGTGCGCATGCGTCGAATTTTGTAACGCGTCGACCAATCAGAATGCTCCCATTCGCTCCCAGCCCAGCTAAGATACTAGGAACTGTGAGGATGTCACACCGGGCGCTAGAGAAAAGAGCTGGTCCGACAACCTGAAGGAAGAGGACGTACCGACATAACATTGCCGGATAACTTGTCAGCAGCCTCCACACAGAATGCTGTGGAGAAGAAGGACGTCTGCTTTTTCTGCCATCCCTCAGATCCACACGACGGATTCCGAAGTCGAGGGACTAAGATGAAGTGAGGCGAGGCTTCTTTTTAAGATGAAGGAGTGGAGGGGGGGGGGTTAGGAGGTTGGGGAGGGGGATGGGTGTGGAAGGTGGGGGTTGTTGCAGATATTATGATGTTGGTTAGAGTCGAAAATCCCCATGTGGGTGAAGAGACTGTAAAATAAAATAAAAATTAATTCCTATTCCATTTTGTTCGGAAAGCGGTTTTTTGCAGCGTGTCCGTGCATATACCCACGTTGGTATGCGCGCTACATACCACATATATACACACTTGTAATGAAGCAGTTTGTTTGTTTTTAAACTGAACCAAGCAGTAGAACATCATATAAACCTAAAGTATTTACAACTTTAAAGTTTCCAAGACTGTCCTCTTCTACTTTGAAAAATGATGACTGGGCACACGAATAAAAATATTATTTACTAATATTTTACCTGTACATGGACAAGTAACATCTGCAGAGTATATTTTAATTGAAATTAAGAACAAATTCCTGGAGTACTACATGTACATACCCTGCAGATGTTACTTGTCCCATGTACAGGTAAAATATTAGTAGATCATATTTTTATTCGTATGCCCAGTCATCAGTTTTTAAAGTAGAAGAGGACAGTCTTTGGGGAATCGAAAAAAACATATTATATAATCCAAAATTGTTACAATTGTTAGTGTCAGTTTAAAATCACCAGTTGATAGAGTTTTATACATTTTGTTTTAAAGTTTAATTAATAAATGTGTTTGTTTGTTGTCAAATATCACCAAAGTGTGAACAGACGTGCCATAATAACTGAACTGAACCACATCATTAAATATAGGAATGGATCGACAATTTTAAAAACGTGCGTCTCTGAGCGGTGGACATTTTAGAGAGACACTTAAATGATATATTTATGGTAAACCGCTAAAGGAGACGACAAACAATTAAAACTACGTATTTCTACCAATTATGTACGCACTAAATGACAAGCATAGATATTAAATATTTGTTAAAATATAATACAGTGAACTTCGGATATAGTAAAGTGCCCTGGGACCAAATAAATCTTTAGTATAACCGAATATTTAATATAACCAAAAATCCGTTTACAGTAAAGTTTTTAAAGTTTACTTTACTATAACCGAAACTTCGTTTATAATACAGTTTTAGAGGTTTACTTGACTATAACCGACTTCGTTTATAATAACGATTTTAGAGGGTTAATTTAGCATAACCGAAACTTTGTTTTTGTTTTAATTTAACGTTTACTAATCCGACACTCTCATTATAAAGAGATAGAAAACGCTGGTCTAAAGTGTATGTGGGTGCACAGGGCTGGATCAATCCATGTTCGAGGGAGGGGGTGGGGTGGGGTGCTAGTCTAGTTCTTTTTAAAATGTATGGTACAGAGTGGTGAAACACCACAAGTAAAACTCGTGGCGCAGTGGATAAGTCGCCGGTTTCCTATGCCGAAGGTCGCGGGTTCGATTGCCGCAAGGGGCGAACGTATGTGACATAGGTACGAGACTACTGAGGTCACCGAGGGTTTTCTCCGGGCACTCCGGTTTCCTCCCTTCCTTCAATAATGGTACAGGATGCAGTCAATATAAAAATTTCAAAAATAAAAATTCGATTTTCTTCCGTCTTCTAATAGCGATCTCCCTGCCTGTACACCACCTGTTTGAGTGATGTATGTGTATTTGGTGTGTGTGAGGGTAAAATGAGACAGGTGAGCGTGTATGTTGGTATAGATCGCCGCGCTTTGAGCCTTGGGGAAAGACGCGTACATAGCATAGCATCCTGTCCTGTCCTGTAACTAACTGCCTTACATAACGTATTTCCAGTTGAACAAAAACTTCCATCTTCTACTTTTTTTAAAATTTATTTATTTATTTATTTATTTTTTTGTTGTTGCCAAGGGGTGGGGGTGGGGGATGCTGCAGCACTCCTAGCACCCCCCCCTACCCCCTGGATCCGGCCCTGGTGCAAGTAAAGAAGAAGAAAAGCAAAACAAATCGGTGAACAAAAAACATGGCGGACGGGTGCAGTGAGTGATATTGTGCTGCGGCGGTCTCTTGCTTGGTTGGGATGTCAGTATAGTTGTCTCAATTACAAAAAGTTGTATTTTTGATCTTTATTAGCCAGATAATGCCGACGTATTCTCATTGTTGATCAAAAATGTGTGTTAGGTCTGTAAATGAAATAGTTTGATGTGACATAGTTCAGTGCATCTGAGTGACAACTGTGTTACTGTGTCTGGCTGTACGAATTTCGAAATGTAACTAGGCCTATTTGGCAACTCAGTGTTGTGTGTTGCAGTTCATGACAGTTTAAGTTCATTCTTTGACTCCATTTGTGATGTGATATTATACTTTCGTGCCCTTAGTGAGAAAGTGTTGCAAAAGAAATAAAATCTTACAGACAGTACATATAGAAGGAAAAAAAAACAGTAAGAACACGGCAGCGTCAACGACACAACATCCAAATACAGCAGAACAATAAGCAAACCAAAACAGCTTCAGATATATAACCTGTTAGCTTTCCTTCGTAAGTGAATGTGGTGGTGTTGTGTTCTGTTTTTGCTTTCGTATTGTTGCGCCAACGACAACCATCGATGCCGTGAGTGTTTACATTCTTCACGCTAGTACTCTTGTTGTCGCCGTCTTCGATGTGTGTCTATGCGCAGTCAGAGTAATTGCAATCAGGTCAACTTGTGATTTATCGTTCCTGCCTACATGGTGTTGTTGCTGAATGACAGCTGTTGCTGTTGTTGGTGATGTATGGCATTTGATACAGTAAAACCAGCGAAGGTTTTGCCTACTTTGCTACTATCTCTGTCTTTGCCGCTGTTGTTTTTGTTAGTGTCTCTATGTCCACAGACGATGGTAATATTGGAACAGTGAGTAACAGAGTAGAAAAGAGAAAGGAAGTTTCACCGCTACAAATGCAAGAGCCTGGAAAAAGACAGTGTACAGACGATTCTTTAACATCCGAAGATTTTGACGATCCAGACGATACCCACGTCTACAACTTCAGTGACTTCCTGCATAGTACGCTCGTTGATCCTCCCACCCCACTCCCTAGAAAGCCACCTTCAGGCTCTACGTCGTACGCTGCGGTTGCTGCGAAAATGTCTAAGCCATCTCTGGGCAAGGAGATACTCGAAGCCTTAAGAGCTGAGATACGGGCTGCGCTTTCAGATCCTAGTATCCTAACTATTCAATCTAAGGCGGTGGCTACAGAGTTGATGAAGGAAATATCGGCATTGAAGGAGCAGATAATCCACCTACAAGTAGAAATCAAGAAAAAAGATACCAAAATTGAAGTTCTTGAGAAAAGGCAAGACGACCTAGAGCAATACACAAGACAAAACAGTGTTAGAATCAACGGAATACCAGAGGCCGAGAATGAAGATACTGATAAACTAACGATTGCAGTGGCTACCGCCATTGGGTCTGAACTGGACACTGATGACATAGACCGAAGCCATAGAGTTGGCCCTAAGTTAAGTGATGGATCGACGCGTGCCATAATTGTAAAGTTTGTATCGTTCAGAGCTAGACAGGAACTGACCAAGAACAAGAAGAAACTAAGCAATGTGAAGGCAGAAGACTTGTTCCCGGCCCTGGCCTGGCCTCTCCCTCCACCTGGCAGAACTCAGTCCGGTCAGACCTTTCACCGCCGTATTTTCATCAATGATGATTTGACCAAAGTCAGGGCTCAGGCGGCTGCAAGAGCCAGATCGATGAAGAGGGCTGGTCGGTTGAAAGAAGTCTGGGTTCGGGGGGGTTCGGTCTGCGTCCGGGACAATAGTGGTCAGTTTTTTGTTACAAATCGTTCTAGCGACCTGGATAAGCTTGTTGCGTAACATGCCCAGTACTTTATAGGCAAACGCTGACCTAATCCAAATGACTTTTTAGTCGATCAAACTTGATACACTGGATAATACAGTTTAATGACTGAACTGCAAATAAAAGAGGCAAACATTAGCAATCATCTATAAATGCCTACCTGAGTATCGAGACCAACATAAGATATTAACTGACTGGAGAAAGATTAACAATTAGCACAAACTTTGTATCAACTATTATCAATCATTAATGCTATTCTTTTATTATACCAATTATTACCATTACCTGTTGTTTTCAGTAATTGATCATACCTGACAGGATTTCAAAGTGCATCTTTGATTTTGTTTGTTGTCGTTGGTAAAATAATTTTTGTTGTTGGTAAAAATAATTTTTAATAATCTTTTTTCATTGATTTGTGTGTGTATTTTTATCTTTGGTAATCCTTTAATTTTATAAATTTAAATTCATTGACTGATCAATTGTCTGATTGTTTCATTGATTGATTTGAATAATTTTGATTGATTGATTTGATTTATTTCGATTAATTCATTGATTGATATTTTGAATGTTGGTAACTGGAAAATGACCTGGTGAAATTTAAGAAACAAAAGGGAGGAACTGAATAGGACGAATATGACAAAGAAAATGAGTGTGTGAGATGATAGAGGTAGAGAGTGTAAGTTACTATGAAGTAATATCACTGGCATTGAAGAGATGTCTGATGCCAATCTATACACTGATACTGAAAACTGAAAACTGAAAACTAAACGTAAGCCACCTGTGGCACCCGCACCTCAACAACATATCCAATGCTCTGATCACTGATGCTATACCGTATCACTTCCAGCTTCCATGACAGCCAACACGCTAATACATCTCAACATCCTATGACTGTAAATATCACACGCAGTTCTCACTGTACATTCACATGCATCTTCCTATATCCGCATCCATTGTCTTAAATTCATTCGCATCTTATATAAATCTACACACATTACTTGCATACCCACTCTCGCGTCTGCCTATATCACGCATTCTTTATAAGCACACATATTCCCCTTATCGATGAAACTAAAACGTTTGTTATGGCTACCTTCATGACACTGCATTTTACATACTCGGCATTAATGGAAAGTTATGTACTTGATAAACATGATCAACTTTGCATATGCATGTTGGTGTGTGTGCGGGTGTGTGTGTGTGTGTGTGTGTGCGCGCGTGTGTGTGTGTGTGGCTATGTTCACTCCGAAGTTAATCTTTGGACATTCGTGCAACATAGAGCTCGCATTCTATTTTCACCATTTTTGTTGTTAATGTTGTAATAATGCCTGCTTTGTGGAACCATACGCTTGTAAACCTTTTTACGCTCTACCCGTCATCATCAAGCTAGGCCTATTAGGCCCATAGCACTATGCGCCTATAGCACTATGCGCTCTCTTTCATCTACAGGTGATTGACCAGTGTGTTGATTTATTATACAGTTTATGCTGTTGTGTTCCTTTTTGTGCCAGATTGCAACAGTCATGTAGCCTAACAGAGAACTTGCCCTCTATTTTTGTAATTTAAATTGTTGTTGTTGTTGTTGTTGTTGTTATAATAATGTCAGCTCTGTGTGCTCCATCTAATCGACTGATGAGTGTCAGTCCTTTGATTTACCATAATGTTTTATGCCGCAGTTTTGTGCGTGTGCTGTGTGCTTTCTCATGTCACCGACTGCCCAGCATGCTTTTATCCTTCGGTGTACTCTCAACACTATAGTTGTGATTGACCATTGTAGTATGATTAATGCCTAGCTGTTTGTTCGTAGTTCATGTGTTCGTAGTTCATGTGTTTATGCGTGTGTGCGTGCACGATTTCGCGTTGTAGTACGTACACACTTATAGTAGTAGCACCACGTACAAATATATGTTTTTTTTAAATATGCTTTTACAATTCACAATTTGTATATTATACAATACTGTTCAACAGGTGTCTTTGTACATGTTTCAGTCAAGTCTTATTAATAGATATTCTGGCAATATTCATTCCCATATCAAATTTTTCAAGATCACTCCAAGACCTCCTTTGTTCCCTCAACTGTTCTTGATCATTTAAAAAACTCCTGGCACTAAAACCATCGATTGCAATAATTTCCCGGTGTTATCACAACTTAAATTTTCCAATCCCATCCTGGCCGTGAGACCGTCGGCCTGATCACAATACTTACCTGTATATAACTCACTTTATTTTCCTTATCAATTTACATTCATCTAGATATTTTTGCTTTTTCTTAAACACACGTTGTTGTTGCTTCTCCTCCTACTTTCCCCCTTCCCACCCAATTTCGTGGAGTCTGTTCTACTTTCCTTTTTTATTATTATTTTCTAGCCACACTCCCCTTTCCTTGATGTTTTATTGTTTTGGTTTAGGCGAGGTCCAAGGGAGGGAAACTTATGGGTCTATAATTTGCAAACTCATTACGAATGAATCACATATTCCAATAATCCTGGCCTGTTTCTTGTTCTACGCGCTTGTAAGCGCAATAACTTGAACAATGACTTGTGAACTCAGCATCTACAGAGCCAGGATAGGTTTGTTCTACTCAAAAGCGGTCAAATGTCCAGATATTTTCCTTACCCACAAATTCCACGTTTTGTGCTTTCTAGCGTTCTTGTTTTATAGAAATAACAAGTTCCCAATCACATTATTACTACTTTTATGCGGCGACATTGAGCAAAACCCTGGGCCTGACACTAACAACGAAATAAAAATAATTCATTTAAATGCCAGAAGCATCCCCGCTCATATAACTCTTATTGAAGCAGAAAGCAATAAATACGACATAATTACCTGTTCTGAAACCTTTTTTAATGCAACGCACACAAGTAACGAGACAGATTTGTTAAATTTCCATCCCCCCGTTAGGCTAGATAGAACTGATCAAAGTGGTGGTGGTGTGGCTATCTATGTCAAGAGTCACCTACTCTGCAGACATAGACCAGATCTTCATGTACCCAACCTAGAGGCGATATGGATCGAAACTCAAGTTAATAGAAACACACTATTAGTAGGATCCTATTACCGCCAACCCAGTCTTCCCGTAGATTATTGGAATTTAGTCCAAGAGAGTCTCAGAAAAGTAAACAATACAGGTTGTGCATTTTTGGCATTAGGCGACTTTAACGATGATTACAATCGTCCCTCCAAGCACTTAATAGATACATTAAATATGTACAATTTACATCAAATTACCAACTCTGATACAAGGATCACTGAGACATCTAGAACTTGTTTAGACCTGGTCTTGACACAGAGTCCACAAATAGTAAAAAGTATAGAAGTATTACCAGAAATATGTAGTGATCACTGTGTACCTTGCGCAACCATCATAAACTCTGTCAATAGGAATTACTCCTACAAAAGGATAATATACAACTATGACCGTTTAGACCATGATCAATTCTGTAATCTGCTTTTACAAATAGATTGGCCTACAATAATAACAGCGGAAAACTTAAATCAATCAGCAGAAAACTTTACTCAAGCTTACTTCGATGCCGCGTGTAAATGTATGCCCGTAAAAACAATTACTGTACGCACTAGAGATGCCGCTTGGTTAAATATTGAAATTCGTCACGCCCTAAAATGCAGATATACATTATTTAAACATGCAAAGATAACAAATGTAGAGAACGACTGGAAAAAGTATCGACAGTATAGAAATAAAGTCACGTTAATGATCAGAAATAGGAAATTAGAATATCACAAGGAACTAGATGAAAAAGCATCAGACCCCACCAGATTTGGAACTAAGGAATGGTGGAAACTTGTTAAAGCATTTATAAACAAAAAAGGAATCTCCAACGATATACCGCCAATATCTAGTGATGGGAAAACGGTCGATACAAATGAAGAAAAGGCCAACGCATTCAATGACTACTTTATACAGCAATCAGTATTAGAAACACCCGATGACGACCCTCCTGAACTTCCCCACCTAGATCACGAACTGACTGAAATTTTAATAACCCCAGCAGAGGTAGCCAAAGTGATAATAAACCTGGACAAAAGTAAAGCTGTAGGCCCCGATAAAATCCATAACAAACTATTACTGATATCTGCTGATATAATCTCACATACTTTAAGTCAACTCTTCAACCGCTGTCTATCAGAAGGATTGTTTCCAGATATTTGGAAAATTGCTCATGTAACGCCAATACACAAAAAAGGTCCAGCCGATATTTGTACCAACTATCGCCCAATATCTCTTTTAAGTTGTGTTGGTAAAGTCTTTGAGCGCTGTGTCCATACCCATGTCTTCTCATTCCTAAAAGACAATAATCTTATAACACCATCACAGTCTGGTTTTATTCCCGGGGACTCAACAACCAACCAACTACTTTGCATATATAATGAACTAACTTCAGCATATAACAGTGGAATCACTAACCAGTCAATTTTCTTTGACATCTCCAAGGCCTTCGACAGAGTATGGCACAAAGGATTACTAGCTAAGTTAGAGGCTATAGGTATTAGAGGTAAGCTTCTTCAATTGTTTGCTAACTATTTAGACCAACGAAAACAAGCTGTTGTCATTAAAGGTAGCAAATCAAACTATAAAACCGTTCCGTCAGGCGTACCTCAAGGATCAGTTTTAGGCCCCCTATTGTTCCTAATCTATATTAATGACATTGTGGATAACATTGAATCAGTTATAAAACTTTTTGCAGACGATACTAGCATGTCATTAACCCTAAACAACCCAGACATACGAGCAGAAATTTTGAATTCTGATCTTCAAAAAATAAACGACTGGGCTAACACCTGGAAAGTAAGGTTTAATGAAGACAAAACAGAACTATTAACTTTCAAACGTGACGCACTACCTAACAACCCATTAAGCTTCGGAAACGCAATTTTATCTGACAACGAATTCCATAAACACTTAGGACTAACACTGCAAAGTAATTGTAAATGGGATATCCATATAAGTAACGTCATAAAGAAAATAACCATCCTCCTATCATGTTTAAGAACGTATAAATATAAGCTGTGCAGAAAAGCCTTAGAAAATATGTACAAATCCTTTGTCCTACCTCACTTTGACTATGGCGATGTAATCTGGGATAATTGTACAGACACTCAAGCTGGTTTATTGGAAAAACTCCATTTAGAAGGTATTAGAATTATTGTTGGGGCGGTGAAGGGGACCAGCCATGAGTTATTGTATAGAGAGTCTGGACAATACACATTGAAGGAGAGAAGGAAAAGACATAAGCTACTTACTTTTCATAAGATGATAAACGAGTGCTGTCCTGAGTACTTGTCCAACTTGGTCCCACAACTAGTATCAGCAGTTAATCCATATCACCGCAGAAGACCTTTAAAACGTAGAGTACCCCCATACAAAACTGAACTCTACAAAAATTCTTTTGTTCCTTCAACCACAGTATTGTGGAATGATCTCCCCGAGGAAATTCAAGAAAGCCCATCCATTAGCTTATTAAAAAGACACCTTTCCAAAGATGATCCACTTGTTCCATTGTACTATTACCATGGGACACGACAGCAGCAGGTTTTGCATGCCCGACTCCGACTTGGCGTAAGTAACCTTAATTATGACATGTTCCGCCGTCACTTGTTAGAAGACCCAGTCTGTCAGTGTGGGCATCCTGCAGAAACATCTGAACATTTCCTCCTTTTTGCCCTACATTCGGCACTGTACGTACGCAGACAATTAACCAATTAGACCCTACTTTTCGAAACATCAACACCTTATTGTTTGGCAGTGAACATCTCTCCCCACAAGAAAACGCCAACATCTTTACAAAAGTCCACACATTCCTCACATCTAGTGACCGCTTCGTTTAGAAAATAGCCCAATTATGCAAAATCACATCTGATTGGTACCCTTGATACCAGCTAAACCAATCCCCATTTGTTTCCCTCTCCCTAGTAGTTACACCCCATCCCTTCGCACCAAAAGTTTATTAATAGCTGTCAGAGAGAAACTGACCAGATAATTGTCTCTTCCAACGGAATAGATGAGTTCACCACTATTTTAAATATCTGTTCACGTGCAAACACGTAGTCTCGAACTATTTATCTCTGTGTGTGTGTGTGTGTGTGTGTGTGTGGGTGTGTGTGTGTGTGTGCACGTGTATTTATGTCAAAGTGGGGACTCGACTGTGTTGATTTAGTCATAAATGGGGTCTTTTGCTAGGACCCCACTTTTTTTCAGGGCCCCACTTTTTCAAAGTGCTCGCAAGTGCTCTTTAAGTGCATGCAAGTGCAGTTGTAGTGCATGGAAGTGCAGTTGTAGTGCATGTGTACTTAAAGTTCACTTCGCGAAGTGCAGTTGTAGTGCATGTGTACTTAAAGTTCACTTCGCGAAGTGCAGTTGTAGTGCATGTGCACTTAAAGTACACTTGGCCAAGTGTAGTTGTAGTGCATGTGCACTACAACTACACCAGGTCAAGTGTAGTTGTAGTGCACATGCACTACAAGTACACTTGACCTGGTGTAGTTGTAGTGCATCTTCCAGACGGGTAGGATAAGGAACTTTCCTCGACGATTAGGGTAAGGCAGTGCCTCGACGATTAGGGTAAGGCAGTGCCTCGACGATTAGGGTAAGGCAGTGCCTCGACGATTAGGGTAAGGCAGTGCCTCGAAAAAGGGTTAGGGTCAGGGCTAGTTGCAGCGCTGCAACTAGCCCTGACCCTAACCCTTTTCGAGGCACTGCCTTACCCTAATCGTCGAGGCACTGCCTTACCCTAATCGTCGAGGCACTGCCTTACCCTAATCGTCGAGGAAAGTTCCTTATCCTAGCTGTGTTTTTGAACAAACTTGACCTACTTCGTCCCTAATAGGCGAGGAATTAGGTCAAACTTTTTGCGAAAAAGGTGCTTTTTTGAACAAACTTGACCTACTTCGTCTCTTAGGAGAGAGGAATTAGGTCAAACTTCTGGCAAAAAGGTGTCTTTTTTGAAGAAATTTGCCTCTTAGGCGGCGAATTAGGTCAAAGGACCCCATTTAAACATGAATACACGAATGTGTGTGTGGGTGTGTGTGTAGGTGGGTGTGTATGTGCACGCGTTGTTTTTATTTTACTTTCTTCTTTTTTTTACTTGCACGTGACTTTTTTTTTTTTTTACCTCCTCCAAACTGATTTTTTTCTCTCATTGTTTTAGTTTGCTGCAGGTATTTATTTACCTTTTAATCGACAGCTACTGTTTTGTGTAAAATTTACTCTTGGGTGCATGTATCTGTTTCTCGTTAGTTAGTTCATTCATTTATTTCTCTATTACTATTACTTTTTTTTTTGTTTGTTCGACGTTATTGCATTTTTTTTCTGTTATACTATAGTTATATGTTTGTTCTCTTTTCATTGTTAAAAAGATTAATTTATGTGCTCCTGTTTTTTTTTAAATTTTTATTGCTTTGTACTTGTTCCTGTTCGCCAGACATTTCATTGTTGTCATTTGTCAAAGGGTAACACTCATTTAAGCTTTGCTTTTGTGTGCCCTTTATGTTCTCCATGCCTGGTTTACTTGTTTCGTGAATAAAATTATGTTTAAACCAACAAAATAATGACTTCTCGAATTTCCATCTTTTAACAGGATTTCTGCAGACTGTAATCGTCTGTGTGTCTATTTGTCTGTGTGTTCACGTAACTCAACATCGTTCTAAATTGAGCTGACATTTGGCGCGTTATATACATGTACATTGGAATTGGATCCCATTAATTGATTAGATTCACATAGTTGAACAGTTAAAATAAGACAGTGCAAATCAAACGAATCGCTTTCGTTATTACATATTTTAATTTAGATTAATATTTCTGTGTTGGTTTGTTGTCCCTTGCTGAATTCCACACGAAAACTATGTTTTCCCATTTTAAAAAACACCCCCACCCTCCCCAGCTCCAGCCCCACACCCCCGGACAGCCGTCTATAAGTCGTCGTGGAGACGTTTGTCTTACCAGAGTTGCCAAGAACAAAATTCAAAGTATTTATTTGAGTGGTTGGACAAGCTCTCTTTCTCTCTCTCTCTCTCTCTCTCTCTCTCTCTCTCTCTCTCTCTCTCTCTCTCTCTCTCTCTCTCTCTCTCTCTCTTTGTCGAACATGGCCTTTTCAAAATTTAGATTTTCTTCTTCATTGTGTTTCCCTTCCCCCCCACCCCCTAATGGGTATTACCTATTGCTATCGTAATTACAGGTAAATAGCAATTACGTTACTTGAGTGAACATTATGAATATGCACTCATCGTCAAGATCTATTGTTTCTGGACACAGCCACATGATAACAAGTGATATTTCACGAAAGTAAAAAGGTCCTTTTAGCCTTTCGTATGAAGCCACCAGAAATCCACGGGAAATAGCTGAAAAAGATACTTTTTTTAATGAACACTTGCAGTAGGTCCATTGTCCCTTATTGGATTCCATTACGCTCACATATGTTGATTGGTTATTTTTGTTTATTAACTCGGGTACAGCGGCGGATCTTTCCATTGTTGAGGGGGTGTGCACAGCTAATGCGAAGTGGCGTAGCATGCCCCCCCCCCCCCCCACCCCCCCACCCCCCTGGAAAAATGTGAAAATAATGGTTAAAATCTGTGCAATCTGGTGAATTTTGGGCATTATTTTAAGGACTGAAAATAGTATTGTTTTGTGCTAAAAGTCCTCTTTTAGTCCCCCCCCCCACACACACACACAAACTTCTCCCTCTGCAAACTCTGATGATAAAATTTACAATAGCAGAACATTTGCATAAAGGCTTATACAAAGACAGATAAAGTTACTGCAAATAAAACAAGAAATAGCCACTCACATCAGTTTTATTCAAAACTGACCTGATGCATGTACAAATTTGGTCACCAAAAAAAAAAAAAAAAAAAAAAAAAAAACTAATTTGGAGGTACATGAAACTGTGTGGTGAGTGAGAATTAGTCAATTTTTTCTCTTCTTTCCTCTCCTTTTCTCCCTCCTTTTCTTTTTTTTTTTTTTTTTTTTTTTTTGACCGCCAGGGGGGTGTGCACGTGCACAAGTGGCACAAGAACAAGATCCGCCTCTGGGGTATTATAAACTCTTCAAGAATACCTCTCTTACAACCCAGTTTGTGTATATTGATTGAAATGTTACAGTATTATTTGTTTATGTCCGTGTGTGTAAGTTCACGTGTGTGTGAGTGTGTGTGTGAGAGATAGAGAGAGAGAGAGAGGGTAAGAGAGAGAGAGAGAGAGAGAGAGAGTCCATTACCGATAAGAGATAACATGTGAGCCTTCGTGTCATAATTATTTCAAACCAACCCTTTAATCGGAAGGATAAATCATAAAAGTAGATCATGAATTGTACATGTTGTACTATCGTCATTGTGGAAAAACAAAAAGCTCACAAAATTAAAGCAAACAAAGACATGAACAAAACCTAAACAATATGGTGTATTTAAAAAAAAGATGGTTTGTCTTGCAAAGCCATGCAACAGCTTAGGAATAAATCTCTTCTTTACTTCTTATTTGAAAGTGCAATCCAGTCAAAACGTTGGTTTCCCAGTTCTCCATTGATTCGGATTCATCTCAGTACAAAAGGTATAATCATAACGTGTTCAACTTATAACACCCTTATTTAGTCATAAACGCATTTCATCATGTATAGCGAAAGTGAAGTCTAATTTGCTTTGTAAGTTTCTAAGCTAGGTACTCTTTTTCTGCCAAACAGTTAAATCTCTCCTTCAGTTTTTCACTCTCCTTCATAATCACTGTTACTGTTGATGCGAAAATTCCAAATTGTTCAGCAAATTCTTTTTTTTTTTTTTCATCTTTTCATCTTCAAGTGCGTGAATTAGATCTAATTTAGGCTTCAGGGTAAGTGTGAGTGACGATGTTGCGTCATTCAGTAACTCTCATGAAACTTTAATACAGTAATCTCCCTTGAAACTGTATTATAAGCGGCAGCAAAATTCGCCAGGGGCCTTAGAAAAAACTTTATTATAAGCGGACTTTACTATATTTTTTTTATTATATCCGATTTTTAAAAACAGAGACAAAGAAGAGTTTTGGTCGGGACCAAGACTGGACTTTACTAAAACCGAATATTTACTTTATCCGGCCTTTATTATATCCGGAGTTCACTGTACAAAGCCGGCCAATGTGTCCTGATCACTTGGTAGAAGTGAGGTCAGACAGACCCTGGGGAAAAACGGGAAGTCTGGTTAAACAATGTCACATTCTTGATGAAACTGCACGCATTTCATGACTGTGCCGTCAAAATGAACATGTATGTGTGCGTGCCTTATAATAGACAAAAGTAGAATTATGTCCAAAGTCCTACTGTACTGAGGACTATAAACTACTCTCTCTCTATCTTTCCCTCCCTGTCTCTCTCTCTCTGTCCTTCTCTCTGTGTCCCTCTCTCTCTCTCTCTCTTTTATTATTATTATTATTATTATTATTATTATTATTATTATTATTATTATTATTATTATTATTATTATTATTATTATTATTATTATTATTATTATTATTATCAATGCTATTTTCATTAATATTATTGGTAGGCGTTCTAATTAATGTATTTCAATGTATTTCCTAACAGCATCATTCATCTGTTGATTATAGTTGTTTGTTCCCAATTGCAACTGCAACATGTTTGCCAACGCTGGAATATGCGTGTGAAAGTGTGAATGCCCGTGCATATTTGCACGTGTGTATGTCATGAACCGAGCAGTTTACCCTGCCCATTGACTGGTTAGCTTGTGTAGTAATTGTAATAGTAGAGAGTCAGTATATAACACAGCAGCAATAAAAGTACACACCGCGAGCCCGACCCACGCTTCGCAGTGACTCAGCACTTGAGCTTTGAATCTGACCATTTAAACCAATCAGAAGCAGCTCAGTGGGTAGAGCAGTTTTGACTGTGTCAGAGCCTAACACAGTTTGAATCAGTCGTGTGTGAGACGAGGTAGAGTCAACATCTCCACAGCTAGAGAAATCTCTACACTCATAGACCAGGAAGCAGGACTTTGAAATCTTAGAATTCTCTCAAGTCATCACGGGCCTGAACTTGTCAAACAGGTAAATGAACACCCTTCTGTTTCATCGTGATATATTTATATTATTGTTGAAATTATGTTTGTGGAATTTGCTATGCATAAATGTGAATTATTAATCCGAATTTGCCGTACCACGTGGAAGAGCCGAGCACGAGGCGAAACACGACCGGTTGCGCCGCCATGTTGTATCCCGTACGGAACCACTGTTGTTTAACTTATATGTATGTTTGCAGACCAGTGGCTGTACCACTGAATGTTTATATTATTATTAATTCTGTATGTGTATAGTTAGCCACGTTTGATATTTATGTATGTATAGGAATTTAGAGTGAGATTCCAGTGGAACCCGGAAGTAGCAGAATGTTCGTCGCTTATGTATAGAGATGTGGAGCTATCACTGAGGGCTACTTTGGCTTTCAGTGAGACGCTCTGCACAAACCGATTATTCAGGGTTGTGCAGAATTTCGTCTCTTATATTACAGACGAGCAGGCGAGCTATCCCGAGCTATCCTGTGCACCCCACTCCACAGAAACGACTAGTTGGTTGAGGATCCTCTACCGCACAAGCCGGAAAGAGCTACCTTGCAAAACCCCCTACAAGACCCCACAGCGTGGCAAGGGAACCCAACTACACAACTACCCAGGTGGACCAGAAGCTACCTCACAGAAGGACTTCGCACGCTCCATCTAGCAGTTAAGTGAACACGCCAAGGTGCACTTAAACTGATCATAACAGGACCACAGTAGTCCAACTCTTCAGAAACTGTAAAACGGACCACAGTAGTCCAAATCTACATGAAATATACTAGCAAAGTGCCCGAGGAAGAAATAACAGCTGCCTAGACTATCAGCGATCGAACTATTAGCAGTGACTGAGACTTTTTAAGTTAGATTAGTACTTAGAGAATCTTGTATAGAGTAGAAGAAATAAATGTGTGATTTTAACTGTTATCAAGTGGCTGGACTACATATGATTCATAGCCGTGTGAAAGCTAGTGTGACAGTAATCTTTTACCATTTTTCTATCTATTTCTGTATCCCAACCTTAACACAGAACGAGCTAAACAAATAAATTTATTAAAGTAATTCATAGGGTGACTTACTAGCAGTTCCCACCGAATAAACGTGAGGGTCCATAATTCCATTGTGCAGAGCCCATAAACCCCACGTGACACTTTAATTGGCGAGCCTAGCCAGGATCTGTGTATAATAGGAATTGGGTAGAACCGGACCTAAGTACAATAAAATTAGATAACAGTAGAGGTAGAATAACTTAGAATAGTGTAAGGGTATAACACTGATCAGTTGTGGTGCACTATTCTTTAGTTAAAAACTTTTTTGCTTCAAATATTTTTGTGCCTGTATGTTGCATTGTTCTTTTGCAGGTTTTGCTTAAATAACTGTTGTATGCCATTTGACTCTTGTTTTATTCTATTATTGATTACGAATTTGATTGTCTTTGCATTGTTGTTATTGAATTGCAATATTGCTAGTGTTTTGGTATTCCACGTGATTCAGAGGTTGTTCATAGACACGTTTGGCAATGTCGGACCCAGTGACTTTGAGATTGCGCTTCAAGGAATTAGGGGAAGCTTTACACTTAGCAGGGGGAGACCTAATTGCGTATATAAATGCAGAGGTAGAGAAGCCGGAAGCTAAGGCAGAGAGGGCAGCAGAGAGAGAGGCAAAGAAATTAGAAGCAGAGCAGAAGAAACTAGAGTTAGAAGCAGCAAGAGAGCAAAAGAAACTGGAACTAGAAGCAGAGCAGAAGAAATTAGCATTAGAAGCAGAGCAAAAGAAAGCAGAGTTAGAAGCAGCAAGAGAACAGAAGAAATTAGAATTAGAAGGAGAACAGAAAAAGGCAGCATTAGCAGCAGAGAGAGAAGCAGAAGTTAGGAAATGGGAGTATGAGAGGGCAGAAAAGGAAAAAGACAGACAGCATGAGTTAGAGCTAAGAAGATTGGGATCAGGAGCTTCAAGTTCTTCCTCAACCCCTCCCCACTCAGATCAGCTAGAGGTAGCATCCAACCCTGTACAAGGAATGTCATTTCCACTGGGAACATTCAATGAGAGAGAGGAAGGTCTAGATCTCTATCTGACTAGGTTTGAGCGTCTAGCAAAAGAGTATAAACTAGATCCCACTCATTGGTCTTTCAAGCTTAGTCAAGGACTTAGAGGAAAGGCTTATGACATCTACAGTAAGCTACCGACTGACAGAGTGACTGACTATCACAAAGTAAAAGAGGCACTCCTAACGGGATTCGAACTAACAGGAGAATGCTATCGGCAAAAATTCCGCACCAATCGGAGAGTGAAAGGAGAGAGCTATGCGCAGTTCGCGGATCGGTTGTCCACCACGCTGGATAAGTGGATTAGCCAGTCAGCCACGGCTAAGACGTATGATGGACTGACAGAACTGTTAGTATGGGAACAGCTACGGGAAACCATGACCCCCGAGCTGAGGACATTCTCAGTAGAGCAGGGCGCGGAAAGACTGGAAGATCTGGTCAAGGTCGCAGATAGGTACGTGGCCGCACACGGAGAAGCCAAGAGCTTCAGGCGAGACCTAAAGCCTAACGGGAAAGAGGCACAGAAACGAAGCCCTAACCGAGAAGAGCGCACCGCGAATAAGCCGAATAACCCCAGACCTGGGCAGAATAAAGGACCCAACACGGAATTCGGGAAAAGAGGTCCCGCAGAACAGAGACGGTATTGTTCGTTCTGCAACAGAAACAATCACTCCACCGCAGAATGTTTCAAGTTGGCCGCACAACGTAGGGAAGAGCGCGAAAGCCGGCCAGCGCACAGAGTTCTAACTCAAAGCAGCGGTAACAAGCCACACACAATCGGAGATCACCCATCGGTGACAGACACGGTCAAGGTCAACGGAAAAGAAGCGAACTGTCTGTATGACACAGGTCTATCATACGACGCGATAGTTAGCGAGTCTCTTGTATCGCGCGCGGACTTGACAGACAAGACAGTCGACTTACAAGGAGCAGACTTGACGAAACCGACGACTACTTGCCCAATAGCATGGATCGAAGTAGAGAGTAGGTACGTCACAGGACGAATCCAAGCAGCTGTTTTACAGAAACCCCTGTATGATCTAGTGCTAGGTTGTAGGTATGTGTTCTTAGGCACGCCCCCCAAAACTGTAGAGATAGCTGCAGTGCAAACCAGGGCCCAAGCTAAAACCCAACCACCCCAGCCCGAGTTCGCTCCGAATCCAGGACTCGAAGAGATCAAAACAGTACAGAAAGAAGACACCTCAATAGCGAAGTGCTTCCAGAAGCTACCCAAGGCGCACACACCCCCGCACAAGGGAGACTTCTACATGAAAGAGGGAGTTCTACATCGACAAGGAGATGGAGATCACACCCAACTAGTACTACCAGCCACCCTTCGAGCCCAAGTACTAGAACTAGGCCACAGCATGCCACTCAGCGGACACATGGGAATTGGAGCCACAGTGCAGAGAATCAGCGCACACTACTATTGGCCAGGAATCACGGAGGATGTCAAGCGCTACGTGAAATCTTGCCACAATGTCAACGATATTCCCCGCGACATCACACCGTACCAGTTACCTTAGGACCATCGGTAGTAGTCGGCGTGCCATTCCAGCAAGTCTCAGTAGACATAGTAGGACCACTGCCCATGACCAAGAAGCGGAACAGATTTCTACTCACACTCGTCGACGCATGTACGATGTGGTGCGAAGCAGTCCCGTTGCCAGCGATCGACACCAAGAAGATTGCAGATGCACTCATCGCCATCTTTACCAGAGTCGGATTCCCGGACAGCATTAGAACGGACAACGGATCTCAGTTCACCGGCCGCCTGATGCAAGACGTGTTCGAGTTGATACAAGTTCATCACATTCGCACACCACCATACCACCCCGCCAGCAACGGACAAGTAGAAAGACTGAATGGAACCCTTCTCACCATACTCAGGAAAGTCGCCGACGACAATCCAGAAGCGTGGGACACCTACGTGAATGCGGCACTGTTCGCATACAGAGAAACGCCCCATGCAGCCACAGGCTACACCCCGTCAACCTTGCTATTCGGCAGACCTCTAGCAGGACCGCTAGAAGCCCTACGCAGAAGTTGGACGGAAGCCAAGATAGACGACACACCAAGAGGTGCCACCAAGTACGTCGCAGACCTGCAGGAAACCCTCAAAGCAACGTGGAAGAAAGCTGGTGAAGCACTGAAGAAGGCAAGAGCCCGTCAGGCGAAGTACTACAACCGCCACGCGAAGGACAGAGAACTGCAAGTCGGCGATCAAGTGCTACTCTTACTTCCAAGTGGAACCAACAAGCTGGACATCGCTTGGAGAGGACCGTACCGGGTGACTGCCAAGAAATCCAAGACAGTCTACCAAGTAGAGGTGAACGGGAGAGCCCGATACCACCACATTAATCTCCTCAAGAAGTACACGGACCGACCAGCGACCCCCAGCACTCACAACTTGCTAGCCATCCGCCATCGCGGAAGAAGGAGAAAGCATGGAGACCAATGCAGTAGAGTATCCCCTGCACTCCAAAGAAACCTACAAAGACGTGATACTCAACGGAGACCTAGCCGCTAAACAACGACAGCAAGTACTACAGGTCATTCGACAACATCAGACTGTGCTAACAGACCGACCAGGGAGGACAGACCTCGTCGAAGTAACCTTAACGGTGACCGACCCAACACCCGTCCGCCAGAAGCTCTACCCGATGCCACTGTCTCAGCAGCGAGCCATCAAGGAAGAGATAGACACCTTACTGGCAGCCGGAATCATCTCAGAGTCTACTTCACCCTACAGCGCAGGCACGGTATTGTTGCGAAAACCCAACGGAGAGCATCGACTGTGCATCGACTTCAGACTCCTGAATGCGGTAACGCAGTTCCAGCCAGAGCCACTCCCGGACCAGACAGACCTATTTGCCAAGCTACAGCGAGCGAAGTACTTCTCACGCATCGACCTCAGCAAAGGTTACTACCAGATACCAGTGCAACCGCAAGTCCGAAAGTACCTAGCGTTTAGCACTATGGAAGGACACTTCGAGTTCAATGTACTTCCATTCGGACTCCACAACGCACCCAGCATCTTCAGCGCCATGATGCGAAAACTCCTGGCACCACTGAGCAGCGAGCACCTACATTCGTTTATGGACGACATCCTCATCGCAACACCAACGTGGGAGGAACATGTCACGCTCCTACAACAACTACTCGCCCGCCTCAGAGACACGGGATTGACGGCAAGACCCACCAAATGTCAGATTGGATTCACAGAACTAGAATTTCTGGGACACACCATCAGTCAAGGAAGCCTGCGACCGGTAGAAAAGACAGTGAAACGCCTACTCGACGCTCCTAGGCCCAAGACCCAAGAAGGAAGTGCAGTCGTTTCTAGGACTCTGCGGCTTCTACCAGAAGTTCATCCCCAACTACAACAGCATCGCCGTGCCACTGACAAATGGAACCCGGAAAATCGCCCCGGACAAAGTAGTTTGGACAGCGGAATGTGAGACAGCATTCCAAACACTCAAGGACAGAATGACATCGGCGCCAGTACTCCACCTACCCGATTTGACTCAGCCATTCGTTCTTCGCACCGACGCAAGCGACTTAGGCCTCGGAGCAGTACTGCTACAGCGCGACCCCAGGAATGCAGAGACGCTATTCCCTGTCGCCTACGCCAGCAGAAAATTGAGACCCGCCGAGACCCACTACGCCACGTCGGAGAAAGAATGTCTTGGACTAGTCTGGGCCATACAGAAATTCCAACTCTACCTGTATGGGACCCACTTCACAGTTCAGGTGGACCACCAACCACTATCGTTCCTGGCAGCCTCCAAGTCTTTGAACTCTCGCCTGATGAGATGGGCACTCACCCTTCAAGCATACTCATTCCAAATCGAGTACATCCCCGGCACAGAAAACCACGGAGCCGACTACCTCAGTCGCCATCTAGTGGAGGACACAGCAGCTGTCGCCCACCCAACACAACTAAGGGCCACAGCACCAGAATTCGTCCCCGTCCAGTAAAAACCCGGTCACTAGTGTCCATAGCTACCTGGCACAGCATTGCAGCTCAGGTAGAGCAACTTAATTAGTTTGTAAATAGGACCCTAGGATAGTGCAGCGTTAAACTAGGCTCTGTAGTAGAAAAAGGTCGAATCCAGTAGTCATCGCCTTTTTTCAGTTGAGGGAGCCTGTCATGAACCGAGCAGTTTACCCTGCCCATTGACTGGTTAGCTTGTGTAGTAATTGTAATAGTAGAGAGTCAGTATATAACACAGCAGCAATAAAAGTACACACCGCGAGCCCGACCCACGCTTCGCAGTGACTCAGCACTTGAGCTTTGAATCTGACCATTTAAACCAATCAGAAGCAGCTCAGTGGGTAGAGCAGTTTTGACTGTGTCAGAGCCTAACACAGTTTGAATCAGTCGTGTGTGAGACGAGGTAGAGTCAACATCTCCACAGCTAGAGAAATCTCTACACTCATAGACCAGGAAGCAGGACTTTGAAATCTTAGAATTCTCTCAAGTCATCACGGGCCTGAACTTGTCAAACAGGTAAATGAACACCCTTCTGTTTCATCGTGATATATTTATATTATTGTTGAAATTATGTTTGTGGAATTTGCTATGCATAAATGTGAATTATTAATCCGAATTTGCCGTACCACGTGGAAGAGCCGAGCACGAGGCGAAACACGACCGGTTGCGCCGCCATGTTGTATCCCGTACGGAACCACTGTTGTTTAACTTATATGTATGTTTGCAGACCAGTGGCTGTACCACTGAATGTTTATATTATTATTAATTCTGTATGTGTATAGTTAGCCACGTTTGATATTTATGTATGTATAGGAATTTAGAGTGAGATTCCAGTGGAACCCGGAAGTAGCAGAATGTTCGTCGCTTATGTATAGAGATGTGGAGCTATCACTGAGGGCTACTTTGGCTTTCAGTGAGACGCTCTGCACAAACCGATTATTCAGGGTTGTGCAGAATTTCGTCTCTTATATTACAGACGAGCAGGCGAGCTATCCCGAGCTATCCTGTGCACCCCACTCCACAGAAACGACTAGTTGGTTGAGGATCCTCTACCGCACAAGCCGGAAAGAGCTACCTTGCAAAACCCCCTACAAGACCCCACAGCGTGGCAAGGGAACCCAACTACACAACTACCCAGGTGGACCAGAAGCTACCTCACAGAAGGACTTCGCACGCTCCATCTAGCAGTTAAGTGAACACGCCAAGGTGCACTTAAACTGATCATAACAGGACCACAGTAGTCCAACTCTTCAGAAACTGTAAAACGGACCACAGTAGTCCAAATCTACATGACATATACTAGCAAGTGCCCGAGGAAGAAATAACAGCTGCCTAGACTATCAGCGATCGAACTATTAGCAGTGACTGAGACTTTTTAAGTTAGATTAGTACTTAGAGAATCTTGTATAGAGTAGAAGAAATAAATGTGTGATTTTAACTGTTATCAAGTGGCTGGACTACATATGATTCATAGCCGTGTGAAAGCTAGTGTGACAGTAATCTTTTACCATTTTTCTATCTATTTCTGTACCCAACCTTAACACAGAACGAGCTAAACAAATAAATTTATTAAAGTAATTCATAGGGTGACTTACTAGCAGTTCCCACCGAATAAACGTGAGGGTCCATAATTCCATTGTGCAGAGCCCATAAACCCCACGTGACACTTTAATTGGCGAGCCTAGCCAGGATCTGTGTATAATAGGAATTGGGTATAACCGGACCTAAGTACAATAAAATTAGATAACAGTAGAGTAGAATAACTTAGAATAGTGTAAGGGTATAACACTGATCAGTTGTGGTGCACTATTCTTTAGTTAAAAACTTTTTTGCTTCAAATATTTTTGTGCCTGTATGTTGCATTGTTCTTTTGCAGGTTTTGCTTAAATAACTGTTGTATGCCATTTGACTCTTGTTTTATTCTATTATTGATTACGAATTTGATTGTCTTTGCATTGTTGTTATTGAATTGCAATATTGCTAGTGTTTTGGTATTCCACGTGATTCAGAGGTTGTTCATAGACACGTTTGGCAATGTCGGACCCAGTGGCCTTGAGATTGCGCTTCAAGGAATTAGGGGAAGCTTTACACTTAGCAGGGGGAGACCTAATTGCGTATATAAATGCAGAGGTAGAGAAGCCGGAAGCTAAGGCAGAGAGGGCAGCAGAGAGAGAGGCAAAGAAATTAGAAGCAGAGCAGAAGAAACTAGAGTTAGAAGCAGCAAGAGAGCAAAAGAAACTGGAACTAGAAGCAGAGCAGAAGAAATTAGCATTAGAAGCAGAGCAAAAGAAAGCAGAGTTAGAAGCAGCAAGAGAACAGAAGAAATTAGAATTAGAAGGAGAACAGAAAAAGGCAGCATTAGCAGCAGAGAGAGAAGCAGAAGTTAGGAAATGGGAGTATGAGAGGGCAGAAAAGGAAAAAGACAGACAGCATGAGTTAGAGCTAAGAAGATTGGGATCAGGAGCTTCAAGTTCTTCCTCAACCCCTCCCCACTCAGATCAGCTAGAGGTAGCATCCAACCCTGTACAAGGAATGTCATTTCCACTGGGAACATTCAATGAGAGAGAAGAAGGTCTAGATCTCTATCTGACTAGGTTTGAGCGTCTAGCAACAGAGTATAAACTAGATCCCACTCATTGGTCTTTCAAGCTTAGTCAAGGGCTTAGAGGAAAGGCTTATGACATCTACAGTAAGCTACCGACTGACAGAGTGACTGACTATCACAAAGTAAAAGAGGCACTCCTAACGGGATTCGAACTAACAGGAGAATGCTATCGGCAAAAATTCCGCACCAATCGGAGAGTGAAAGGAGAGAGCTATGCGCAGTTCGCGGATCGGTTGTCCACACGCTGGATAAGTGGATTAGCCAGTCAGCCACGGCTAAGACGTATGATGGACTGACAGAACTGTTAGTATGGGAACAGCTACGGGAAACCATGACCCCCGAGCTGAGGACATTCTCAGTAGAGCAGGGCGCGGAAAGACTGGAAGATCTGGTCAAGGTCGCAGATAGGTACGTGGCCGCACACGGAGAAGCCAAGAGCTTCAGGCGAGACCTAAAGCCTAACGGGAAAGAGGCACAGAAACGAAGCCCTAACCGAGAAGAGCGCACCGCGAATAAGCCGAATAACCCCAGACCTGGGCAGAATAAAGGACCCAACACGGAATTCGGGAAAAGAGGTCCCGCAGAACAGAGACGGTATTGTTCGTTCTGCAACAGAAACAATCACTCCACCGCAGAATGTTTCAAGTTGGCCGCACAACGTAGGGAAGAGCGCGAAAGCCGGCCAGCGCACAGAGTTCTAACTCAAAGCAGCGGTAACAAGCCACACACAATCGGAGATCACCCATCGGTGACAGACACGGTCAAGGTCAACGGAAAAGAAGCGAACTGTCTGTATGACACAGGTCTATCATACGACGCGATAGTTAGCGAATCTCTTGTATCGCGCGCGGACTTGACAGACAAGACAGTCGACTTACAAGGAGCAGACTTGACGAAACCGACGACTACTTGCCCAATAGCTTGGATCGAAGTAGAGAGTAGGTACGTCACAGGACGAATCCAAGCAGCTGTTTTACAGAAACCCCTGTATGATCTAGTGCTAGGTTGTAGGTATGTGTTCTTAGGCACGCCCCTAAAACTGTAGAGATAGCTGCAGTGCAAACCAGGGCCCAAGCTAAAACCCAACCACCCCAGCCCGAGTTCGCTCCGAATCCAGGACTCGAAGAGATCAAAACAGCACAGAAAGAAGACACCTCGATAGCGAAGTGCTTCCAGAAGCTACCCAAGGCGCACACACCCCCGCACAAGGGAGACTTCTACATGGAAGAGGGAGTTCTACATCGACAAGGAGATGGAGATCACACCCAACTAGTACTACCAGCCACCCTTCGAGCCCAAGTACTAGAACTAGGCCACAGCATGCCACTCAGCGGACACATGGGAATTGGAGCCACAGTGCAGAGAATCAGCGCACACTACTATTGGCCAGGAATCACGGAGGATGTCAAGCGCTACGTGAAATCTTGCCACCAATGTCAACGATATTCCCCGCGACATCACACCGTACCAGTTACCTTAGGACCATCGGTAGTAGTCGGCGTGCCATTCCAGCAAGTCTCAGTAGACATAGTAGGACCACTGCCCATGACCAAGAAGCGGAACAGATTTCTACTCACACTCGTCGACGCATGTACGATGTGGTGCGAAGCAGTCCCGTTGCCAGCGATCGACACCAAGAAGATTGCAGATGCACTCATCGCCATCTTTACCAGAGTCGGATTCCCGGACAGCATTAGAACGGACAACGGATCTCAGTTCACCGGCCGCCTGATGCAAGACGTGTTCGAGTTGATACAAGTTCATCACATTCGCACACCACCATACCACCCCGCCAGCAACGGACAAGTAGAAAGACTGAATGGAACCCTTCTCACCATACTCAGGAAAGTCGCCGACGACAATCCAGAAGCGTGGGACACCTACGTGAATGCGGCACTGTTCGCATACCGAGAAACGCCCCATGCAGCCACAGGCTACACCCCGTCAACCTTGCTATTCGGCAGACCTCTAGCAGGACCGCTAGAAGCCCTACGCAGAAGTTGGACGGAAGCCAAGATAGACGACACACCAAGAGGTGCCACCAAGTACGTCGCAGACCTGCAGGAAACCCTCAAAGCAACGTGGAAGAAAGCTGGTGAAGCACTGAAGAAGGCAAGAGCCCGTCAGGCGAAGTACTACAACCGCCACGCGAAGGACAGAGAACTGCAAGTCGGCGATCAAGTGCTACTCTTACTTCCAAGTGGAACCAACAAGCTGGACATCGCTTGGAGAGGACCGTACCGGGTGACTGCCAAGAAATCCAAGACAGTCTACCAAGTAGAGGTGAACGGGAGAGCCCGATACCACCACATCAATCTCCTCAAGAAGTACACGGACCGACCAGCGACCCCCAGCACTCACAACTTGTTAGCCATCGCCATCGCGGAAGAAGGAGAAAGCATGGAGACCAATGCAGTAGAGTATCCCCTGCACTCCAAAGAAACCTACAAAGACGTGATACTCAACGGAGACCTAGCCGCTAAACAGCGAACAGCAAGTACTACAGGTCATTCGACAACATCAGACTGTGCTCACAGACCGACCAGGGAGGACAGACCTCGTCGAAGTAACCTTAACGGTGACCGACCCAACACCCGTCCGCCAGAAGCTCTACCCGATGCCACTGTCTCAGCAGCGAGCCATCAAGGAAGAGATAGACACCTTACTGGCAGCCGGAATCATCTCAGAGTCTACTTCACCCTACAGCGCAGGCACGGTATTGTTGCGAAAACCCAACGGAGAGCATCGACTGTGCATCGACTTCAGACTCCTGAATGCGGTAACGCAGTTCCAGCCAGAGCCACTCCCGGACCAGACAGACCTATTTGCCAAGCTACAGCGAGCGAAGTACTTCTCACGCATCGACCTCAGCAAAGGTTACTACCAGATACCAGTGCAACCGCAAGTCCGAAAGTACCTAGCGTTTAGCACTATGGAAGGACACTTCGAGTTCAATGTACTTCCATTCGGACTCCACAACGCACCCAGCATCTTCAGCGCCATGATGCGAAAACTCCTGGCACCCCTGAGCAGCGAGCACCTACATTCGTTTATGGACGACATCCTCATCGCAACACCAACGTGGGAGGAACATGTCACGCTCCTACAACAACTACTCGCCCGCCTCAGAGACACGGGATTGACGGCAAGACCCACCAAATGTCAGATTGGATTCACAGAACTAGAATTTCTGGGACACACCATCAGTCAAGGAAGCCTGCGACCGGTAGAAAAGACAGTGAAACGCCTACTCGACGCTCCTAGGCCCAAGACCAAGAAGGAAGTGCAGTCGTTTCTAAGACTCTGCGGCTCCTACCAGAAGTTCATCCCCAACTACAACAGCATCGCCGTGCCACTGACAAATGGAACCCGGAAAATCGCCCCGGACAAAGTAGTTTGGACAGCGGAATGTGAGACAGCATTCCAAACACTCAAGGACAGAATGACATCGGCGCCAGTACTCCACCTACCCGATTTGACTCAGCCATTCGTTCTTCGCACCGACGCAAGCGACTTAGGCCTCGGAGCAGTACTGCTACAGCGCGACCCCAGGAATGCAGAGACGCTATTCCCTGTCGCCTACGCCAGCAGAAAATTGAGACCCGCCGAGACCCACTACGCCACGTCGGAGAAAGAATGTCTTGGACTAGTCTGGGCCATACAGAAATTCCAACTCTACCTGTATGGGACCCACTTCACAGTTCAGGTGGACCACCAACCATTATCGTTCCTGGCAGCCTCCAAGTCTTTGAACTCTCGCCTGATGAGATGGGCACTCACCCTTCAAGCATACTCATTCCAAATCGAGTACATCCCCGGCACAGAAAACCACGGAGCCGACTACCTCAGTCGCCATCTAGTGGAGGACACAGCAGCTGTCGCCCACCCAACACAACTAAGGGCCACAGCACCAGAATTCGTCCCCGTCCAGTAAAAACCCGGTCACTAGTGTCCATAGCTACCTGGCACAGCATTGCAGCTCAGGTAGAGCAACTTAATTAGTTTGTAAATAGGACCCTAGGATAGTGCAGCGTTAAACTAGGCTCTGTAGTAGAAAAAGGTCGAATCCAGTAGTCATCGCCTTTTTTCAGTTGAGGGAGCCTGTCATGAACCGAGCAGTTTACCCTGCCCATTGACTGGTTAGCTTGTGTAGTAATTGTAATAGTAGAGAGTCAGTATATAACACAGCAGCAATAAAAGTACACACCGCGAGCCCGACCCACGCTTCGCAGTGACTCAGCACTTGAGCTTTGAATCTGACCATTTAAACCAATCAGAAGCAGCTCAGTGGGTAGAGCAGTTTTGACTGTGTCAGAGCCTAACACAGTTTGAATCAGTCGTGTGTGAGACGAGGTAGAGTCAACATCTCCACAGCTAGAGAAATCTCTACACTCATAGACCAGGAAGCAGGACTTTGAAATCTTAGAATTCTCTCAAGTCATCACGGGCCTGAACTTGTCAAACAGGTAAATGAACACCCTTCTGTTTCATCGTGATATATTTATATTATTGTTGAAATTATGTTTGTGGAATTTGCTATGCATAAATGTGAATTATTAATCCGAATTTGCCGTACCACGTGGAAGAGCCGAGCACGAGGCGAAACACGACCGGTTGCGCCGCCATGTTGTATCCCGTACGGAACCACTGTTGTTTAACTTATATGTATGTTTGCAGACCAGTGGCTGTACCACTGAATGTTTATATTATTATTAATTCTGTATGTGTATAGTTAGCCACGTTTGATATTTATGTATGTATAGGAATTTAGAGTGAGATTCCAGTGGAACCCGGAAGTAGCAGAATGTTCGTCGCTTATGTATAGAGATGTGGAGCTATCACTGAGGGCTACTTTGGCTTTCAGTGAGACGCTCTGCACAAACCGATTATTCAGGGTTGTGCAGAATTTCGTCTCTTATATTACAGACGAGCAGGCGAGCTATCCCGAGCTATCCTGTGCACCCCACTCCACAGAAACGACTAGTTGGTTGAGGATCCTCTACCGCACAAGCCGGAAAGAGCTACCTTGCAAAACCCCCTACAAGACCCCACAGCGTGGCAAGGGAACCCAACTACACAACTACCCAGGTGGACCAGAAGCTACCTCACAGAAGGACTTCGCACGCTCCATCTAGCAGTTAAGTGAACACGCCAAGGTGCACTTAAACTGATCATAACAGGACCACAGTAGTCCAACTCTTCAGAAACTGTAAAACGGACCACAGTAGTCCAAATCTACATGAAATATACTAGCAAAGTGCCCGAGGAAGAAATAACAGCTGCCTAGACTATCAGCGATCGAACTATTAGCAGTGACTGAGACTTTTTAAGTTAGATTAGTACTTAGAGAATCTTGTATAGAGTAGAAGAAATAAATGTGTGATTTTAACTGTTATCAAGTGGCTGGACTACATATGATTCATAGCCGTGTGAAAGCTAGTGTGACAGTAATCTTTTACCATTTTTCTATCTATTTCTGTATCCCAACCTTAACACAGAACGAGCTAAACAAATAAATTTATTAAAGTAATTCATAGGGTGACTTACTAGCAGTTCCCACCGAATAAACGTGAGGGTCCATAATTCCATTGTGCAGAGCCCATAAACCCCACGTGACACTTTAATTGGCGAGCCTAGCCAGGATCTGTGTATAATAGGAATTGGGTAGAACCGGACCTAAGTACAATAAAATTAGATAACAGTAGAGGTAGAATAACTTAGAATAGTGTAAGGGTATAACACTGATCAGTTGTGGTGCACTATTCTTTAGTTAAAAACTTTTTTGCTTCAAATATTTTTGTGCCTGTATGTTGCATTGTTCTTTTGCAGGTTTTGCTTAAATAACTGTTGTATGCCATTTGACTCTTGTTTTATTCTATTATTGATTACGAATTTGATTGTCTTTGCATTGTTGTTATTGAATTGCAATATTGCTAGTGTTTTGGTATTCCACGTGATTCAGAGGTTGTTCATAGACACGTTTGGCAATGTCGGACCCAGTGGCCTTGAGATTGCGCTTCAAGGAATTAGGGGAAGCTTTACACTTAGCAGGGGGAGACCTAATTGCGTATATAAATGCAGAGGTAGAGAAGCCGGAAGCTAAGGCAGAGAGGGCAGCAGAGAGAGAGGCAAAGAAATTAGAAGCAGAGCAGAAGAAACTAGAGTTAGAAGCAGCAAGAGAGCAAAAGAAACTGGAACTAGAAGCAAAGAGCAGAAGAAATTAGCATTAGAAGCAGAGCAAAAGAAAGCAGAGTTAGAAGCAGCAAGAGAACAGAAGAAATTAGAATTAGAAGGAGAACAGAAAAAGGCAGCATTAGCAGCAGAGAGAGAAGCAGAAGTTAGGAAATGGGAGTATGAGAGGGCAGAAAAGGAAAAAGACAGACAGCATGAGTTAGAGCTAAGAAGATTGGGATCAGGAGCTTCAAGTTCTTCCTCAACCCCTCCCCACTCAGATCAGCTAGAGGTAGCATCCAACCCTGTACAAGGAATGTCATTTCCACTGGGAACATTCAATGAGAGAGAGGAAGGTCTAGATCTCTATCTGACTAGGTTTGAGCGTCTAGCAACAGAGTATAAACTAGATCCCACTCATTGGTCTTTCAAGCTTAGTCAAGGACTTAGAGGAAAGGCTTATGACATCTACAGTAAGCTACCGACTGACAGAGTGACTGACTATCACAAAGTAAAAGAGGCACTCCTAACGGGATTCGAACTAACAGGAGAATGCTATCGGCAAAAATTCCGCACCAATCGGAGAGTGAAAGGAGAGAGCTATGCGCAGTTCGCGGATCGGTTGTCCACCACGCTGGATAAGTGGATTAGCCAGTCAGCCACGGCTAAGACGTATGATGGACTGACAGAACTGTTAGTATGGGAACAGCTACGGGAAACCATGACCCCCGAGATGAGGACATTCTCAGTAGAGCAGGGCGCGGAAAGACTGGAAGATCTGGTCAAGGTCGCAGATAGGTACGTGGCCGCACACGGAGAAGCCAAGAGCTTCAGGCGAGACCTAAAGCCTAACGGGAAAGAGGCACAGAAACGAAGCCCTAACCGAGAAGAGCGCACCGCGAATAAGCCGAATAACCCCAGACCTGGGCAGAATAAAGGACCCAACACGGAATTCGGGAAAAGAGGTCCCGCAGAACAGAGACGGTATTGTTCGTTCTACAACAGAAACAATCACTCCACCGCAGAATGTTTCAAGTTGGCCGCACAACGTAGGGAAGAGCGCGAAAGCCGGCCAGCGCACAGAGTTCTAACTCAAAGCAGCGGTAACAAGCCACACACAATCGGAGATCACCCATCGGTGACAGACACGGTCAAGGTCAACGGAAAAGAAGCGAACTGTCTGTATGACACAGGTCTATCATACGACGCGATAGTTAGCGAGTCTCTTGTATCGCGCGCGGACTTGACAGACAAGACAGTCGACTTACAAGGAGCAGACTTGACGAAACCGACGACTACTTGCCCAATAGCATGGATCGAAGTAGAGAGTAGGTACGTCACAGGACGAATCCAAGCAGCTGTTTTACAGAAACCCCTGTATGATCTAGTGCTAGGTTGTAGGTATGTGTTCTTAGGCACGCCCCCCAAAACTGTAGAGATAGCTGCAGTGCAAACCAGGGCCCAAGCTAAAACCCAACCACCCCAGCCCGAGTTCGCTCCGAATCCAGGACTCGAAGAGATCAAAACAGTACAGAAAGAAGACACCTCAATAGCGAAGTGCTTCCAGAAGCTACCCAAGGCGCACACACCCCCGCACAAGGGAGACTTCTACATGAAAGAGGGAGTTCTACATCGACAAGGAGATGGAGATCACACCCAACTAGTACTACCAGCCACCCTTCGAGCCCAAGTACTAGAACTAGGCCACAGCATGCCACTCAGCGGACACATGGGAATTGGAGCCACAGTGCAGAGAATCAGCGCACACTACTATTGGCCAGGAATCACGGAGGATGTCAAGCGCTACGTGAAATCTTGCCACCAATGTCAACGATATTCCCCGCGACATCACACCGTACCAGTTACCTTAGGACCATCGGTAGTAGTCGGCGTGCCATTCCAGCAAGTCTCAGTAGACATAGTAGGACCACTGCCCATGACCAAGAAGCGGAACAGATTTCTACTCACACTCGTCGACGCATGTACGATGTGGTGCGAAGCAGTCCCGTTGCCAGCGATCGACACCAAGAAGATTGCAGATGCACTCATCGCCATCTTTACCAGAGTCGGATTCCCGGACAGCATTAGAACGGACAACGGATCTCAGTTCACCGGCCGCCTGATGCAAGACGTGTTCGAGTTGATACAAGTTCATCACATTCGCACACCACCATACCACCCCGCCAGCAACGGACAAGTAGAAAGACTGAATGGAACCCTTCTCACCATACTCAGGAAAGTCGCCGACGACAATCCAGAAGCGTGGGACACCTACGTGAATGCGGCACTGTTCGCATACAGAGAAACGCCCCATGCAGCCACAGGCTACACCCCGTCAACCTTGCTATTCGGCAGACCTCTAGCAGGACCGCTAGAAGCCCTACGCAGAAGTTGGACGGAAGCCAAGATAGACGACACACCAAGAGGTGCCACCAAGTACGTCGCAGACCTGCAGGAAACCCTCAAAGCAACGTGGAAGAAAGCTGGTGAAGCACTGAAGAAGGCAAGAGCCCGTCAGGCGAAGTACTACAACCGCCACGCGAAGGACAGAGAACTGCAAGTCGGCGATCAAGTGCTACTCTTACTTCCAAGTGGAACCAACAAGCTGGACATCGCTTGGAGAGGACCGTACCGGGTGACTGCCAAGAAATCCAAGACAGTCTACCAAGTAGAGGTGAACGGGAGAGCCCGATACCACCACATTAATCTCCTCAAGAAGTACACGGACCGACCAGCGACCCCCAGCACTCACAACTTGCTAGCCATCGCCATCGCGGAAGAAGGAGAAAGCATGGAGACCAATGCAGTAGAGTATCCCCTGCACTCCAAAGAAACCTACAAAGACGTGATACTCAACGGAGACCTAGCCGCTAAACAACGACAGCAAGTACTACAGGTCATTCGACAACATCAGACTGTGCTAACAGACCGACCAGGGAGGACAGACCTCGTCGAAGTAACCTTAACGGTGACCGACCCAACACCCGTCCGCCAGAAGCTCTACCCGATGCCACTGTCTCAGCAGCGAGCCATCAAGGAAGAGATAGACACCTTACTGGCAGCCGGAATCATCTCAGAGTCTACTTCACCCTACAGCGCAGGCACGGTATTGTTGCGAAAACCCAACGGAGAGCATCGACTGTGCATCGACTTCAGACTCCTGAATGCGGTAACGCAGTTCCAGCCAGAGCCACTCCCGGACCAGACAGACCTATTTGCCAAGCTACAGCGAGCGAAGTACTTCTCACGCATCGACCTCAGCAAAGGTTACTACCAGATACCAGTGCAACCGCAAGTCCGAAAGTACCTAGCGTTTAGCACTATGGAAGGACACTTCGAGTTCAATGTACTTCCATTCGGACTCCACAACGCACCCAGCATCTTCAGCGCCATGATGCGAAAACTCCTGGCACCCCTGAGCAGCGAGCACCTACATTCGTTTATGGACGACATCCTCATCGCAACACCAACGTGGGAGGAACATGTCACGCTCCTACAACAACTACTCGCCCGCCTCAGAGACACGGGATTGACGGCAAGACCCACCAAATGTCAGATTGGATTCACAGAACTAGAATTTCTGGGACACACCATCAGTCAAGGAAGCCTGCGACCGGTAGAAAAGACAGTGAAACGCCTACTCGACGCTCCTAGGCCCAAGACCAAGAAGGAAGTGCAGTCGTTTCTAGGACTCTGCGGCTTCTACCAGAAGTTCATCCCCAACTACAACAGCATCGCCGTGCCACTGACAAATGGAACCCGGAAAATCGCCCCGGACAAAGTAGTTTGGACAGCGGAATGTGAGACAGCATTCCAAACACTCAAGGACAGAATGACATCGGCGCCAGTACTCCACCTACCCGATTTGACTCAGCCATTCGTTCTTCGCACCGACGCAAGCGACTTAGGCCTCGGAGCAGTACTGCTACAGCGCGACCCCAGGAATGCAGAGACGCTATTCCCTGTCGCCTACGCCAGCAGAAAATTGAGACCCGCCGAGACCCACTACGCCACGTCGGAGAAAGAATGTCTTGGACTAGTCTGGGCCATACAGAAATTCCAACTCTACCTGTATGGGACCCACTTCACAGTTCAGGTGGACCACCAACCACTATCGTTCCTGGCAGCCTCCAAGTCTTTGAACTCTCGCCTGATGAGATGGGCACTCACCCTTCAAGCATACTCATTCCAAATCGAGTACATCCCCGGCACAGAAAACCACGGAGCCGACTACCTCAGTCGCCATCTAGTGGAGGACACAGCAGCTGTCGCCCACCCAACACAACTAAGGGCCACAGCACCAGAATTCGTCCCCGTCCAGTAAAAACCCGGTCACTAGTGTCCATAGCTACCTGGCACAGCATTGCAGCTCAGGTAGAGCAACTTAATTAGTTTGTAAATAGGACCCTAGGATAGTGCAGCGTTAAACTAGGCTCTGTAGTAGAAAAAGGTCGAATCCAGTAGTCATCGCCTTTTTTCAGTTGAGGGAGCCTGTCATGAACCGAGCAGTTTACCCTGCCCATTGACTGGTTAGCTTGTGTAGTAATTGTAATAGTAGAGAGTCAGTATATAACACAGCAGCAATAAAAGTACACACCGCGAGCCCGACCCACGCTTCGCAGTGACTCAGCACTTGAGCTTTGAATCTGACCATTTAAACCAATCAGAAGCAGCTCAGTGGGTAGAGCAGTTTTGACTGTGTCAGAGCCTAACACAGTTTGAATCAGTCGTGTGTGAGACGAGGTAGAGTCAACATCTCCACAGCTAGAGAAATCTCTACACTCATAGACCAGGAAGCAGGACTTTGAAATCTTAGAATTCTCTCAAGTCATCACGGGCCTGAACTTGTCAAACAGGTAAATGAACACCCTTCTGTTTCATCGTGATATATTTATATTATTGTTGAAATTATGTTTGTGGAATTTGCTATGCATAAATGTGAATTATTAATCCGAATTTGCCGTACCACGTGGAAGAGCCGAGCACGAGGCGAAACACGACCGGTTGCGCCGCCATGTTGTATCCCGTACGGAACCACTGTTGTTTAACTTATATGTATGTTTGCAGACCAGTGGCTGTACCACTGAATGTTTATATTATTATTAATTCTGTATGTGTATAGTTAGCCACGTTTGATATTTATGTATGTATAGGAATTTAGAGTGAGATTCCAGTGGAACCCGGAAGTAGCAGAATGTTCGTCGCTTATGTATAGAGATGTGGAGCTATCACTGAGGGCTACTTTGGCTTTCAGTGAGACGCTCTGCACAAACCGATTATTCAGGGTTGTGCAGAATTTCGTCTCTTATATTACAGACGAGCAGGCGAGCTATCCCGAGCTATCCCGAGCTATCCTGTGCACCCCACTCCACAGAAACGACTAGTTGGTTGAGGATCCTCTACCGCACAAGCCGGAAAGAGCTACCTTGCAAAACCCCCTACAAGACCCCACAGCGTGGCAAGGGAACCCAACTACACAACTACCCAGGTGGACCAGAAGCTACCTCACAGAAGGACTTCGCACGCTCCATCTAGCAGTTAAGTGAACACGCCAAGGTGCACTTAAACTGATCATAACAGGACCACAGTAGTCCAACTCTTCAGAAACTGTAAAACGGACCACAGTAGTCCAAATCTACATGAAATATACTAGCAAAGTGCCCGAGGAAGAAATAACAGCTGCCTAGACTATCAGCGATCGAACTATTAGCAGTGACTGAGACTTTTTAAGTTAGATTAGTACTTAGAGAATCTTGTATAGAGTAGAAGAAATAAATGTGTGATTTTAACTGTTATCAAGTGGCTGGACTACATATGATTCATAGCCGTGTGAAAGCTAGTGTGACAGTAATCTTTTACCATTTTTCTATCTATTTCTGTATCCCAACCTTAACACAGAACGAGCTAAACAAATAAATTTATTAAAGTAATTCATAGGGTGACTTACTAGCAGTTCCCACCGAATAAACGTGAGGGTCCATAATTCCATTGTGCAGAGCCCATAAACCCCACGTGACACTTTAATTGGCGAGCCTAGCCAGGATCTGTGTATAATAGGAATTGGGTAGAACCGGACCTAAGTACAATAAAATTAGATAACAGTAGAGGTAGAATAACTTAGAATAGTGTAAGGGTATAACACTGATCAGTTGTGGTGCACTATTCTTTAGTTAAAAACTTTTTTGCTTCAAATATTTTTGTGCCTGTATGTTGCATTGTTCTTTTGCAGGTTTTGCTTAAATAACTGTTGTATGCCATTTGACTCTTGTTTTATTCTATTATTGATTACGAATTTGATTGTCTTTGCATTGTTGTTATTGAATTGCAATATTGCTAGTGTTTTGGTATTCCACGTGATTCAGAGGTTGTTCATAGACACGTTTGGCAATGTCGGACCCAGTGGCCTTGAGATTGCGCTTCAAGGAATTAGGGGAAGCTTTACACTTAGCAGGGGGAGACCTAATTGCGTATATAAATGCAGAGGTAGAGAAGCCGGAAGCTAAGGCAGAGAGGGCAGCAGAGAGAGAGGCAAAGAAATTAGAAGCAGAGCAGAAGAAACTAGAGTTAGAAGCAGCAAGAGAGCAAAAGAAACTGGAACTAGAAGCAGAGCAGAAGAAATTAGCATTAGAAGCAGAGCAAAAGAAAGCAGAGTTAGAAGCAGCAAGAGAACAGAAGAAATTAGAATTAGAAGGAGAACAGAAAAAGGCAGCATTAGCAGCAGAGAGAGAAGCAGAAGTTAGGAAATGGGAGTATGAGAGGGCAGAAAAAGGAAAAAGACAGACAGCATGAGTTAGAGCTAAGAAGATTGGGATCAGGAGCTTCAAGTTCTTCCTCAACCCCTCCCCACTCAGATCAGCTAGAGGTAGCATCCAACCCTGTACAAGGAATGTCATTTCCACTGGGAACATTCAATGAGAGAGAAGAAGGTCTAGATCTCTATCTGACTAGGTTTGAGCGTCTAGCAACAGAGTATAAACTAGATCCCACTCATTGGTCTTTTAAGCTTAGTCAAGGGCTTAGAGGAAAGGCTTATGACATCTACAGTAAGCTACCGACTGACAGAGTGACTGACTATCACAAAGTAAAAGAGGCACTCCTAACGGGATTCGAACTAACAGGAGAATGCTATCGGCAAAAATTCCGCACCAATCGGAGAGTGAAAGGAGAGAGCTATGCGCAGTTCGCGGATCGGTTGTCCACAACGCTGGATAAGTGGATTAGCCAGTCAGCCACGGCTAAGACGTATGATGGACTGACAGAACTGTTAGTATGGGAACAGCTACGGGAAACCATGACCCCCGAGCTGAGAACATTCTCAGTAGAGCAGGGCGCGGAAAGACTGGAAGATCTGGTCAAGGTCGCAGATAGGTACGTGGCCGCACACGGAGAAGCCAAGAGCTTCAGGCGAGACCTAAAGCCTAACGGGAAAGAGGCACAGAAACGAAGCCCTAACCGGGAAGAGCGCACCGCGAATAAGCCGAATAACCCCAGACCTGGGCAGAATAAAGGACCCAACACGGAATTCGGGAAAAGAGGTCCCGCAGAACAGAGACGGTATTGTTCGTTCTGCAACAGAAACAATCACTCCACCGCAGAATGTTTCAAGTTGGCCGCACAACGTAGGGAAGAGCGCGAAAGCCGGCCAGCGCACAGAGTTCTAACTCAAAGCAGCGGTAACAAGCCACACACGATCGGAGATCACCCATCGGTGACAGACACGGTCAAGGTCAACGGAAAGAAGCGAACTGTCTGTATGACACAGGTCTATCATACGACGCGATAGTTAGCGAATCTCTTGTATCGCGCGCGGACTTGACAGACAAGACAGTCGACTTACAAGGAGCAGACTTGACGAAACCGACGACTACTTGCCCAATAGCTTGGATCGAAGTAGAGAGTAGGTACGTCACAGGAAGAATCCAAGCAGCTGTTTTACAGAAACCCCTGTATGATCTAGTGCTAGGTTGTAGGTATGTGTTCTTAGGCACGCCCCCTAAAACTGTAGAGATAGCTGCAGTGCAAACCAGGGCCCAAGCTAAAACCCAACCACCCCAGCCCGAGTTCGCTCCGAATCCAGGACTCGAAGAGATCAAAACAGCACAGAAAGAAGACACCTCGATAGCGAAGTGCTTCCAGAAGCTACCCAAGGCGCACACACCCCCGCACAAGGGAGACTTCTACATGGAAGAGGGAGTTCTACATCGACAAGGAGATGGAGATCACACCCAACTAGTACTACCAGCCACCCTTCGAGCCCAAGTACTAGAACTAGGCCACAGCATGCCACTCAGCGGACACATGGGAATTGGAGCCACAGTGCAGAGAATCAGCGCACACTACTATTGGCCAGGAATCACGGAGGATGTCAAGCGCTACGTGAAATCTTGCCACCAATGTCAACGATATTCCCCGCGACATCACACCGTACCAGTTACCTTAGGACCATCAGTAGTAGTCGGCGTACCATTCCAGCAAGTCTCAGTAGACATAGTAGGACCACTGCCCATGACCAAGAAGCGGAACAGATTTCTACTCACACTCGTCGACGCATGTACGATGTGGTGCGAAGCAGTCCCGTTGCCAGCGATCGACACCAAGAAGATTGCAGATGCACTCATCGCCATCTTTACCAGAGTCGGATTCCCGGACAGCATTAGAACGGACAACGGATCTCAGTTCACCGGCCGCCTGATGCAAGACGTGTTCGAGTTGATACAAGTTCATCACATTCGCACACCACCATACCACCCAGCCAGCAACGGACAAGTACAAAGACTGAATGGAACCCTTCTCACCATCCTCAGGAGAGTCGCAGACGACAATCCAGAAGCGTGGGACACCTACGTGAATGCGGCTCTGTTCGCATACCGAGAAACGCCCCATGCAGCCACAGGCTACACCCCGTCAACATTGCTATTCGGCAGACCTCTAGCCGGACCGCTAGAAGCCCTACGCAGAAGTTGGACGGAGGCCAAGATAGACGACACACCAAGAGGTGCCACCAAGTACGTCGCAGACCTGCAGGAAACCCTCAAAGCAACGTGGAAGAAAGCTGGTGAAGCACTGAAGAAGGCAAGAGCCCGTCAGGCGAAGTACTACAACCGCCACGCGAAGGACAGAGAACTGCAAGTCGGCGATCAAGTGCTACTCTTACTTCCAAGTGGAACCAACAAGCTGGACATCGCTTGGAGAGGACCGTACCGGGTGACTGCCAAGAAATCCAAGACAGTCTACCAAGTAGAGGTGAACGGGAGAGCCCGATACCACCACATCAATCTCCTCAAGAAATACACGGACCGACCAGCGACTCCCAGCACTCACAACTTGTTAGCCATCGCCATCGCGGAAGAAGGAGAAAGCATGGAGACCAATGCAGTAGAGTATCCCCTGCACTCCAAAGAAACCTACAAAGACGTGATACTCAACGGAGACCTAGCCGCTAAACAGCAACAGCAAGTACGACAGGTCATTCGACAACATCAGACTGTGCTCACAGACCGACCAGGGAGGACAGACCTCGTCGAAGTAACCTTAACGGTGACCGACCCAACACCCGTCCGCCAGAAGCTCTACCCGATGCCCCTGTCTCAGCAGCGAGCCATCAATGAAGAGATAGACACCTTACTGGCAGCCGGAATCATCTCAGAGTCTACTTCACCCTACAGCGCAGGCACGGTATTGTTGCGAAAACCCAACGGAGAGCATCGACTTTAATCTTGCAAAATTTCTTGAGCAATTAAGAATCCTAACCTATCCTATCCTATCCTGTCCTGTAACCCGAAGGTCGTAGGGGCACCACAGATGATCGTTTAACCAGCATACTCCATCTTTCTCTGTCCTCAGCAGCCCTGATGGCTTCGCTCAGTGTCAAACCAGTCCATTCTCGAATGTTGTCCTCCCACCTCTTTTTCGGTCTCCCTCTTCTTCTACCTCCTTGCACTGTGCCTTGCAGAATAGTCTTTGCAAGGCCTGATGATCTGGTGGTTAAGAATACATATTTTAATTTTTAAACAAATGTATGTGTCTTTCCAATAGCGAATAGTACTCAAAATGAGCCCTACATATTTAAACACTACTTGAAGGGAAATGGGAAGAAGAGAAAGAAAGTGGGGAGGAGGGGGGTGTAGGGGTAAAGCAGGACCCACAGTACAGAAATAGTATGGTAATCATGTCAACTAATTTACACGGAGTGTAGTCTAAGTGGTGGTAATTGCGTACTTCCAGATTGCCACCCCAAATATTACGGCTTCCAGTGCGACAATACTTGTGGCCATTGCTGGAGAGAGGAGCGTTGTAACAAGTTCAATGGCGACTGCCCCATAGACAGAGCTGATAATCGAAGGTGCGAGTCTGGATACAAGCCAAACAGTTGTTCAGAAAGTAAGGGTTTGTTTACTTTGTTTAAATATAAATACTATAAATATAAATTGTTAATTTCGCTTGTTTGATGATGATGATGATGATGATGATGATGATGATGATGATGATGATGATGATGATGATGATGATGATGATCATCATCATCATCATCATCATCATCATCATCATCATCATCATTATCATCATTATTAAAAATCTTATTAAAAGGCATCGAACCAAAATATCAACCAAATCAGCACATTCAGACATAAAATGGCGGACGGAAAAGGATTTATTCTGTTGTTCTTGTTGTTATGTCGTTTCCATGTTCTGTTTTAGTTTCTGTAGGTGGTTAGGGGACTTCATTTATTATTGTATTTATTATATAGATGAATAAAGGAGAGTGTATGACATTGGACTCCCTGATAATGTCACTGCGCCAGTCTAGCAAAGGGGTTTATATTGTCATCAAGCGTCACCCGATACCACAGGCACCACAATATTTGGTTAATTCACAGCAACAACGCTTTGGTGTATTATGGTCACACTCGGCTGCGTTCTGTGTGCCTCTATGGAAGATAAGTAATTTACCGCTATTGCGGACGCCAGTACACGACGTTAAGATTAAAATGTCGGAAATATTAAAAGCAAACAATGTTTGAATATGCAAGGAAATTGTAATCTCTTTGCGTGAATTAGATATTTTTTTAACTTTGTTTTTTCTTCCAACAATTTTGGTCTAGACTTCAGACGCACTTTAAGTTAGTTTCTGATAATTGATGTTTTGTTAAGTTATGTCATGTTATTTAATTAAAGAAGAAAAGTTGAGCGCGTATGAACAAAATGCGGTAAGTGTATTAAAATTTTTTTTTTTTAACGTACTGCTCGTTTTCTGATGGTGAAAGAAGACTCGTCGGTTAAAATGGCACTCTTAACATTTCAAGCAATGCAGTTTGTCACAAAGTTCCTGTAGTCTAGCCTTTTTTTAATCGTATAAGTGAAGTTAAATATGTCTGATATTAGTGTAATATATAACTATTGTTGCTAGCTGTGTTTTACAAGTGTTTGTTCCTTTGTGTAGTATAAGTATACAATTTAGCCTACCTTCGGTATAGAACAAGGTGCTGTGTTTGACAAGTGTGTGTTTAGTATGCAATATCATCATTATTATTTCAATAAAGCCTACCTTTTGTGCGAAGTGCTGTAGTTGACAAGTTGTGTTTTATTATGCAATATATCTTAACCTCTGTACAAAGTGCGTTGTTTGACAAGTTGTGTGTTTATTATACAATAATAAAAACGTAACTTCTGTACGAAGTGCTGTGTATAACAACTGTTTTTATTATACAATATATCTTAACTTCTGTACAGAATGATGTGTATGACAACTATGTGTTTATTATACAATATACCTTAACTTCTGTACAGAATGCTGTATTTGACAAGTTGTGTGTTTTGAATACAATATATATCTTAATTTCTGTACGAAGTGCTGTGTCAGTTGACTTCTGTACGACGTGCTGTATTTGACAAGTTGTGTTTTGTGCGATGACCAAGGGTGCGATGCCGGTACATACGGGTCTGACTGCAGACAACAGTGCAACAACAACTGTGCTCCGAACTCGTGTAACGCTGTCAACGGCTCTTGCCTCTGCCAATCTGGCTACAAAGGGTCCACCTGCACCACGCGTAAGTTCTTCGTTGTCTTGATTTGCAAAGGGGTTTTGGTTTTTTTTATGATGATGATGATGATGATTACTTTTTTCTCTTGATGTTTTGATGATGATGATGATGATGATGATGATGATGATGATGATGATGATGATGATGATGATGTTGATGATGATGATGATGATGATGATGATGATGATGATGATGAGGGAGAGGACGAGGAGGAGAAGGGAGAGAAAGGTAACGATGATGACATTGAAGTTGATTATGTGGATGACGATAATGTGGATAATGATGATAAAGAAGGCGGAAGAAAAGAGCTCACTGATGGTTATGACAATTACGAAGATAATGATGATGTGAAAGAAGAAGTGATGATGATGATGATGATGATGATGATGATGATAATGATAATGATGATGATGATGATAATGATGATGATGATTTCAGCGTGTTCTAAAGGAGAATACGGAATGAACTGCATGTATCAGTGCGGAGAAGGCTGTAGCAACAAAGAGTGCCAAGCGAAGAGTGGGACTTGCACCTGTGTAGCTGGCTTTCAGCCTCCCTTTTGCAACGTCTGTGAGTATCCGACCAGAGATTTTATTTAGTTCACTTTGGTTTTTGACCTACCGAAAGTTTCACTGCTATTCCATGCTAGGCTAATGTTCTGGGGCAAATAACGTTAGATTATCAATCAATAAATACATTCATTTACACTCCCAAACTCCTAATGATAACAAGGGGACAAACTTCAGACGACAACAGGTTTGACAGATTTGTCTCCCTTATGACTAAGAAATAATTTCGTATGATGTTATAAGATTGAAATAGGTGCTGCGTGTCCACTGTAACCTATAGTGTCGTCACTTCAGCATAGGTTGTCACTTCGGCACAGGTTGTCGCTTCAGCACAGGTTGTCACTACATTATTGGTTGTCACTACATTATTGGTTGTCACTACGTTATTGGTTGTCATGACGTGATTGGCTGTCATCACTCTTGCAGCGTGCGCTGATGGCAGCTACGGCCAAGATTGTCAGAATATGTGTGGTGGTGGATGTGACGGAGGTCGCTGTGACACAGTCACCGGCCAATGCACCTGCAAGGCGGGATGGAAGCCAGACAGCGGCATGTGTGATGAAAGTGAGTTCCACTATGTGGGAGCATGTTGGCGAATAATTATATGACACAAAATAGTTTCGATGGAATTTAAATTCTACACTGTCAAGTCAAGCAACGACTTTATTGGAAATAACCACCACACTATTAGTCTTTGTTAATAGAGATTTCCACAGATTGGGAGCATGGAATGGAATGTGCTGTTTTATGTTATCTTTGTTATATAGCGCATTTCATGCTCAAGGGCTGCTCAAGGCGCTGGCCAATTAGGAATATAACTGAAGCCGCCCGAATCACTGAATCATTTGACCAAGTATGGAGCTAATTTTCCCTAACGCTGTGAAAGCTATCGAGACGTAAACCACTCCTTCAGCTGGGAGCGTATTTATAAGAGTTGTGTATGATAACAGTAAAATGTAGTTATCCTGCGGCGGCTGATGCTTAAACTAGAATATATAATAATACTAAGACTATAATACTAGGATCTGTAAAATCCGTGCGATGGAATGCATGCATGCACAGATTAGACCTCGGTTTATCCCTCATAGGAAAGAAGGGGATGATGATGATGATGATGATGATGATGATGATGATGATGATGATGATGATGATGATGATGATGATGATGATGATTGTTGTGGTGATAGTTATGCATGATGACGATGGTAATGGTAATGCATGATGATGGTGATGATGATCGATGATGATAATTTCTGTCTTTACAGAATGTGACCCAGGTTTCTATGGCACCAACTGCAGCTGGCTGTGTGGAAACTGCGCGAATGGCATCTGTGATTTCGAGACTGGATACTGTGCTTCACCTTGTCAGGAAGGATTCCAACCTCCCCTATGTAGTGGTAAGTACATGTATTGCCAGCCTGCAGGCAGGCAGCCAGGCAAGCATCCACATGTTACGCATGTTTTTTGATGATGATGATTGTCAACGCACGGGAGGATCCTTATGCGGCCCTTACCCCAAAATACGCAATGATTTCAGGGGGATGCCGCACCACCTGCCGCGGTTGCCTCCGTGTTCTTAATAAATAGGCGATGTGTGCAATTGAGGACAGAGTCACAGCATCAAAGATGAGAACACGCGCGCACTTGCACCATTAACGCGTACACCCAGAGGATGATGGTGATACAAATCAACTTCTTCACTCAATGATGATGTTTATGAATGATGAGAACGATGATATAGTCAAATATGATTGAATTGTATTCGGACTGACAATCCAGGGTTGTCCCATATGCTGTTCATGATGCAATAAAACAAAAGGCTACTTATCTTTAGTAGCGAAACTGGAGTACAGATACGCATGTTCTCGTTTCCAATGATGTTGAGGTTATATGGTCACTGTCTATTTTACTGCTCTTTTGTCGTTGGTTTTGCCGTGATGTTCTGGACACCTTGATGTTGTTGTCCCCCGACGACTTTCACACAACTCCCGGCCTGCATTTGTTGATTTTCACACAACTCCCGGCCTACATTTGTTGCGCCTGAAACGATCAGGTGGTGACCTAATGTCCCAGATGTGAATTTTCCATAACGAACCACAAGTATAGTGTAATGTTCTTCGTTCGTCGAAGCATTAAAAAGTATACAATGTTGTATAATTATAACACACGATAGTTGATAATGAATGATAGATGAGATGACTGATGATCCTTCTTCCATGCTTCCACTTTCATCCCTTACATACAATGACATAAACAAACTCTTCTGCCAAGTGCTCTCCAAACCGGATCCTCTGCAAGAGATCTAAATCTGAACATAAACATATATCTATCAACGCTGTGCGATGAAGTCTAAAAGATCCAAGAATCGATCTAGAATGCGCTGAGGCTAAAAATATAGAAACAGTGATGGAAAAGTTACACTTATTTCACACGAAAATAAACTAACTAACATGAAATAAAATACATTGTTATTATTGTTTATGTTTACCTATATAGCTATCTATCTGGCATCTGTTAGCCTAGCTGAACACGTACCCACGATGGCGCATGAAGAATTGAACCCAACGGTTCGTGAAAGCAAATGGCCTCCCCCACGGTAACGGCCAGTTGACGACCTTGGTCACTGGACCTCTGAGTCAGTGAAAGCTGATGGTCACTCTCCCCCCCCCCCCCTCCCTCCCGTACGTTCCGGCTGACTCACAGACCTGGCAGAAAGCGTCCAATATTCCCAAGCTGATCCAACAGACCTCATACACAAACAAGGAGTCTTGTCCCAGAAGAGTTTTCAAGAAAAAAGGTAGGAGACTGGTCTAGCGAAGAAGACGATAGTATAGCAGATTGATAGAACAGAGCAGGAATGAGAAAGAGCAAATGAGAAAGACAGCGACAGTGGGAATTTAAAGCACTAAATTTCCAGACAGTGGGGATACTATTTATACTGAAACCCCCGGCACCCCAACGGGGGATGTTGAATGTCTGAGGTAGCGATGTCTCCCTGAGTCACAAGCTCTTCTCTCAGTGAAGTCTTTTTGTTTACGTCTATTATGACGCAATCGGTCTATGACGTATGATACGCCGACGTCAAAATACAGACTTAGGAATTCTATCAAGACTGAAGACTTTAAAAGTACCCAAAACATTGTTATTAATATTATGAACAACAAGAAAAACAAACCAAACGATGCGATGCACCGTTGCTGATAGAGGAGACGCATATTTTCGCAACAATGATGATGATGATGATGATGAATACTTTTTTCTGTGGATGTTTTGATGATGATGATGATGATGATGATGATGATGATGATGATGATGATGATGAGGGGGAGGAGGAGGAGGGAGAGAAAGGTAACGATGATGACATTGAAGTTGATTTTGTGGATGACCAAGATGTGGATAATGATGATAAGAAGGCGGAAGAAGAAGAGCACACTCATGGTTATGACCATTTCGAAGATAATGATGATGTGAAAGAAGGAGAAGTGATGATGATAATGTCTCCTTACAACCTTGGCCGTAACTGCCGTCAGCACACGTTGCAAGAGTAGTACTAATGACAGCCAATGATGTCATGACAGCCAATGATGTCATGACAACCAATAATGTAGTGATAACCAATAATGTAGTGACAACCTGTGCTGAAGCAATTAAGAATAATTAAAAATACATCTATATATTAATCGACAAGCCGTTTTAGATCACGAGGGGCCGTTTTAGCCAACCAGCGGCTTTGTTGTGAAGCTCGATTTGAACTTCACTTTGCTCGAATTTGTGCAGATTACAGCTGAACTGTCCGTATAATTGCTTCCACGCGAGTTTTGCCATTCGCCGCTCTATCACGCGTTGCCGATACAATGAAACTTAACATTATTTTCGATCGCAAAACGGCTTTAGTTTGCATTTTACTGCCTCGAAAAACGCTGCAAAACACATGTGTGAGACGGTATTTTTAGAATAGACCAACCAATCATTTTTGTCCTTCGCCCTGCCATCATTTCCGGATACCATTTCTACCTAGGATTTCGTATTTTATTCCAAATCGCTTTTAATCGATCGGCGTTCGTTATATTGTTGTTTAATGCAGTTTAAAGTTTATAACACTAATAAAATCGAGGGTTCACCATGTTTTATGATATAGGACTTAAAATAAGGCAGGAGAATTATAGCAGCCCGTGGATCAATAGATAAGCTGTTTGACATTCAATACGACGACCCGGGTTCGAAGCTCGCTGGGGATACTTTTTTATTTTTTTTAAATAAATTTAATAATACAGATGGGGAGAGATAAGAGAGATACAGATAATAAAGAAAAAGAGAGGAGAGTCAAATGGAAAAACAAAACGGGGTGCAAGTAAAATGTAAAAAAAATAAAATAAATATATAAATAAAAATAAAATCATAGCACGGGTATTAATAACTGCTTCATATTAAATTTTTTTTCATTTATCCACGATGCTTGTATTTCTTAGAACACTTAACATCTGATGCTTTTTTTTTAAAAATTACGTATAGGTATAGGTCTTAAAAAAAAAGCATTTAGAAAATAACATTATAGTTTTATTGTAAATTTCATAGCATAATTAATTGTCATTCGATTCATCAGAAAAAAATTAAAATTAACAGCAAACTTTACATTAAATATACATATTTAGAATATAAATTAAAACTGAATTGTTCCAAAATAAATATCTGTAGGGACTAAAGGTCCATATTTACATGGCTTGGTGCTTTTTTTTAATGATTGCCTTAATTTGGTATTTCATTGGTATGTATTATAATGAAAAAAATTCTGTGCATGCAGTGATAGCATTGCCTTATTCTTTTAAATCACATGCATATGCAATAAATCAGTAATGCTGTTCTCAAATAAATGGTTATTGTGTTTTATTACAATTATAAGTTTATTTTTAATCTATGTCTCTTTTTAGTGATTCACCACTGACAGTGCACTTCAGCCTTCCACTTCCAGAATCATAAACACAACTAAGATATATATCAAAGATACTTTTAACATTAGCTCGAAAATTAATTCACATTGTATAAAAGTATCTTTGATATAATAATCTTTGTTGTGTTTATGATTCTGGAAGTGGAAGGCTGAAGTGCACTGTCAGTGGTGAATCACTAAAAAGAGACATAGATTGATGATAAACTTATAATTGTATTTTACTTTCAAAATACTTAGCAGTTCCTGTTGTGTTTACAATTTCTTCCACTTTCAGGCAATTGATATATTTCCTACATGTAGTTATTGTACCAACACCACAACATAAACTATACACTATGTAGGCTACAATGGAACATTATAGTCTCAAATAAATTTGACTTCACTCAGTGGCTGACAGCTTGGACACCCAAAGATAACCTATAACTGGCATACAATCAGCAACACAACAAAGAAATATAATAGATACTTTTAATTATTGTGCAGAGCCCTAAAACCCATAAACCCCACGTGACAGAGGACAACATTCGAGAATGGACTGGTTTGACACTGAGCGAAGCCATCAGGGCTGCTGAGGACAGAGAAAAATGGAGTATGCTGGTTAAACGATCATCTGTGGTGCCCCTACGACCTCAGGGTTACGGGACAGGATAGGATAGGATAGGATAGTTTGTTTGTTTGTTTTCACACCTCGTGGAAGTTGCCGCGTAGGCGGAAGATCCACAGGATCCTTCATGGTGGGCAGGAAAGTACATGAAGAAAACTCTTTTTCAAAAAGCCGAACACGTCCTTTGCTGACTGAAATTTCGCCATCTTTTTCACAGGAAAATAATATTGCACAGCAGCAATAACATGGATTCTCACTGGTCCATTTCATCTTAAGGCACTTTATCATTGGTCGGGAGGACTTACTTTTCTTTGTCAGGTTATTGTAGAAGATGACGTCATCATGCCAACTCGAGCATCAGCCAGAGGATCGCCGAATCAAAATCGCAGGGGACTTGCTTGGTTTTATTAGTTTATTCCCCCACTTAAATGTTTTTTTAACAAGGACTTACACTATGATATCTCCAAATCTAAACATAGTTCGGATTTGATTTTTACAGGTAAGATGCGTCATTCTCTTGCAAGTTTGATGGCGCAAACATGTTACATTTCCAATTACATTTCCAAATATATTTAAACGACTAGGTATCCAAATTAATAAAATATCCGATCCCCTGGTAATGATTTGATGACATAACATCTTTATTTATGTTAGCAGTTCCTGTCTCTCTTTACTAACCCAAGATGACAAAGCCGATAATGCTGATTTTGAATAAGAAAAGATTGTTATTTTTAAAGGAATACTAGTCAAATCAGTTATGAAATATAAACTCATTAATATTGCAATGATGCGATGATGATGATGATGATGATGATGATGATGATGATGATGATGATGATGATGATGATGATAATGATGATGATGATAATGATGATGATGATGCTTTCAGCGTGTACCAAAGGTCAATTCGGAGTGAGCTGCATGTATCAGTGCGGAGAAGGGTGTAGCAACAAGGAGTGCCAAGCGGAGTATGGGACTTGCATCTGTGTAGCTGGCTTTAAGCCTCCCTTCTGCAACGTCAGTGAGTATCCGAGATTTAAATAATTCACTTTGGTTTCTGACCTACCGGAAGTATCACTGCAAGTCTGTGCTAGGCAAATAATCTTCACATTGTCTGGCAATAAAATTCTTCCGTATACCCCAAACTCTCAAAGATAGCAAGGGAAACATAAGACGACGGGAAGTTTATCAGAGTTATCTCCCCTATGACTAAGAAATATTTTTTTAATGATGTAATGAGAAGCTGTAACAGTCCACTGTAAACACTTTGGTTCGTCATTACATCTTTGGTTGTGGTATCATCAGGCAGTTACATCACTAGTTGCCACTACACCATTGGTTTATCATGACATCATTGGCTGTGGTTACATTATACGTTATTCGCATCTTGGCGTGGGATATGGAAAATTGTCACATCGAGTTCGGACAATAATCACAAGCGCGCATTGGGCGCGAACGTAATATTGTTCGATCGAGATGTGACAATTTTTAATAATCTACGGTTAAGATGCGATTAACATTTATGTATCAATTTCTTCAATTGGAAAAAAGATGAATCGGAGTTAGACTAGAGAAGAAGGATGTGCGTAAACGACCTTTTTACACATTTCTTTTACAAAAATGTCATCCGAATGCGCAATCAAAAATAGTCCAAAAATCAGATTTCCTTCACATTTAGTCAGCACGGACACAAGATGCGCACCACAACTGGGGAGACACATGTGGACCCCACTGCAACAACGAGACAAATGACAGGGGTCTGAGACTCAAGGAGTTTGCCAGATACATCAATCTGTTACTGACAAACACGATTAATCTTCACAAAAAATTCAGACGATTGACATGGCACAGTCCCGGCGGGGAGCACCACAACCAGATCGACTACATCATGGTCAAGAAACGCTTCAGATCAAGCATCAATATTGGCAGGACACGCTGCTTTCCAGAAGCAGACATCGGAAGTGACCACGATCTCGTGATGATATCTTTCCGGCTCCACTTGAAGAGAGTAAACACAGCAAAGTGCACTAGACTGAAGTTCGACCTGGACAAACTGCGAGAACCGGAGGTGGCAGAAATATTTCAGGCAACAATTGGAGGGAAATTTCCACCACTGCTCATTTTGAGAGCTGGTAAAATAAATGTCAACACCATGACCACCACCTTCAACTTAGCTGTGACAGATGCCGCCACTGAGATCCTTGGCAAACACCGACCAAAGAACAAGGCGTGGATCACCCCTGAACTTTGAGATCTGTGTGATAAGCGAAGAGAGATGAAAAATAAAAAGAACACCTCAGAGGGAGCTTATGCCTACCGAAAAATCAACAATGACATCCGAAAAGGCATGCGCACAGCAAAGGAGAACTGGATAGGAGAGCAATGCCAGGAAAAAGAGAACAATCTGAACAAGAACAACAGCAAGAAGGCCTACCAGATTGTGAAGCGTCTGACAAGTGTTAAACAGCCTAAGGTCTCCACGATCCAAAATAAGTCTGGCATATGTCTTACAGAAGAACAAGAAGTCTTGGACAGATGGACAGAGTACTGCTCTGACTTTATAACCACACACCAAACAGAGACCCATCAGTTCTAGCATGTCCCGAGAACAGAGAAGAAGAAGAAACCCTCAAAATTCTCCGAGAAGAAGTTGAGGCAGCAGTGCAATCGCTGAAGAAAGGGAAGTCAGCGGAAGTGGTCAACATACTCGCGGAACTGCTTCAAGCAGGAAGAGAAGCGATGATATACGCACTCACCGTTATCAGTAACACGATCTGGCAGAGTGGTGAGTGGCCTACACCATGGACACAGTCGCTGGTCATCACTCTTCCAAAGAAAGGTAACATTCAGGAGTGTGAAAATTATTGTACCATCAGCCTCATCAGCCATCCCAGCAAGGTCCTACTGAAAATAAAACTCAACAGGTTGAAATCCCAAGCTGAACAAATCATAGCTGAAGAACAAGCAGGATTCAGGGCAGCGCGAAGTACCACTGAACAAATTTTCACCCTCAGAATAATCTTCGAGAAATACCTACAGCACCAACAACATCTGTATCGTGTGTTCGTAGATTTCAAGAAGGCGTTTGACAGAGTCTGGCATGCAATTCTCTGGGCAACCATGAAAGTGGACAACATCAACCCTAAAATTATTGAAGTCATCAAAAGCCTGTATTACAAGGCTACCAGTGCAGTCCTCCATAACAGCGCCATCGGAAACTGGTTCAGAACAACAATCGGTGTGCGTCAAGGATGCCTACTTTCTCCAACACTCTTCAACATCTTCCTAGAGCGTATCATGTCAGATCACGACGGGACACAGTCAGCATAGGAGGAGGTAGAGCAATCTACAACCTCCGTTTTGCGGATGACATCGATGGATTGGCTGGAGAAGAACAAGAACTTGAACAGCTGGGACAGAGGCTTGACACCACCTCCAGAGTCTTATGGAATGGAAATAAGTGCAGAGAAGACCAAAATGATGACCAACAATACCAATGGCATCAACATGGACATCAACGTCCAAAGCCAATCCCTCAACACAGTGCATGGCTTCAAATATTGAGGAGCCATTGTATCAAACAACTGCTGCCCTGGCAAGGTTGAAGCCCATTTGGAAAGACAGGACCATCAGTCTACATTCCAAGGTAAGAATGCTGCGCTCCCTTGTCACCTCCATCTTCCTATACGCTTGCGAAACTTGGACCCTCGCAGCAGATCTCCAACGAAGAATACAAAGCATGGAAATGAGGTGCTACAGAAAACTTCTGGGCATTTCCTATACCCAGTACATCACCAACGACGAAGTCCGACAGACCATCACACAACCCATTGGACAACACGATGACCTGCTCACAGTGGTGAAGAAACGGAAACTCCGATGGTATGGCCACGTCACCAGATCACCAGACCATGCAAAGACCCTCCTGCAAAGCACAGTGCAGGGAGGTAGAAGAAGAGGGAGACCGAAAAAGAGGTGGGAGGACAACATTCGAGAATGGACTGGTTTGACACTGAGCGAAGCCATCAGGGTTGCTGAGGACAGAGAAAGTTGGAGTACGCTGGTTAAACGATCATCTGTGGTGCCCCTACGACCTCCGAGTTACGGGATAGGATAGGATAAGAACACAAACATAAACGCACGCGCATACACCCACCCTCACAATCACCCACCCGCCCAATCACACATATACACAGAGTACAGAAAAATGAGCAGCCGAACGTGACACATGACAGGTTCCTACAACCAGACTTCACCAGTGAAAAACAAGGCCTCCGTTTCGTTCAAAATGTAGGCCTAGTCTTCAGTCAACTCTAACTTAGGTAGCTAATAAAAATCAATGCCAGTTGCATTTGCTGTTTCAATCGGTCCATTAATTCTTTTGACTCCTCATTTCCTTGAGATAATTGTTGCTGCAGTTTTTTGTGAATTAGTGACGGTTTGGGAATAAAACCTTAGGGTACGTTCATGCTAAACCCGGCAATTTGACGTCGGCTGCCGCCGGCAACTAGTTGGAATCTGTGGTAATGCCCTTTTCTTCTTTCCCACCATGAAAGCCGGCGATGCACGTTCACGCTGCCAGCCAGTTGCCGTCGGCTGCCGTCAGCCAGCAAAATGCTTTGTCGCTTGTCACAAAAAAAAACGGCTGGCTGGTCGAAGGGAAGGAATTTTTCACCTTACCGACAGAGTGAATGCACTTGATTCGCGGCAAAATGTGTGCGTGTGTGTGTGCATGTTCATGCATGTGTTGGATTGACATATAATTATAACCCTTCTCTCTCTCTCTTTCTTTCACACCCCTCCCTCCCTCCCTCCCTCCCTCTCTCTCTCTCTCTCTCTCTCTCTCTCTCTCTCTCTCTCTCTCTCTCTTGTTGCAATTTTCCCAGATCTAACCAGTTTTAGATCTTGTCCGAGTCTAAACAGTTTTAGATGATTTAGTCAGATATGTCTTTCTCGCATTCATGTAACTGTTATATACAGCTAAATACTTTACCTCAGTGTTACAATCAAGCGCTCCGCTGGCGAAATAGGCATTTGAAAAATTGTAGACTGTTTTGTCAAATCTTCACGGCATTGGCTAAGCAGATCTTGAAAAGTCTCGGTTCGCATCCTTATGTATTTTACACATTTCTGGGTATCGTTCATCACTTGCGGAATCAAATGACGGTATTCTCCATGCACTCTACGATTGCGGTGAATTGGGTGCACATTATATTTGCGAGAATTCCGTTTTAATAATCGATACATCACAGGAGTATGCGCCTCTTCCGCCTGGAAAGCGCGATCTTTGTATACAAAGTAGTGTGGCAGCAATTAGCCGGACAGCAACTTCGGGCTCTACCGTGAACACTGGTGACGGCAATTTGCAGACGGCAACTGGCTGACGGCAACGTGCCGGGCTTAGCATGAACGTAGCCTTACTGTTTTAGCGCGTCTTACAAAATACAAGTCTTAGAAGACCGTTTGGGTTTTCCGTCTTTGCAGAATTCACAACTTTCCGGCACCTCTCATAAAAACTCGTGGGTATCGCCATTATAAATTAAAACGAGGTTATATGAAACCAAGTTCCGGTTTTGCTTGTTTTGCTTTTATCAAAGCTTGATGCGTGACTTTTAAATATGGCAAATTGCCGAAAACGACGATTGTTAGAGCCAGAAAACGAGTGGGATAAGTATAAAAACGGTGGAGGAAGTACATGCTCAGTGAAAGAATGCAAAAAACAATCGTATTTGTGGCGATTTCGGAGGTGCGTCGATCATCGACAGAAAGTGAAACGGGACCTGAAAACTCTTGTAATTTTTCATAGCTTCGCCGTCGCAACCTTCACAAAACACAAAGTAACTGAATATGTTAGGCTAGCGTTGTGGCCAAGTGGGCTAAGGCGGGACTAACTTGCCTTGTCCACAAGCCAGAAACCAATGGCGCCTGACAGGTGTGGGTTCGAGCCAGCATCTGGGCGTTATGTTTTTTCCGAATATTTTTCAAAAATTCACAAATAATGTTAGGTAGGTAGGGTTTAGGCGCGCCACTGGCAATAGAAAGGGATAATAAACTGCAGCCAAAAAAAAAAAAAAATATGTGAGGGTACGATACAGGTGGCCAGTGACACATGTTATTATTCTTGAATATTTGGAAATAACTCACTAAAACACGCGGAGAAAAAAAAACGGAAGTATTTTTCATAGAGGGGATTCCCGTTGGTGCATAGGATAGCAGAAAAGTGTGAATAGGCATAGAGACAGCGATTCGTTAAAGTAGGTCCTGTATTCTTACGACTTACATATTTAACATCTTTTCACATCTTGCTGGAAACATCGTCATCTGTTATCTGTATCACCCCTTTATTGCTTGATAATCAGAGAAGCATTGAAGTTTATTTTTGTATCAATGTTATTCATCTGATTATCGGTTAATTGAAATGTAGGAAACGTGGAAATGCTATTACTGTTGGTAAATTAGTTGCTGCACTAAATTGGCGTAGATGAAGGAAAAATAAGCCTACTGCGTCTTTGGGAAGCCTGCTTTTGTTTTAAAAAATATTCAGCATACTGCTGCGTGATAGTCTAGATCTACCGCATTTGGCATACTTTTCCTTCATCATCCATACATTTTGCGACAGAAGTTGCATCCCAGATTTCAATGTTTCTTTCGTTATCAAGCAATACCACTACAAAAGGAAACGGAAATTCGTGTGACTACTCTAGTCCTTTATGTTATTATTGTTTTTCTGATCGTGATAATTTTGTCGGCAGATGTGGCGCCGAGTTCCGTACCTTGGGCCATCATTGGGTCTGCCTTGGCTGTGCTGGTGTCTGCCAATGTGGCTGCCTGTCTTGTGTACGTAGTTTTCTTGAGTTTTTTTGTTTGTTTCAGTCACAATGAGCGTATCGGGGTTAGTATTAGCCAAAGACCAAATAATTATGTTTAGACTGACCGCAATTGCTTGAAAATAACAACTCTCTTGCAGAAAAGGAACCCAAACACTGTATTCCTTGCAGTGAAAATGGTCCATGTATATTGACAGTGTCGCGCTGCCTTTACATTTCAATGGCTAGGAGGTTGCCTTCCTGACCATCGAAGCATATAGCAATGTTATATTGTCAATTTTGACTGGAAATATTCCTGGGGAGGCTGAGTTTGAGTTCCTTTTCTGCCTGATTATTCAGGCGGAAACTTTTCTTCTCTATTGTTCAACTCGCTAACAGTCAACTTTCTAAAAAAAACTTTGTTCAAAACTACAAAGACTGCAACCTGTCACAATAGGCTATTTAGACCCTGCACTACGGCTTCTCGCCTAAAATAGTTCAGCCTGCTGTACCCTATGTAAGTTAAAGTTGCTGGCTAGCAGACGGCACAAGTCAGTTGTGTGCTAAGCATAGGTAGGCCGTAGCATAAGCCTGCTGACGTAGTTCCAACCACCCCCGCATGAGGGCGCTCTGGTATGACTATGTTTCGCGGGCTTTGGCTGACCACAAAGCTAGGTGATCATTCTTTGTCTAAATCTCAACGGAGACGGACGCACGCTGAAATACCTCTCTCATAAGACTAGCAGGTGACGGGTGAAATTCAATTCATCGCAGTATAGCCACAGCCTGACATTGTCAAAAAGACTAGCAGGCACGTTGGTCCGAGGCAGGAGATAGACCACTGAGAATCAACCCTGACATTTGGCCTGCAGTGGGACATCGAGGACTGAGCTCCGATAGTCCAATAGTGTAACGGGGGGGGGGGGGGGGGTGTTTATGGTTGCTGGGCTCTGCACAATGGAATGCTGTAACCCTCACGTCTATTCTATGGGAACCGCTAGTGAGTCACCCGGTGAATACTTTAATACATTTATTTGTTTAGCTCGGTCTGTGTTAAGGCTGGGGTACAGAGATAGATAGATAGAAAAATGGTAAAAGATCACTGTCACACTAGCTTTCACACGGCTATGAATCATATGTAGTCCAGCCACTTGATAACAGTCAAAATCACACATTTATTTCTTCTACTCTATACACGATCTTCGAAGTACGAATCTAACTTAAAAGTTCAATTGTCAATGCGAATGGTTCGCTCGCTGATAATCTAGGCAGCTATTTTTTCTTCATAGGGCACTGGCTACTAGCGTTCATGAAGAGTGGACTACTGTGGTCCTTTTGATACAGTTTTAGTGCACTGTGTCCTGGGCACTTAACTGAATGGATGCGTGGGTGAAGCGCCGCGTTGAGGTTAGCTTCTGGTACACGCTGGGTCTTCATGTAGTCTTTGACTTTTGGTATGACGTTTGGGGCTATCTGCGCACGATGTTGTAGATGCCTCGGCAGCCAACTCGAATCGTAGATTAGGTTCTGCTCTTCTGTTGAGTTGGGCTCACGATATCCTGCCTGCTCGTCTGTAACATATGAGACGAAATTCTGCACAACCCTGAATAATAGGTCTGTGCAGAGCGTCTCACTGAAAGCCAAAGTAGCCCTCAGTGATAGCTCCACATCTCTATACATAAGCGACGAACATTCTGCTAAGTCGGTGGTCCACTGGAATCTCCACTCTAATTTCCTATACATACATAAATATAAATCGTGGCTAACTATACACATTAAGAATTAATAATATTATAAACATTCACTGGTACAGCCACTGGTCTGCAAGCATACATATAGGTTAAACAACAGTGGTTCCGTCAGGTATACAACATGGCGTCAAAACCGGTCGTGCTTAACACGTGTTCGGCTTCTCCACGTGGTAAGGCAAAGTCGGACTAACAATTCAAATCTATGCATAGCAAATTCCACAAACATAATTTCAACAATAATATAAATACATCACGATGAAACAGAAGTATGTTCATTATACCTGTTCGACAATGTCAGGCCCGTGGCTACTTGATTGAATTCCAAATTTCAACAAGCACTGCTTCCCTGTTCTATCAGTGGAGATATTTCTCTGCTCGAGTGTAACTGTGTACTGCTCAGAGCTTTCCACACAACTGACCTATACTTGGCTTGGACTGAATCAGCCAGAACTGGTTCTAACCCTCTACCTGTGTCCCGATTGGCTCAAACAATCTAAGTGGCTATACAGTTCAAAACTCGATCGTAGGCCGCGAGGACGTCACTAAACGGCTCGCGTCAGCTCGCAGTGTGTGTGTACACATCAGTTATACCTTAATCGTCTGCTATAGACTACAGTAACCTTCTAAGTTTTACTACTGCTAACCAAGCAAAAGCTCAAATAGTGAGGGGTAAACGGGTCTGTTTGTTACAAATAGTCAAGACACCATCACCACATCTCAACGAATCAGCTAAGAGACACATAAAACGTGCACTAACCCTGTTCTAGAAGGACTGTGCGGTAGTCCACTCTACTGAAATGAACATAAGGCAAACCAGAACAAATAGTCCAATGATGAGACAGTAGAAAGTATCAAGAACTGTGGCAGCATAGACCCATCAAGGTGCAAACTATTCGAAGTGAATTTGTACCTTTAAGTTAATAGAGTGTTTAGAGAATTATGTATAGAGTAGAGGAAATAAATGTGTGATATTTACTGTTAACAAGTGGCTGGACTACCTATGTTTCATAGCCGTGTGAGAGCTAGTGTGTCAGTGACTCTTTTAGCATTTTCTCCCTATCGCTATAGCCCTATCCGCACACAGACCGGGCTAAACATATAAATGTATTAAGATTAATCACAGGGTGATTATACTAGCCGATCCCCGCAGACAAAGACGAGTGGGTGATAGCATTCCATTGTGCAGAGCCCAGTAACAATAGACCCACCGTCACACAACCCTAAATTTTAAACAAATGGCAATGAGTTATCTGTCAAAATGTTAGGTTCCTTTCTATTTTTGTTGCCAACAGGCAACAGTGTGGGTAATTTTTTCTCAGGCAGATGTTGTTTTCCTGAAGACTTCATTCAGGCGCCTTCTCATGTTATGAAAGAATCAGTCACGTGATTTTTACCAAGCCCAGCCGATACACTGACGAGCTGAGAGCACAATGGCCATCTGTATCTATGTCACAATTCAACAAGCCCAAACCACTGGCAGCAAAGGGGGAGATGGAGTTTTTCCATTTTACCCTTATTTTCGGAGCACTGCATCAAATAAGGACTATTACCAAGATCCTTTCAATAAACCCAATCCCACACCGTTGGGCGAGACACCTACTTTTGCCTTTATACACATTTTGTGTCTTCCTTGTTCAACTCGCTAACAGTCACTTTCTAAACAAAAACCTTGTTCAGAACCATCTACACTTCAACTCTAGATTTTTGTTTAAAATTGGCAATGAATTTCCTTTGTGAAAAAAAAAGGTTCTTTCCCATTTTTGTTGTCAAATTGCCACATTGTGAACATCTTTTTCGCATGAAGTTGTTTTTTCCTGAGAAATTCATTCAGACAGGCGTCTTCTTATGCTTTGACTTGAATTTCAGCAAACCCATCTCATACCTACCCCCGTTGGGGTGCTGGGAATTTCAGTATAAATAGTATCTCCACTTTCTGGAAATTTAGTGCTTTAAATTCCCACTGTCGCTGTCTTTCTCGTTTGCTCTTTCACATTCTGCTCTGTTCTATCAATCTGCTATACTATCTTCTTCTTCGCTGAACCAGTCACCTACCTTTTTCTTGAAAACTCTTCCGGGACAAG